>LQNS02278087.1:3162814-3175499 GCA_001587735.2 Parhyale hawaiensis
ACTTCTGCACCAGACGGATCAAGAAACTATTTTAGATGTTCGTTTTTTGGAGAAAACAAATAAAGATATTGTAACGAAACAATATGGCGTTCTATTTAACAAAACCTGTATACAAGAAGGGTTGCTACCTAAATACTCATATATATATTATTGAAGTAATTAAATATAATAATTTCAAGTTGTGCTTACGGAGGCTCAACAAAACATTCGGTCAATCAGCTGAGACGAACGGTGCTTGGCAGACGACGCACTTTCTCCGGCGAGGAGATTTTACGCGCTTTTCTACAAGCATTTGCATAGTACAGCACTGAGGGCGTGCTCGAGTGGGGCCGAAATTAAGCTTTCGAGTCATTACTTGTCAGAAACTTTAGCCAGGTGCTCCGGCTTCGACCGGTAGAATTGACGTTCAGGCGTTGACTGTCTATCAGTAAATTTCGTTACTTTCAAATACTCGGTTCAGCTCAGTAAAATATAATATTGAGCAGGCTTGGCGCAATACGATTGCTTCCAGCCCAAAGCGTCTCTCTGAAGTTCTGGACGAGTCAAACCTTAAAGGCTCAAATTCAGAGTCCAATCAAAGCGTCCTTAATTCCTTCAGTTTGTTCACTTAACAAATTTTACTCTCTTGACAGCTAACATGATCAGACCTACACTTTGATCATTGGCCGTTAACCATTTCTAATTCTTTTAGAGCAATTGTACCAGCTCTTGCGACCAATTACAAGCAATTTTCTTCCCTTTTCTTATCGCTAATGGATGCAACAATTTCCTCCATGCATCATTGGCTCATGTAGCTGCGCCCTATGCATGTTTGGGGACAATAATTTTCTTCCACATTAAGCCGTTGTATGTGTTTATCCACTAGTCGGGAGCCACAGCAGGCGCAGTGTTGCAGCAGTAGTGGGCTCCGAGCAGGGCAAACTTGACGCTTTATCACCTACGGCCTGCGAGATGCTGGTGCATTGATGTCTGAGAGTTCGTACAATAAATTTTACAGTCAAAAGTAACGAAGTTATGAATAAATACACTGTTTTCAAGCAAACAACTCTCATAAAAATTACAAAGTATATGTAAATGTACTTCGTTTATTTATAGACTTTTCTAATAAAACACCCTCACAAATTATATTTCAACCCCAATTTTGTACAGTATTCTAGTAAGCAAAGATGAATACTCCATGACCAAAACATCCTACGGACGCTTAAATTACAAGCCTTATGCCTATTTAAAGTAACTATTATATCAGAATGAAAACACTACTATCGGTATACTAACGAAGTATTGGTTCAGAACAATACTCGTAATAAGTACTAAGGGCCCCAATGTCAAGATACCTCTTCCATTAAAACTAACTCGTCCATCTTCACCAAAAGGTTAGGAGGCAAGAGAGCAAAAAAAAAAATGAAGGATGCACTCGTTGATTAAGGCCGAACCCCGGGCCCCCATCGAAGCAACAAGCGACTTGCGACACAACAAATTTGTAGAATGAAAAAACATAACATCAGGTACAGCAATCTGCTGTCCCCAGTGACGCAATCCAGATCGTGAGACACACCTTATCGCTCACAGGCGCCATGCCTCCCGCATCCATCACATTGTATCGCTTGTTGTGTCGGTGGGGCCACGGCCCAACTTTGAAGCTACGAGTGCCAAAGTTTTGTGAAGTTCAAATGAAACTATTCTTATGAGAAATCAAATTTAATTTCAGCTCATTCAGCATGAGCCTTAAGAAATAGCACCTAAAGGCTTAACACTAAGGCGCGCAGTCAAATAGAACATTTTGCTTGCAACTGTATTCTTTGAAATATCCTAAGAAAGAACACTGAATTGTATTGGACCTATAAGCACTTTGCTAGATCAGAAGCTATCCATGGTTCTCGGTGCAATAGAGGACTAATCTCATCCCTTGCACTCTGTCTCGATGTTATCCCTGGAGCTCAATGTGTCTCGACCAGTCCCCGCTCCAAGTCTTCAGGGACCGTCAACGGGATGGCTGCCAGCGCCTTCCCTCCAATCCGTCGCGCCAAATCAATCCCCACAATATCCGAGCCATTTCCTCGTCTCTCTATTCAACTTAGGAATTTCTTAGTGGCCAGCGAATGAGTTTCGACAGCTGCCACTAACCAGGTCACCTCGGGAGCCCCGGGGCATTGGGTGCTGAGCAGATGCAGCAGTCAATAGCGGCAAGTTGCTCAGCTCATATTAATTTATTCATTACCAATACATATACTATAATTTCAAATGCGTTTCGTTGAACTCGATGAAACTCGTTAATTGAAGTAAGTTGGAATAAATTATATTAGACGCTATATAACCAAGAAATATATTTATTTCACAGATTCTAAGCTCCAAGCGACCTCCGAAATATCCTGGAAGGCAGCTCATAGTCTTATCATTTGTTCGAGTAAGATAATTACATTAGGCGATACATAGGATCTAACCCGGGACTTTACAGAGCACGGCGCGTCACGAGGCCTGCGCTGAGAGGGCTGCAGACAAATTAGCAGTACCCGCAGTATACTGCAGCCTGTCCCGCTCCGCCACAGTGAGGTTTTAACTTGCGACGCTAAACCCCTTATATGGACACTTATCCCTTTATATGGACGCTTGTCCCTTTATATGGACTCCTGTCCCTTTATATGGCCGTTTATCCCTTTATATGGCCGTTTATCCCTTAATATGGAAGCTTATCCCTTGGATGCTTATCTCTTTAAATGGACGCTTACAGCCTCTACGCCATAGTTACACTCAATTACTTAATATGTCACAGATTTTATTTCACGATATATTGTATGTATGACAGCAATCTCCGCTGAACACCGACAATCTGTCTATCTGCTGTGCCCCTTCTATCAATAAATGAATTTTTGTGCCCACTATTTATCCTTAAACAAAATAATCCACGATGTAATAAAACACAGTGGTTGCTCGCTTGCTTGCTCCCTCCTTTGCTCCAACGATGGTTCGTCTCTCCGCCACGCAGTTAAGAGTTTAATAGGAGAAAATTCACGTACTGAAAAACAACTTGAGATACCATACAATTTCATCGCTCGGGGTACCGATGACATGTATAGCTCTGAATCTCCGGCCTCTGGATCCCCGCTTTCATTGCTGAATGATATCGTAGTAGTTGAACCTTCACCCTGAGCAGACGCCTTTTTATATTGAATTTACATCGCAGCCAAAGTTCGACGCTGGAGGTTCAACAATCAGTTGGTATCAACAATACGGTGAGCCCTGGGCATTGCCAGTGAATTTTTTTGACTGATCTATGTTTTTCTTAGTACAGCTGAACGGTTAATCAATTCCAAGCTGATATTCACTCCTTATCTCGCAGAGGGGATATTTTGCTATCGCAATACTCATGGTTGTACAATTTGAATTTCACCAATGGAAGATCAGGCCTGCAGGGATGAGACCTGCAATACAGCAAAACCTATACTGGGAACCGGGACAATAAAAAGCTCAATCACAAAATTTTTGCCGTCATTTTCAACGGCTGGGCTCTCTAGTCTATATTTTAATTCTGCTTGAGGCTCCATCTGTCCGTACGTCCCTACGTCTGTCGGTTACGCTTTTCACGATTAGCTAGGGGCAAATTTAATTTGCCATAAGTTCTGCTTTTCTCTTGGAGGAAGCGCAAGTGGCAATGAAGGAACTGTCGTCATGAACTCTTCGCCGTGTTTGACACCCGAGTGCACTGGGACTATAGGAGTCAGCGGTCGTTCTCAACTTCTATCGAATCACGATAATATTGAAGATACAATGGAAAATTGAGCCGTTTTAGAAAATTGACCTAAATTAATTGATTCTACAGTTTATCTAAGGGGTTATTGGGGGTATTACGGTTGTCTTCTGATGGCAAAAGTAACCTAAGAAAAATATTTATAAGGTATGGATAGCGGGAAATCCTTTACAGGAAATGATAGACACGGGCGGCGAACGGTAAGCCGTTGCACAATCCTATTTTATTAACAACCGTTATACATTTATGAATCCACCACATTCTACGCATTTGTGTTCGAGGAGTCATACAAGTTATCCAAAACATGACAGGAAACAATATTTGAATAGACAAATCACTAAAGGGTGAAATTAATTAATCTATTTCTACAGCCTCTTCTCCGACTACGAGGGTGCTAAGGAATCAGTACGTGCTAGTATCTCTCCCGACGCTGACTGGCCAAAGCCACAAGTAGGTAGGATTTGCTAAAAAAAATGATAGGTAAATAGTGATGTCATTATATCACTGAAAGTCACATCCTAGTTAGACTTATGTAATATCAGGAAATATTAACGCAATCAATAATAAATACTTTCCTATAGCAAGCACAATGAAACTACAACAACAAATCAGTTTTATTCATCTCGTTCATTTCTTTATATAAAATGAGAACTCTTTAGCAAAATGATCCGAAAAAGGAGACAGCGAAGTAACTTCCATTTCAATTATTATCGTAGGGATATACCCCTTTTTTAAATATAGATTAAAATTAATCATGTTAAGGCAGTTATAGTAGCAAGCACTTCGATTAGACATATTTCTCTAGTCACACATTTTGTAAATTCAGCGGTAAGAATGGATCGATTTAGAATCCTTTGCTGACAGCATTTTTTCATGACAATGGCATGCATGTCAGAACGTTCAATCATAATCACTGGAGAAAACAGTCACTAGAGTTAAAATGAACTAGTGCTTTCTGAGAGCTCATACCTCCCCAAGCCAGGCAATGTTAACGATAAATTTAAATTGATCCTAAACCTCTAAATTCCTTTTGATCATTACCAAAATTTGTTCAGTTGTGCCTCTTGACAATAATAACAGTTTATTTAATTTTCTTGAATATCCGTCCGTAACTTTACCAGCTGTTCTGATAAACAATAAAACCGACATTAGTCAAACACACAAACGAAAGGCTGATCATCACCACAATTTGATCACTTTTAACATTTCTAAAAATTTCATACAAATTTAATGAAGATCTGTTCATAACTGTTTGAGATATGCTACTGTCAACACTACGATAAACACAGAGACCAACGGACGAACAGATCAACACAAAAATTTGACCATTTGCTCCTTAACCTAGATGAGCATGTGCCAGCGCAAGTAACTTTGTTCGAAAATGCGTTTTTGAAAGAGGGCCGCAAGTAGAGCTGCGAATGTTTTTCATTTGCGCCTGCGGCTTTGCTTTATTTTTAACGACCTACGACCTCCAATTTGGAGGTGCTGCCTGCCTCAAGTACAGCCACATGAGCCCAGCTTTGGAGTTCACGTTAGTTTAATCTTCCCTGGACACCACGCGGGGTTGCAAGAGAGTTATAGGAAAAGATGAATATTACGTCTATAAAATTGTGCCCGAGGGTTTCCTATATTAGGTCGTTGCTGATGGGTACAGCACGACGGAGAAGATTAGCGAGGGCGAAAGAAGAGTATGAAAAATGAATGATGTAAAGCGAGTCACCTTAGTGACTCAATATAGCTGGCAGGGTGGAAAAAAATGTAGATTAAAGCAAAGAGAAACTGCACAGCCGCCTGGAGAAGGAAGAGCGCAATATATCAATGTGAGGCTCTTGCATATCATTTATATCTTCAGGACTCGCTTCCAGGTAATTGCTTCACTTGGAACTGCAGCTGCGTTTACAATATTATTTAAATTAAACCCCCAACTTAAAAGCCCTCTGTCTGATGGCTGAAAGTGGTTTCGCAGAAAATAGCACTATGGGAAGCACTAAAGATTGTTACTTGCAGGGTAAAGGGCTAGACCATAAGTGTCGCTGTCACAGAGAGAAAGAGAAGGTTTACTCTATTTTATTAAAAATTAGGGGAAATGGTAAAAACAAACGTCGTGTAAGGGAAAATAAATAAAGCAAGCGAAAGAAGAGAAGAAACATTAACAGCACCAGTAGGAAAAAAGAAAAGAAACAAAGTGTTTGAAAGGATCTTGACCTGGAGGTCTAACTGCGCTGAGGCAACTGATAGGGTGGCGATTTCCTCATGTAGTAGGATATGTGAACCTACTACATCTACCCAACCTTATATAGCCCATCTTATTTACAATGGGTGGACATGTATGAATCATATTTTTTGTGAAATTTATCTCAGCTCTTCGTGGGCTATACGGTCTTTCAAAACTAGCGCTATGCATATCCCCATCACTACCCCAGTATGCAGAGGTGCGTGTACTTCACCGAACCCAGTTGGCATGGAAAAATTTTGCAACCCGTAAGCCGGAATCTCCTAGGTTTGTTATAAACGGACGATTCCCAACTTGTCTTTACGTTTCAAACAACGTTATTGCTCCTGACACCTCATATTTATCCATCGGTTTAGGGTTAAGTTATTTCGGGTTGGCCAAAAGTATCCTTACTCTCTCCAGTGTATATATTTGCATTTTAATAAAATGACTTTTCAGCTTGAGCACGAAAGGAAATAAAAGAAAGCCGTTAAAAAGTTATTAGTAAGTCACATGAAAAATACAGTCCGATGTACTAAATTTATAGAGATTGGCGACTTTTGGCGCCTCCGTTATGAATAAGGGCAAGTCAAAATGTGTACTGCAATGCAGCCAAAGCAACGCTTGCATCAATGTGTTGAGAACTTTCCTCAAACGGAAACAGTGCGTTCCAAAAATGAGCAATAATCTGCCAGCGTTGAATCAAGTGTCATTCGAGTAAGGCTGTGGACTTCTCCAGCCACACATGTCCAAATTCACACGTTTTTCTTTAGACGCAGTCACAGCCCGTCACGCATGCGAATGCTTTGTTATTTTCTTGTAAACAACAGAAGCGTGCACCGTTTCTTTAGCTCATATACTCACAAAATCTTAACAGCTTTACTAAAGAACTTTACTAGGTGTTGTGCGACCTTGACTTTATCCGCAGACCCTTAAGGTAGTTATACTTTGTAGAAGCTAGCTGATATGCCGGCTAACATTTGAGTAAATGCGGTAATCGACACACTGTGGTGCTAACACTACGCAACAAAACGTTGGAACACTTTCAACAAATGGCAATCGTGTGAACCCGGCTTTAGCATAGAAAAAATACAGCTGATACAGGAGACGAAAATTGTCGGATTTTGGTAATGACGAGTTGCTCGTTGTTTCTGCACCTTTGCTACTTTGGCCAAACCTCTCTGAGTGCCATAACTAGCCGTCACGAGTCGTGCCGGAAAAAGAAAACGAACTCGCACCGGCGAAAGAAAACGAGCTTGTGGTGGAGAAGAAAACTAATGTGCCGGACCCACAAATGGAGCGCCGCCATCTGGTGGCGCAAGGGCGTTGCGTCGCTCATCTGCTCCCAAAAATTCCCCGTGTTGCTGAGCTTGAAGCTTTGGCATTTTACCAGCGACGGCTCATGGAAATGGAGCGAGCTCCTGAGAAAAAAACCTGATACTTTAGAAGGGTCATCGGAGTCAGAGGCTCGAGTAGAGTAGCTGAGGCATAGTACAGAAGACGTGGGGTGCTCGGGCCTACCATTTGGCATTAAATCAACGCCTTATAACACAGAATGTCAAAATTAGTTTACATATTTTTCTAAAGATATATACGCCTAAACACTATTGAAACACATCTCACACATTATGTCGGCAATTTCACTAAATGCAGTAGCTACGATGAAACGCTACATATCCCTGTTAAGCTATCACGTTAAACCATCAAGCTTAACCTTCTGCCATCTGCAGTATACATCAATTTTCGTGGAAATCGCATTATTTGAAATAAACGTTTATATGAAACTTTAAAAAATCCAGAAATGAACTCTAAACCTTATTGGACACTAAGATTTGGAGGTTGTTATTGCATGTTCTAGAATAATCCTTCCAGCTAGTAATAATAACGTACTAGTTTCCTTCAAATATTTAAAGAAAAGAGAAGCAAGTGACACGTAGTAAGTCAAGGCAAACTATTAACCCATGTACGAACCACGGCTCGTGTGAACAGTAAACTGAAAAGTAAACAAAAAAACGCCATCAATGAAGAAGAGAAAACGAAAGTTGAGCACGGAAGCAAAGCTGTATTTAAATGATAGCTAAAAGAATCTTTGAAGGCATCTTAGGACCAGACTACGAACAAGATCTGACGGATTATAAATCTATGCTAGATGGCTCATCCTATTAACTCCATACTGATATGATGTAATTATGTAGAACGAATTGGCCCCAATGCGACTAGGCGTATTCAGTCAATTTTTAAATTGTATTATTTATACCAAATTGATGTTAATGGGCAGGCTAAAGGGCTACAGCAGCAGTGGCATTTTGATATTCCGCAAGATAGCAATTTCATTGAGCTATCACCAGGGTTCGATAAATGGCAAGGTTACACGGCATTTTGCTATTGTTTTTACATTAAATTTAAACTTAGAAAATCTTTGCGGAGACGAGTGGATCTTATCATTACGAAACTGCTCGAACGGTCACTGTTGTAGACATGCTGAACACTCCTGCTTAAATCTGATGTCCATATTTACCCCATTATCACAGATACCTTTCGATTAACGTACTACAGTAGAACTCCTAAGTAGAGACTTCCAAGAATAGTAGCGATGGCTTACGCCATATTGAATAACCAGTAAAAATGTATAGCGATATTTCAGTGGTAGTATATTTAGGTGTAAAACTTCATAATTTCATATAATGTAAGCCAAAGGTCTGTTCCACGAATGCAGGGGAGACAAGCACCTAGCAGTATTTGCTATCTCCACACCGAGACTTCTCCCCAACCTGAGGTAATATGTCGGGCTGCGCATTTGCAGTTCCACTACATATTTCATTTATTTTCATGTAGATCTGCAGGAGCCCCGAAAAACAGTAGACTTTTTAGTGGCTCTACTAGAGAAGAGTTTCGAGCATCTTGGGGTTGCTTAGTGCACCGTTTGAATACGTGCACGTATTGTGGGTTTAATTATCATAATAACATTGTATCTTTGTACTTTACTCATTTATATTGAGAACAGATTCCCCCTAACGACCGACGTTCCGATTCACTAGGGTTAAAGCAACATGGGGGATGGGGGTAAATTACTGCCCTGTAGCTTGCATCTTGACTTTCCGAGAAAAAAAAGCGATCAGGAAACCCCATGCTTCCTAACAAAACTAGTGCCCCCCCCCCCCCCAGAAGCTAGAACCGTAACACAGCATCTCAGGCGGTCCAAAATACGGTTTGCATTGTAATCGTAACTATAAGACGTATGCACGATGGCCCCTGTGTGTGCTCGCCCAATGAGACAGCTACTTGCGTGCTACTTGCGCTCTCACACACCACGGAGCGCTTGAGCTTCGTAAATGAACTTGCAAGTGGCAATTGTGAGACACAATACGAGCTTTACAACATCGTATTTACCTTGATTAATCTGGGCTCAAGCCGACACCGCACGAACGGAGACTTTCAAATTACGCGCGGATAGAAATAAGCGTTTACGCAGCGTCCCGAACCTTCAGCGTCTCAGCAGCGTGAATGGAAGCTTCCCATACGCAGCTGAATCCAACCGTAGACAAGCATAATTATCTGGTGCGCAGGATTAGCTGACAGGAGGGCGGCGCAAAAACAGGATTCTGTGGACAGCCTTGTGCAAGTGACGCAAGTTGCTGGCGGTCGGGGGGAATGCGGACAGCAGGCATGTCTGGTTTATCGGTGAGCTACGATCTCCCTGTTGTAGCTCCTCTGTGCTGCACACGGGATAGATTTGTCGTAATTGTTCACGATTTTGTGAGAAAGCATGGGAACGAGGCACAGCGGTTGCACACTGTATCAAAATTTGACAGCTTAGAAGTAAAGTGTTTCTTCTTCACTCAAGAGCTAATTTAAGAACGTATACATAAATGGAACTTACGGACATTATTGCCATGCATCAGCGCGCATAAGTTGCACTGCGTATTCAAAACTTTTCCCGAAATCCAAGCTTGGCAGCGAAAAAAAAACGTGCAGAAAGTAGCTATATCTTGTGCAAGGTAAGGAACATCTCACGCAGCAAGAGCGTGCTGAACTTCAATAGTTAAATTTGGAAATGACACGGAGCTGACGTTTTGATAAACGGTCAACAATTTGGAGTTCAGTGAGAGATAATAATTTTCAGCTTTTGTTTTCGGATGTCGCTGCAGTTCTGCGTCACTTCACACAAATGCTGGCGGCCAAATTGGTTTCCTTTCCCAGCATACGAAATTTAGCTGAAGTGACGAAAATTGCATTTTAAATTACACTAATAAATGAAATCTCACCCAGCTTACTAAAATAAATTATTGCGAAAGATACAAAAAAACATTCACAACACACAGAACGGATGCTCGCCATCAGTACCAGAATGTTAAGTTCGTTAACGTAAACCAATCACCGTGTCTATGACTCTGCTTAACATTGACGGATCAATAATTTTGTTAGCTGCGCTAGGAGTCGGGAGAATTCATTTCCTTATAATAATAAGCCTTGTCTAGACGGTTGTTAAGGTTCTACAATCTATATCTTTCATTTTAACTCGTATGGATTAAACCACAGCTGCCCTTGACGGGGATATTAGTTCAGGCTTTTAGAAAACACTAGTAGGAATAACTATGCAGGCCTACTTACCTTTTCTGATGTCCCATCGATGATATCGCCCGACACTGGGCCTTTTCATCTAGGGTTTGGACCCACCTTCTGTGCTCTAGATAGTAGGAGTACAAAATAGCGGTATGATTCAAACTTTTCGCTACTAGCTTCGATCTCCATTAGTTGAGCGACGTAAACGCAAGGTTGGGTTATAAATTTTGTAGCGACACAAATCACGTCTGTCGCGAGTGATATGAGCATAACACGGAAACTTTGCAATTTCCACTTGTTAACCTTTGCTTTTTGCTAAATTAACTGCTGACAATATTGTTATAGGTCAGAGGGCATCACCTTGCTCAACATCTGACAACGTGAGCAAGTGATAGCGTCAAAAGTAGGAAATTGCCCCTGCTGCTACTCTATGAGCTCCTCACTGCTTATCTGCTTTGAAGGTCTCTTCCAAACACTTAAACGAGACAATATAATTATCATGTATTAAATTAATATTACTGTAAACTGAGATGATACAATAATAATTCTCGACAGTGGCATCACTAATGTGAACACAATTACGCTGCACGAGTTCATTCTGTTAGATATTCCGGTCTGATATGTTTTAGGCTGCGATGCGGGTTCTTCATGAGTTCGTCCAAAGTATTCAGTTGTGATCTATAACTTTATACAGAATAATAAGTTGATCAGGCTATAACGCAGATGGGTGAGGGCATGATGACAAGTTCTCTATATTTATTTACACATTATATACATCCTTATAAGAGTAAGTCACAAGTGGTAAGTAGCTAAGGCATACGTACTTGAAAGGGAGGCAAATATAATGTTCCATGTGCAAGTAAGAAATGCTCGACGTCTACACAGTTAATGCTGCCGGTACTTTCTAAGCACCCCTTTCTAAGCACCCCTAACCTTAGGCCCGCAGTAGCGGTAGACTAAAGCGTCTGATATTGACTCTCAAGGCCGCTGGTTCGTGCCCCGTTCCCAGCTGGGCATCTTCTTGGCGCGCTTGATGTGATCGGTCAGCATCCAGTCTGCATATCCTGCTGCGGGTTTACTGTCCTTCCCCAGCAATGGGGAGCGTTGGCGGGTAGCAGATATTGTCGCATGGAGTCTTCCGCCACTAGTGCCATAGCTCTAGACAATCTGTGGTCGACTGCAGCCGTACACTTCTCTGGGGCCTGTTGGTCTATATCTGGAGCACAAACTAGTGCATGCGGGTTTCCCAGTTGGGGGAACGGTGAAGTTGCCTTTACATTTACCCGCGTATGTACCAGATAACTTCCAGTACACACATTTACGATTTGGAAGCCGGCATTCAACGGAAGCCGAGCTTCCGTTGACCTATGAAGGTTTGAAGTCTCATAAAATTATCTGAAAGAATATCTGTATGTTTGCGAGACCGGCAAGTATCTGTGCCTATGGTTACAATAGCAGTGTAAATGACAAGGTACAGGTAATGCATTCTCTCGGATCTGTCAATAGAGAGCTTGGGTCTCTAAACTCAACAGCTTCGGTCTGTAAAGATTGGTTCTGGTCATACCAGTCGGACGTTCTCTTTGCTGTCTCTCATGACTTTTTCGACGGTCGTTACAAACATCCAGTCTTACACGCAACAATGTAGATAGCAATGCGTTTACTTGTTTGTATAGTATGTTCACCTAGCATATATATAACAATAACATACATATATAACATTATCCATTATGATATATTATTATAGAACCCTTGCTCAAACTTCCCTATCTACAGCATGACTTACAATTCTAAGAGAAGTAGTAAGTGCATCCATAAATATGGGAAAGTCATGCTCGAGGGTCTTCCCACACCGGATCAACGAGCACGAAAGCATTAGGTCAGAAAAGAGGAGGACGTGCACTGTCGCACAGAGCAGAGCATCATTAGTACCCAGTTAAAAATCTACGGTGGAACAAGCGCGGCATATGGTACGCAGTTCTACGCGCACGGTCGCCTTTTTGAGTGGGGCATCCGCGAGGCTCGGGAGCTGGGCGCTGTGCTACGCGCACGGTCGCCTTTTTGAGCGGGGCTTCCGCGAGGCTCGGGCGCTGCACGGTCGCTATGCGCGTTTTGGGGGTGGCAGCATCGACCTCGTTCCGAACATAAATCACCCGAGCAGGGCGCGT
>LQNS02278087.1:3185973-3196679 GCA_001587735.2 Parhyale hawaiensis
TACGCGGCAGCAGATGTGCTGAAACCCCAACCGTGGTCATCCGAGAAACCACGAGGCGTGGCCACCTCCTCGTATAAATCGGCCTAATATCGGATCTGCCGCACATAATCCACGCGCGCTCCACTGATAATTTTTAATTGGGTAGGAGTAAGAAAATGGAAGGAAGTATAGTGAACACGAAAGAAAGACGAACCAAAGGATTAGCTATGGCTAAGGTAATCTATGGGCGACATTGGTGAAACGACGCCCCATGCTCCCATGAGGAGTCATTAATATTGGTCTCCTGTTTAGCAACAAGCTATTGAAAGCCACAGAAGCTAACGCTTAGCTCCGACTGGAGAACGAATCAGACCAGTGTAAAACCTAACCTCGTACGTTTCACACATCGAGAAAAAAAATCTTGTGAGTGCTACTGCCCTTGCCTGTGGCGCTGTGCCCCCATTACGATGACAGGTCGTGTTTGTCTAATGCCACAGACTGATGTAATGCAGCTGTGAGCTCCAGTCTCCGCCCACCCTCAGGGATGAGAAATAAAATAAAAAATTCTACTTAGAGATTAATCTTGTAAATTGTTTGGTGTTACCTGAATGTTATTTTGGTACTCATGAACTCATACTTAGTATAGACATAAATTCTGTTACAAATGATATTTAACTTATATTGATTAAAAGCTTTAGGAAGAAAAGATGTACAGTTAGAACTAATGTTTCTGGTTTAATCCTTAAATTTTCAGATAATAATTAAAATATTGCTAAGATTTAACAATAGAATGGAGTGGCAAAAATTCACACAGTTGATGATCAAGTCCACATAAATATACTTTTCAATTATGAGAAAATTTTCACTGTAGAAGAGAGTTTCAACCGTTGAAATGTTTAAGTATGTGCTCATAGTGCAAAAAAAGCTTCTGAAGTCGTTCGATAACACGGTGCAAAGCTCGGGCCAACACCCCGCCAAAGTGGTAGTTCGGTGAGGTCACGGAGCTTCATTTTTGCAAAAAAAAATTAAAATGTCAGCTCGATTGTACATTCGTACACAAATAGATAAGAGAAAATGCTTGACCAGTTCTTTTTTTTTTTCAGTGAAAAAGAATGGAGCTTTCAAATTGATTCGGCCTCAGCACACAAAGTAAAAGCCACTCAGCTGTGGCTCTTCCAGTCGTCATGAAGGCTGATGATTGGCCGTCTGGGAGTCCGGACTGAAGCCCTTCCGATTTTACTCCGTGGTCAGTATTGGAGAACATGACATGCTCTAAACCACACAGAAATCTCGATTCACTGAAGGGCTCCCTTCTTGCTGCAGTGGCCAAATTTCTAATTGATGTTGTGCGTAAAAAACAGACAGAAAAATGGTCACTTTAGATAACACTCTGCTTATGATTTTCTTTTGTTGTTTAATAAACACTAAAAGTTTCAGATGAAAACGACTATTTTTATCCCTTAATTTTACTTCTGAACTTATAGTATTGTCTATGGCTAGACTAAGTATATGTTCTTAACAAGAAAAAAATACTGGGTGCTGCTACTTCATCATTGACTCTGATAAATGCATTGATGAAAGTAAACTTTTTCAAACAGGCTTTTGTAAAATAATAATTATCTTCTAAAAATTTCGCATACATTGCATTGTAACACACCCTGAAGGTACAGCCTCGGGTAAGCAAAGCCCGAAGTTCTGAAATGCCCCATAAAGAGCTAGGTAGCGAAATTTAGCCATAAAACTTGTCCCGAACAAAATATCTGGGTACGCACATCTCAACAAGCATGGTTAATCCCCCGTGATATGAACAAAAAATGATAGGCTCAACGTAAAATTTGACAGACAGAACAAAGATAAATTGGTTGCGAATATGTATAAAGAATAATCGTTTGAAATGTATAAGTCATAAGGAAAAAACAAAGTTAGTTCATTGCACGTCCTAATGAGCAGGGAATTTCATCGCTGAAATATAGTTAACTGTGTACAGCTGGAGAACACTTTTTACGGTTCGCAATTTCCAACAGTCTATGTACGTAGCGTACCAGATATACGTACAATACAATGTAAATTTAATGTTATTTCAATTAATAATTATTTACAGTACAAACTAGTGTACGTAGCAACCAAATCTTGCAGCAAAAATTCTACATTGACGCTCTTTCTATGTAAACACCAATAATGGTGCATTGTGGACAAGTTGAACTGCACCTGCCACGGTGTCGCTTTCATTTTCTACTTAAAAAAATAATCTAAACGATGTGCTTCGTTAGTTTAAAAAATAAATGAGATCAGATGAATTTATGTCAAGTTCAAACTTAATATAAATCCAAGGTGAGCGCGGCACATATCATTACACTTTATCAAAACCTGAACAACAAGTATAAACTCAAATCAATTTCTGGCCGTAAGAAAATTTGCATAAACAATGTAAAAATGCTACGGGTAGTAAATGCCACCCTTACTTAGGCGTTAGTTGATATATGTAATGTATGGTATCAGTTCCCACTTTACCAACACCTGTTATGTTTTAAATCTTAAAATCCAGCTCATACAAGTTCAGTTCGAGAACGAAATGCACACTGTAAGTAAGGCACACTGGTTTTTATAATGTGTTTACTAAACAGATGCAATATTAAGACCAATAAAAGTCGTTCAGTGGCAAAACAAAGAAATTTCCTTGAATAGCCACGGCTCAGATTTTAAGAGCAAAGGTGATACGGTGACAAGCTCTCCTCGATCACTGCGCAAGGGAAATCTTGTCATTAAAGTCAAGCTCCAACGAATTTAAATGCGTATTTTCCCCCAGCTACTCACCTCTGCCAGTTCAACTTACATTGACAGACAGACAGCGCCTCTACCCTTTGCAATTATTCTTCATTGTTGATGTGCATATTGCAGCAGAGGGAGGAGTATGTGCAACCCATGCTACAGTACAATAACAAGACGGAGGGTAGCACGAGATCCTGGTCTCCGGTCATCTTGTCATTGCTACCTCCGCCAAGGAGGTTATGTTTTCGTCGTGTTTATCTGTCTGTCTGTCTGTTTGTTTGTTTGTCTGTCTGTCTGTCACCAAGATAACTGAAAAAGTTCTGAACCGATTTGGATTAAATTTACAGGGATTGTTAGGTATGTTAGGAAAAACATATGATTAACTTTTGGTGAAGATATGTCCATCCATTTGTTTGTTTGTCTGCCTCATTTTTCTCGAGGGCCATAACTCAAAAAGTTATCGATGGATTTTTATGAAATTAACATGAGTTGTTAGGTGTATAACAAGAAGTGAATGACCAAATTTTGGTAATGATCTGTTCGTTTGTTTGTCACTGTTTTTAATTTTATGCTTGTTAGCACAATAACTCAAAAAATAACGGATGGATCCTTATGAAATTTATAGGGGTTGTTAGTAATGTTAAAAGACATAAATGATTAAATTTTGGTGCAGATCGGTTTGTTCGCTTGTATGTTTGACTCATGTTTGTCGTAACGTTTGCTAGCAATATAACTCAAAAAGTTATGAACGGATCTTCAAGAAAATTGCACATACTGTTATTACTGCCAAAAGACACAAGTGATTTGATTTTGGAGTTAATACAAAGAAAATTATGGTGTCAGAGCCAATTTGAATTTTTTGCTACCGTTGCCTCGCTTGGCGGAGGTATGCACTGTCAGAGTGCTCTAGTGATCATACTGTACTGTAAGGCTTAATTAAAGCCCTAGTCTCTACTACATATGTAGGCTAGCTAACAGAGAGAGAACTAATGCACATACAGTTTGTCGCAGAAAGTGGAACCAAAACACGCGCATGAGAACAAGTCGGGCAAAGTGAAGAAGAAGAACATACCACAAAGTATGATAAGTAGGAGTATGCCAATTGGCAAGAAGCAAAGTGCGTACGAAGGAAAGATGCGCTGAAGGCTTAGCTTAGGCTAAGGTATTTACGCTTATGATAGCTGCAAGAACCGCCACATCATCGTCAGCAGTCGGACTATTAACCGAACAAAGCCGGTTTTCAGATATTTTGCCGCCCAGGAAAGTCTTCTTTGACAATTAATTTCACTTGAAGGAGGACAAATTTTCTGTGACCTCCAACACGCCAATTTATTCAGTTTGCTTACATTTGTGACTTGGGCGTTAGCGAACATATCCACGCCGGTACAGTAAGGGTTTTGGCCTAAAGATCATTCAATTTTCCTCAATTCAATGCTTGTTGTTGCATGCGGTCTAAGACTCTTATCTTTTCATCGCTTAAGTTAACCTTCGTTTAAAAAGTTTTCATCGTACGATGATTGTGCGTGATAATTTTTCGAATTTTAGAGTTAGACTCATTCATGTTGAATAGCCTCACAACTGCAACATTCCAGATGCCGTTTACATGTTTCCTCTCGTCATACCTTTATATCTTACTCCGATGATTCTTCAGACGAGGTCCAGACGACGTTATCCACGCCGCCCATCTTGTGCACAAGTGATGCTTCAATCCGTAACCAACGAGATGGCTGGTAGCGAGTTATCCACACAATGCACGTAGCGGCTTACTAGAGGTTTATATGTGCACTTACAGTAAGTATGCGTCCAGTAAATTTTTGAATTTTGCAGTCTCTGTGTCGATGAAATTTAAAATGTGACGTGTTGGAAAGCCTCCTTATCCAGACCGCGAAACGATAAGAATACTTCGTGGCTATTGCATCACTTCCATTTTTTATTAGAATTTGTACTTCACAAGTGCGACCGATAGGGTCAGAGTGTCCGGCCAGAATCTGCCCATTGACATTGACAGTACATAATTCTTCTAGAATGTTCCAAACATATGATCGAAAGCGCTCGAATCTCCGCTGAATTGAGTATATTTGAAGGTAAGCAGGATCTTCGCGATAGTTTAATTCTTGTATGCCCTGGATTTGAGCAGTGAATGATCTCTGGGTAGCCTCCAGGCTCTCTAGCTCTTACCGTTTGCTCTGCATCCAAATAGGTGAACAGTAGACTATCCTCGGTGGTGTCAGTTGTTTCCATAAGATGAGCATTGTGTCTGCCTCTCGTGAACAGAAAATTTGAGGCACCCGTTCGCTATATTTCTTGCCTATGGTAACAACTCGAGCCACGTGATCTTCAAAAGTGGCATCATCCTGCATTCTCAGTGGAAGGTCCCTTGAAAATTTTCTTTTGATTTCGTTCACATCTCTCGTCGTGTAGGACGTCAATTCAGTAAGGAAAGTTTTACTCTTATCGTCATAGCTCGAAACTTGTTTCGTTGAACTGTACCGTTGTTATTAATCGTGTTCTACCCACGAACGAGGAGGGAACGGCAAATTAACTTTCATTGGAGCTCCATGTCGTTTATCATGATGAGAAAGAGTATTGGACCAAGTGCAGTGCCCTGTGAGACTCTCCTGAGTACCAGCTGTCGTTTGGATATATTATTATTTATAATTACATCCGCCAAGAAGCTTATGTTATAGCCTATTTGTCTGTCTCTTTGTGTGTATGTCAGTCACCAAGATAACTCAAAAAGTTATGAAAGGATCTTAACGAAATTTTCAGAGATTATCAGGTATGTTAGATGTAACAGATGATTAACTTTTGGTGGATATTTGTCCATCCGTTTGCTTGCTTGTTTGTTTGGTTTACCTGCCTTTATCCAGTACCATAGCTCAAAACGTTATGGACGGATTTTCATGATTATGACATGTGTTGTGAGTTTTTTTACGAAGAGTAAATATCCAAATTTCAGTGATAATCTGTTGGTTCGTTTGTTTGTTACGGTGTTCAATTTTGTGCTTGTTGGCACATAACTCGAAAAGTTCTGTATGGATATTTATGAAATTTACAGGACTTGTTATGGCAATGTTAAGAGACATAGATGATTAAATTTTAGAGCAGATCGGTTGCTCTGTTAATATGTTCGACCTACATATATTTGTCAATAAAATTTGTTAGCAGCATAATTCAAACAGTTATAGACGTATCTGTGAGAAAACTGCAGAAACTGTTAATACTATCAAAAAGCACAAATGATTCGGTGCTGATACAAAGAAGATTATGGTTTGAGAGCAAATTTGAAATTTTCGTTACCGTTGCCTTACTTCGCGAAATGGTTCAATCCATCTAAAATATTTCCCACGGAGTTTAATAAATAGTGTTCCATGGTCAACTTTTTAAAATGATTTTGCAAGATATAGTCATATTACGTCCACATATTTACCTTGACATAGTAGGTTTAGAATAGAGTCATAATGGTCCAGCAGCTCAAAACTGCATGTCGACTTTAAGAAAAAACAGCATATACTGTTGGCCCACGAGAAAAGGAAATTATTGAAATTTCAAATAACATAAGTGAATAGAAATTATAAATATAAACTTCATTCTCCAATAACTCAACAGTCATACCTGACTGATCTATACACTACTCAATGTTCACCCATATCGCGTTAGCAACAGCAAAAAAAATAATGACCTCCTGCGATCGTTTGATTCGCGCTCTGACTCGAGATCTGGTATTATTCATTTTCAAGTCACTTCGTGCTTTATGCAGGTAAAGAGGACGAAGCATGCGGCATAGTGTTAAAAGACTGGTCCTGTGCACGGATGATGGCCGGATGGAGACGGCGAGTTGGGCATAAAAGATGTACTGAAGAAGAACAAAGGCATTCAGTGGAGAATGACAGAATGAACTCCTCGATCTGCGCATATGCTGTTTGTTTCAAAAAGTCATTTTCAAAGAACGGTTTGGCATAAGCACAAGCTGGCTGTAAAGGGAACACTGAAGTATCGCTTGGCCGAGTCTCTGTGCAAGCATATTTAGTGCAGCGAGCTGCGACGTGGAGAGGTTGTATTCTGTTGGAGTAATAGTGCATTCACAAGCTGACTGTACGCGTCCAGACGAACTCTGGTGAGAGCTCGGCATGCAGCATCTACGGCTAAATTTAGAAGGGTAGAAGCAAACTGGGCACGGGAAGAAAGCTATACAAGGGTATAACCTGTGGTGTCTCACCTTTGGAGCACATAAGTGTTGCTGTGTTTTGTGCTACAACATCATAATCCTTGACTCCAAGATGCTTTACGTAAAGTTAAAGTAAAGCACGACATCGCCTCAAGAAATCCTAGTGTTTTCTATTGCCAACATGTATTTATAAATTTGCTGACCCTCTGGCCAACGCTAACATAACCTTTGCCTTGGAAGCTCACTGTTCTCCATTTCCCGTTGTGAATCAGATAGAGAGGATAAAAAATAGGTAAGATCTGCAAAAAGCCCGCGGTATTCGCGATAACATGGACGCCCCGTCACTACGGGGTCATTACCAGGTTTATTGCTTGCGTTGTTTACCGGACGTCCAAAAGCTGTCAGGGGCCAAACTTGATAATAGGACACGAGACACAAAGCCAGGACGCTCTCGGCTACACGCTGCTCGGTGTCCACAACAAATTTTCTCTTGGCAGCAATGTTGCCAGACGAGCAAACAACATTAACAACAGAAGTTTCCAGTGAACCAGACAAGAAGCTGCGACGCACTGGAAATAGTTATGCATGCATTACTTAGTGGCATATGAGAAGCCACAATACAGTGCAGCAAAACTCAATTTGGTAACTATTGCTCAACAGATCGTCTGATCTACTGCAATGCCATGTCAGGCAAAAACTACGTTCTTATGATCGTAAATTTAGAGTTAGACTCATTCATGTTGAATAGCCTCACAACTGCACAACATATTCTAGCCAGAGCTTGTATGGCAGCCTCTCAGGTTCTTGAATTATATTTTCAAGTTTTGTATTATTTCAGTACAACAGCAAAAATATTCCTTCAAAATTATACTTCTATGCTAAAAGGATATATTTTTGCTCCATCAAAAATAAGCTTTTCAGCGAAGTTACATCTAGCAAGTTGTCAGTCTAGCAATGTTACAGAATTTGGCTTTAATTATTAAATAACTGACGTTATTATTTTTTTCATTAAAACTTCAATCATACAATTTTGACCACGACAATTATTAACTTCTCAGCGATTGAGATTGGATTGGAATGCAGTGAATTAACTCGTAATGATTGCATGATGTAGTATTTTCTTTTGGTAAAAATTTCATTAAACTTTCGACATCAACGGGGAGGATTCAGTCACGTTTCAAGAATAGTGCTTTTCTCACGATAACTGCCATTTAATTAGCTGGCATACTGAAGAATTATCGATTTAGCGCCACGTGGGTTCAGAGTCCACATTAGAACAGCGTCGTACCTTCGAAAATTAATTTTTAGCCCTCCCGCACTTATAGCAGAGCTGGACACCAGCGTATATTACTGTTTAACTCAAGCCAGACTGGCTCTAAAGATTTTGTTAATGTTTTGAATAGTCAAACTAAATCTTTGCCAGTTTTTGTTAGCTGTATAGAATTCAGCAGCTAGAGACGAGTTCTCGAATCGTATTTCATAAGAGCATATAAAATATGTTCTATTAAATTCACAGTTTCCCTAACATAAATGTTAATGTAAACCCTATAAAATTAAGCCAGAAGCCAGTAAACGCAACAGTGTAAAGCATACTTCTTCCACAACACCCAAACTTTCGGTCTCACATGAGGCTCCTGATATGACGTCAGAGTATCACTTTTAAGAGTCCCGTAAACTACAAGACTCCGATCCATACACCTGTCGCCTGCTTCAATAATGGCTCTTTAACTACCGTGGACAATGAAATATATGCCGCACGTACGAAGAGACGCCGTTAGGGGAGGTGATGCCATATACGGCGTCTGCTCGTACGTGAGATGCAGAAATTTTTCACAGGATCACTGCGGAGTTTCTGTCCGAGACGTAACTTCGAACCATTGGTATTCAGCGCAGCATTTTCAGGTTATTAAGGTGAGGCAGTGAGGTCTTTTAGCAACATGATTCAGCTACAGTCTTCATGACGAAAATACTCTTGCCCGCAGCTCATTCTTAACTATAACAATAAAGTAAATATTTACTACAATCATTCCATCATGCACATAAAACAGGTGTTCTCAAACTGGGGTGCATGGTACGCCTAGGGGTACGAGAGGACCTTCTCAGGAGTACAAAATACTGTTTTCTTTTTCTCAGTCATTCACATTTTAATTTACATTTGTGGCACAAAAGTTTGTATAAATTTCATGCGTCTTCATCATATGGGTACTTAATTTTGTTGAGGGTGCGAGAATATGTAAGAAGTTTTCCAGGGGTGTCCGCCAATGCAAGGTTTGGGAACCACTGGCGTTGAGTCAGGATAGACAAAGAACTGTAGGCGGTGGAAACCCTCAATATATACAGTACACTACTAGCAGTTACTTAAATACACTGTTCTTCTTATAAAAAATCTGAATAAAATATAACACTAGCATGATGGTTGCTTTAACAATTCGATAAATATAATTCAGCAAACTTTTTTTTTCCACATCATTTTATTTATAAATATACCGATAAAAGATTGGATAGCTTGGATATTACTCCTCCTTCCCTATCCCCCCCCCCCCCCCCCCCCCCCCCCCCCCCCCCCCCNCCCCCCCCCTTCATCCAGCATCTTCTCAAGTCACGGGCATGATTGTCGGATATGTGTATGTGTGGAATGGTCTTAATGGCTCTGTTTTTACTGGTGCGGGTATTGGCAGCTTTAAACGATCTGTACACAGAGCTATTCCGTGATCTCGGTTCTTCTCTTCCTTATGTTTTTTTCTTCGCTCGCTAGTCTGCTTGCGTGTGGGTTCGTTAACCTGATGGAGTTTCTCCGTTCCCACGTCGCCAGTCTAGTGTGATTGAATAATATTATAAGCTGCCACTACCAATGAAAGGCTGCATTACCCTCTAGTGCACCACGCTGTTTATGATAAGACCTGCATCAACGAAAAGAAGAGTCAAAAGTACAACTGCAGTAGAAGAATAAATTCCATATCTATCCTAAAGCTGGATGTGTTGTCGCCCATGTTCATATAAACGCCCGGTTGCTGCACGTGCGACCCTCTCTCCACGTATTAAATAGCTTCCTATACCTTAGTTGATGGCTTACATAGTTAAAACGGAAGTAGTTAATTCGCAATCAAGAAGCTAGAAGCCATTTTGTTGAAGAAGGCTCCCCCAAGCGTCGTAGTATCGTCGATTTTTTTATTTTTGAGCGCACGCAGCGCGTGTTTTGGCTCTGTTACTTGACTACAAATCTATCACGGTGTTTGCATAGGAGTGTGATAATACAACGTTACTGGAAGTACACAGTAAACGAAAGATGTACGAATGACAAAGACGAAAATGATATCACTAGAGCTCTTGTGATGGTCAGCGTAGCTTGGAATGGAGTAGCAGGCAAGAGAAGATAGCGATGAAATCGAGTGAAACGTCCCTACAGAGGACCAGGGGAACAGTACAAGAAGTCCAATTCACCCCAACAGAGAATCACAGAAACGACCAGAGCAAGTCCAATATGTCCCAACCGAGTATCACAACAGCAAGCAGAGCAAGTCCAATACATCCCTACCAAGTATCACAACAACAAGCAGAGTAAGTCCATTACGTCCCTACCGAGTATCACAACAACAAGCAGAGTAAGTCTAATACGTCCCTACCGAGTATCACAACAACAAGCAGAGTAAGTCCAATACGTCTGAAGGGTTCAAATGCCTTCGGTATAAGGTGCAAATAAAATTCAATAATTTGATGCTGGTTCAAGTGTCATATAATTTTACATTTCATTGAACACACTGAGATTAACATCAAAGAGTTTCAAATTATT
>LQNS02278087.1:3276221-3294538 GCA_001587735.2 Parhyale hawaiensis
TTGATACAGTCGAAATATTCCATGGAGCAACCCTCACAACCACCATCCATTGCAATCACCATTTCACATCTGTTCACCTGTCGCGGCGTCGCGCCAGGCGCCGGTCGTAATTCTTTTTCTTCGTCTTTTCGTCCCTAGCATTCCAACGTAAGTCATTCTCGAAAAAATAACTTAAAAATTAGTCTTTTAGTAGGAAAATAAGCACCAAGCTACATATAAAAAACATTTCTGTACTTTTGTTGCAAACGTTTCGGATCATATAAAATCCATCTTCAGTGCTAATTAAAATTACAATGATCTGTAAGGACGAAATAAANNTTTGTTGCAAACGTTTCGGATCATATAAAATCCATCTTCAGTGCTAATTAAAATTACAATGATCTGTAAGGACGAAATAAATGTAAGTACAATGGTACAGCAATAATACTTTCTCAAATGCCTAAATAGAATAAACGCTACCTAACTACTAAGAATACGGTTCCCTAAGAATCAACCAATTTCTTATTAGTCTTTTAGCCTTTATTATACTTCAAAAATCAAAATATCATAAAATTATGAAGAAAAATCTTGTTCTGCTTATATATACTATTAAAAATATATATAAACCAGTGTACAGCGACAGCGCGTTTCGCCGCCATATTGTTCGACGAGCTGCTGCAATGTCTGACGCTAATAAAACTTCAAAGTCAAATATCTTGAAAACTAAGCATTTGCCGCAAAAACGTCATTCGTGAAAACGTCTTAGAATACGTCCTTCTACTCATATATGACTTCAAAATATAGAAAATTCACGATGGTCCTAAAAGCGAATTGAACCTAAATTAGATCTTCAAATCTTAGAGTCACTCTATATTCATAAGCTCAAACCCCCTCTTAATAATACAAACAGCTCATATCCGCTACTTTTAGTGAATCGATAAGCAGTATGTGTATTATCTTGCTTTTAAACTCCATACTAATATTTTNACCAAAATAATTCGTTGTTTTATATTTCCAGACATAACTGATGATGGAGCTGGACTCCGAAACGTTTTCAATTATACGTATACGATGATTTTATTAACTCTTTTCTTTGCTTTTAAATTTTTTTATAAACTTGCGATTAAAGCATGACCGAAATTTTCCGTTATACTTCAGTGATATGTCCTATTGATTTTTAGCTCTAAATTTTCATGATTGTTTATCATATGTTGGATGAAAACTGCGAAACAAGATTATATATTCAAAACTGTGCTAGGTACTTCATGAGTTTCGAGTGGATTAAAACTCACTGCCCACTGGTGTTAATAAAGAATATAACGGTAAATCTTGTGCCTTGTGTTAGCTTTAAGAATGATATTTTTATGGCGATGACACTGGCTATATCAAAAGAACAAATATCGTCATTCTTTCGTCCGAAACTTACGCTGAACTCTTCGAAACAAAGCTTTGAGATTGCAAACTAATGGTGTAAAAATGTTTACCGTCAGTTCAATTTACTCCACATGTGCCGTTAATTATGTTTTGGACATATCATTATATCTGGAGGAATCTATAATTCAATATTTTTGCAAGTGTGTGCTATTTAGATGGGCACATCAACACATTCGAACGACTCGCGTGTGGTGTCGGCATTATAAGTTGTAGCATGGAAACTGGCACACTCTGAATGTTAACCGCTGCAGCTCTGATTATTTCCCTTGTAAGAAATTGTAGCCTATAGTTCCTCATCACTAAATTTTAGATTATTTATTATTATTTTTTATTGCTGGAATCAAGTTATCCATTAGTTTACATTAAAGGACAGACTGAGCTGAAACAAGAGTATCAACATGAGTTTCCCATACACAGACACCGATCCGCTGTTGCTCCAATTTTTACATAGCCACTCTACCTGCATTTGTAACGCGCCTTCCTATTGGCTGAGAGAACCTCACGACAATATTTCAGCATGCACTCGTAAACGCCTGTACGTTCCCATAAAACTGCTGTGAACATCTCAACGTGCGATTAACGTAGGGAAACGTTAACGTAGTGATTTACGTTCAAAATTGAATCGTAACTTTACGCAAACTTGGCTAACTTTTAAATATCCGGGCCCAGGAACACTATCTTAATAAGTCAAATGAAAGTAGGCGAAAACATCATTTAACCCTGGAATTTTCACGGGTCCCGCTAGTTTTAAAGAATTTTTCCCCGATGATACAAGAGAGGGGCCTAGGAACCAAACAATTGTTGGTTGCTTAGCAAGGAATACTTAGAGTAGTGTCATTTCGCTCTCCGTTTGAAGATATTCTTTCTGAAGATAGGAGGAAAAGTGCCTTCGAATTTACTCGATAACAGCGCTATACCTGAGCAGAAATAATAAACAAGTGTGTTAAAGGAACACGGTGAGACCTTTAACCAGCAACCTTTTTCCCTGATGCATTTTAGGAACCCATGTGGTTCGTGCGCATCTCGAGAATGTAAAATGGATGAATTAATGGTAAGCTTTAGTTACATATAGCCCCGATAAAAAAGGAGTGTCGAAGTGTTTGATAGAAATACAGTGTGTATTCATTAAGATTCGGTTGTATCATGTAAAAAAATTTTAGTTACTGTACTCGGATATATTTGGAGAGTACGGAAATTGTTGATCTCGGTTCGGATTTCAGAGAACGGCTGAGATTTCCACTTTTTCGAAGCTTACGTAGCCCTGTTGTGAAAGACAACTCCTGTAGCATGCAAGGAGCTCTTTCATTGATCTGACACACACGAGCGCCTGCATAACATTCTACAGTTACAAGCGTGGGATTTATAGAACGCATTCTCTCGTGATGGAGACATGTTTCAGGTTACAAGACGCTAAGTTCTACGATGTGGTAAGTTTAGTAAATCTAGGCCCCGACAATGCTCATTCAAAAGTCCTCAAATGTGTGTAAGCGAAGTATTACCTAATGTGACTTATTCGTTGGTAGACGTAATAATACCGATCACCTTCATGTATGTAACTCCAATCCCCGGGGCCCGGCTCTCGATAGCGGGGCACCTCGTCTAACTGATGTAAGAAGTAGCTCTAGTCTCCAAAACTAGAAAGGGCATTCCGTAAACACATGGTCCACAGTCTTGAAAATAATGATCTACCGACGTGAAAACAACGTTGCTTTTGACATAAACGTTCCACTACTTCACAACTGTTGGAACATTATTGTTCTATGACAGAGTCACTGAAGTAGCTAATATACCTGAAGTTTTCTAAGGCTTTTCATATGGTCGACAGCAGAAACCCAATGTTTGAGCTTTCCTCTATGGGTACCCGTGAAAAATGGCTTCGATTGCTTGCTTTATTCCTGCAAAATAAAACTGAATGTGCAATCATCAACAACAGAGAATCTTCATGACAGCCGTTTCTCAGTAGGGTTACAAGGCACTTTGCTTGGACCTGAACTTTTTCTCATTATGACCAAGGACATGTGGTACGGATGCAAATATGGAGTTCTATCGTCATCTGCTGACGATACGCAAATACTATAGCTGCTCTACGATCAGTGGATGAGGTATGTGACAATGATCTGTATAGAATAAAATAACTTTCAATGAAACGAAATTTGAGCTGCTCAGATACGGTACAAATCGAGACTTTTTGAGCCCGAGTCACATACCATTATAGATCGACATGAAATTGAAAGAAAAAATGTTTAGTGACCTTGGCGTGAGAATTTAAGATGATGCTATCGAAAAGAACATGAAGCACGAGTTATCTGTGATAGAAAGAAATGAAGTGGATTGGTTTTCTGAACAGTCTCGTCACGCGCTGTGTATATAGGTGATACTTTATGGAAGCAATTAATACTGCCGAGAATAGAATATTGTTCTCCATTTTGGATGCTGAGTACGTAAAAAAGGCTAGAACAGTTATTGAAGCTATCCAAAGACAGTTCAGTGCTAAAATTCAAGGCATGTAAGAGAGGAGTGCGATTACCACAAACAACTTAGCTGTCTCCAAATGCATTCAATACAACGAAAATTCGGCGCTCACAAGTATGTTTGGAAAACTCTGGAACGTATTACTGTGAATGTGACTGAATGGATTGTCGCCACACACTCAGAAAGAATTGGAAGGACTTGTGATATACGCATTCCAAACAGAGATGCTGGCAAAGCCGGGGCGACAAAATATTCCAATAGTTCCTTTATGCGGGGCGCAAGACTGTTCATCAAAATGCGACGGAAGTGGCGAAACGCCACTGATATGAAAGTTATAAAATTAAAGTATATAGTTGCTGGATTCTTATTTTAACAATCCAAATAGCCCAGCGGTTAGCAGTTAAGTGCACTGTGGACATCATTCACTGCTGGCTCTTGATTTCCTCGCAAGCTGTGACTCAATGGAAGCAACCAAGCATCGTGACTGCACACACGTGACGTGATGTGTGGAACGTCACCTAGACCTAATTCGAAGACCATCAAGGTACTCGAAGTAGGTAAGATGAAAACGGTCACGTTTACTTAATATTACCACAAGCATCTAAATTATGGATCCTTGTTTGTTTTCAGAACACGATGTGGAGCAATAAACAATTATAAAAAAAATTGCTTGTACCATATACTTATTTCTACTACTCTTGTATGTTACCTACGTTAGGCTATTTGTTACCTTAGACTAGGTTAGGTGAGTTGATTATTATTATTAAAACCCTACTCTACGGCGAACACGGATAGGTAATGCAACCCAAATGAAGCATTATGCAACAACTGGAAGCCCGAAATCCTGCCAAGAAAGATCAAACAACCATTAACAGCTGACTTAAACGAATGCACGCCGGCACGACCGAAAGCTGTTGGCGGTAATGAATTCCAAACCTAAACGAACCAGAGCCGAAAACACCGACTGAACTGACGAGTTCGGCATCCAACCTTCTCCAAAGTGGAGCACTGCGCATTAGATTAGATTAAATAGGCGGCAGTAGACGAGCCAAGAGGCCCCTTCCCAAAGAGACACCGGGACTTACACCCCAGCCCTCTATGAGCTATTGCCATTATGTTAGTAGGAGGTAGAGGAATGGAGAAAAGAGAGGAAAAAATGGAAAACGAAAGAGAAAAAAAAAGGAAAAATAAAAAAAGGGAGAGAAGAATCTCCGCCAAAGAGATGGTCATGAGTGCCCGCAAGCATGATCGATAGCCGCTGATATGCGGAGCTTAAATGTATAGTTGGAGCGGAAGTGAGAAGAAGTCAGCTTAAAATGGCCTGGGAAGCTTTGGCCGTTAAGTGCTTGCGACTCATGGAGGAGGAGTTCTTAGCTGTGGAGGATGTCTCTCCCAATGTATGTCAAGACGATTTTTAAACGAGTTGAACGACTCCGCACCAACAACGTCGGAAGGGAGTGTATTCCAAATGCTGACTATGAAGTAGGGAAAGAACTTCTGACTTAAGGTTGTTCTTCGAGCTTTATGCTTGAGTTTTTGACCGTTGTTTCGCAAGCGATCATTACGGGCTCTTTCAAAGAGTCCCGTTGTAGGTACGTCGTTGAAGCCATTCAAGTACTTGAATGTTTCTATTAGTTGCCCCCTGAGTCGTCTTTGCTCGAGAGAGATCAGACCCAGTTCTTTCAGGCGACGTTTATACGTCTTGTTTCTCAGCTGAGGTATCAGTTTCGTTTCTCTGCTTTGGACTCTTTCCATGTTATCGATATCTTTACAGAGATGTGGCGACCAGAATTGAACAGGAAATTCTAAGTGTGGCCTCAATAATGCCTTGTACAAGGGAACGATGATGTCCTTGGACTTGTATTTGTATTCGAAGTTTCTGGCAATGAATCCGAGCACTCTGTTTGCCATTTTCACACTCATGTCTACTTGCTGACTGTATTATAGTTTGTTAGTAATAGTGATTCCTAAGTCACGTTGTTGAGTGACAGTAGCCAATTCCGTCCCAATCATTTTCAATGGGGTGGAAGAGTTCACTAGCCCTACGCGCATTACTGATCATTTTTCCACATTAAAGTTCATCTACCATGTACTCCATTCCGTGAGGTGGTCAAGGTCATGTTGGAGTTCGGCTCTTTTCGCTGTAGGGTGACATAGTTTTGTACTATCCCCAAATTTACTGATTTTACTACGGATGTTAAGATAGAGATCATTGATGTAAATTGAGAGCAGAAGTGGGCCAAGCACGCTACCTTGTGGAACCCTGATGAAACCTGTATCCAGTCGCTCGACTCTCCATTAACCACGGCACATGAATTTCTTCCATAGAGCTTGAGGGCAAGGACAGAAGAAAACAACCAATGTCTTTCATTGTTGTACACCTTGTAAAACGGACAGAGTCCAGCCACCCCTCTCAATTGGAACAGAGTCGCCACATCACTTTGTGGCTGAACTAACAAGTCGGTCCAGCAGAGGCAAGTGACTGTCAGCTGCTGATGCCCATACCGATGAACAACACTCCAACGCAGGCAGTAAAAAAAGCGTTTACGGACTACATATTTGCCACCAAACGTAGTCTACCTAACCCAGGAGCCCAATCTTGCTGGAAGCACGTGACACGAGTCGCCTAATACGAGTATGTGGGTCTTACGGAAGCTTCTCCCCAAAGAAAATACGGAAAATCTCCAAGGGGCTAGACCTCAAGAGCAATCTGTCATACCGGGCTTTGCAAAAGTCCTGACCTGTTTTAATAATTTGCCATCTGAAGTTCATAAAAGCTTTGTTTGTAATGAAACTAGAATGCCCGCGCTGTCAAAAATGACAGAGATTCATTTCTGATGACCCGTCGTCATTGTTCATACTTTCGTAACTAACATCTTTTTCGAACATTGGCTACAAAGACCAACTAAAATTGTCATAAGAGATGAGTGCTCGGTGTCAAATCATATACGTAGCTGCAACAGCATGGTGTCTAGCGATCGGGACTTCAAAAATTCCCTGAGTTTTTCCTGATTTTTCGTAAATCTCCCTGAGTGTCAGATTATCCATTTTCCTTTCGAATAATGTGATTACCAATGGGTTATAGGCTGAATGGGACTGAAAATGTTATAAATCACCCTAACATTATTGGGATTTGCTGCAAAATAGAGCTAGACAGTAGTCCACCTTTCCCCAGCACTGCAGCACAAAAATTAATTAGCTTCATATGGCTCAGGCTCTGCTGGAACGAAGCATTACCTTGATAACCTCGATTACTTTGATGATACTTCGGACGAAGTCCAGGTGGCGTTATGCACGCAACCCATCTTGCGCACAGGTGATGCTGCACTCTGTGACCAGCGAGAGGGCTAACAGCGAGTTATCCCCACAGTTCAGGTAGTCGCTTACAATAGGTTTATCTGGCACTTACAGTAAGTATGCGTCCAGTGTGTTTTTAAATTTCGCAGTCTCTGTACCGGTGACATTTCGGATGTGACGTGGCATTTTGTTGAATAATCTCGCCCCTCGGACTACGAAACTATTAGAATACTTTGTGGCTATCGCATCACCACCAGTTCTAATCGGACTGCGCACCTCAGAAGTGCAACCAATACGGTTCGAGTGTCTGGCCTGAATTCGCCCATTGACGTTGACAGTAATGCCTTCTAGAATTCTCCAGACATATATGATCGAAGAGCGCTCGAATCTCTTTTGAATGAAGTACATTTGAAATTGAGCAAGTCTTTGTGATAGTTTAATTCTTGCATACCCTGGATTTTAGCCTCAAGGCGCTGGATAGCCTCAAGGCGCTCTAAGTCCTTCCGTTTGCTTGGCATCCAAAGAGTTGAACAGTATTCAATCTTCGGTAGTGTTAGTTGTTTCCATAAGGTGAGCATTGTGTCTGCCTCTCGTGAAGAGAAAGTTCGAAGCACCCATCCGCTCCACTTCTGGCCTATAGTAACAACTCGAGCCACGTGATCTTCACAAATGGCATTATCTTGCATTCTCACCCCAAAATCTCTTAAAATTTGCTTTCTCTCGATTTCGCTCCCATCTCTTGTCTTGTAGAACGTACATTCAGTAGGGAGAAGTTTTTCCGTACCGTAATAGTTCAAATCTTGATTCGTTGAAGGTCATGTCGTAAACCGATGTCAAGTGAAAGATGTTGGTTAGATCTAGTTGCACATTCCGTACGTCTGCCGTTGATTGTACCGCTGCTAATATCCGTGTGTCATCAGCGAACGATGAGGGAACAGCAAGCTTGCATTGGTGCCCTATATAATTTATCATGATGATGAAGAGTATTGGACCAAGCACGGTGCCTTGTGGGATTCCACTGAGTACCGGCTGTCGTTTGGTCACTTTATTATTGATAAGGAGACTTTAGGTTCGGTTTTTTCGGGAAAGCTTCGATCCATCTTAGACATTTTCCACGGATGCCCATGTTGAAGAGTTTGAGTAATAATATTTCATGACCTACTTTATCGAAGGATTTGGCAAAATCTAAATATATTACGTCCACATTTTTGCCTTGGCATAGTAGGTCTAGAATCAGTACTATATAATAATTCACGTCGTGTTTTTATTTATATATTTATATCTTCCCTGTCACGCTCTATAGGAATAAGATAGGAGAAAATTCAGGTGCCGAAGACGGTATCTTGGATACGGGGGTCGGACTTGAGCGCTCCAGCTGAGTGACCTGAGCTCGCCAGCATGTTCGTGTCTGGACATNGCAGAATGCTGAATTTTCATTAAAGAAGGGTCTGAACAGTAATAAGCACAGGAGACAGAGGGGGTTTTCCTGAGGTGCTAATTTTCTACCGTCATTTATAATGACGGCCCGGGCCACTAGTAGAGTCATAATGCTCAAGCAACTGCGAGGTGGTTGAAGTTTTATGGTGAAAGTCGTGTTGATTTGATGTAAGCAGGTTATTGCTCTCCAAATGATTTACAAGGTGTTTCCTAAAGACCCTTTCAAACGTCTTCATTACGTGGCTCGCTAGGAAGACAGGTCTATAGTTGGGTGGATCCAAGATGTTTTCAGCTTTAGAAATAGTTGAAATAATTGCGTGTTTGTAGGTGAGTGGAACCACTCCATCATCCATCGATTTTCGCCACATAAAGTATAGGGGTAAGAGATGCTTAGCTTGCACATCTTAAGAATTTTTGCAGGCACATTGTCCGGTCCCACTGCCCTGTTGCCGCTAAGTTCATCAATGGCTAATTCAATGCTTAGTTTTGTGAACTCAAAGTCCGTTAAGTAGTTTGTAGTTAAATCAATTCTTGGACTTTCAGGATTTGGAATTCTGTCACTAAAGGCTTTTGATATTGACGGCTTAGTGTTTCGCTCATTTCCTGGTCATCATCAACAATAGAACCAGTATCATTCACCAGTGGCCCGATTTACGATTTTACCGAAGAATGATGTGATGCATAGGTAAAAAATATTTGCTGTTTTTTTTATTTTTTCAATGGCTTACTTTTCTTTTTCCTGTTTTTCTTCATCGTGTGATCTTGCAAGCTGACGTTCTATCTTATCTAGCTTCTTTTTGCACTCGGATTGTCGTTGCAGTACCTTCGTTAATTTTTTGTATTTGATGAGTTTTGCACGTTTCTTAAGTTGTCCTTTACGAAATGTGTGGTGTCGCTTTTATTAAATTTTCTTTTTGCCGGGCTAAGGTGCTTCATGCACTTTTCTAATCAAAAGTTTTCGAATGTCTCATTGATGCTTTCACTTTCTATTGAGTTATTTAGAAGGACGTCCCAGTTTACTGACTGCAGTTCTGCATTCAAGCCGTCCCAATTTTTATCCCTTTATCGAGTGCGTTCAAGTCCCGTAGACTGGAGTTGGTGTTTATATGCGAATATTTCTGTGGTCTATGAGAATCGCATTTGCTGAGCTGAGTTGATATTTCAACAAGCCTGTGATCAGATAATGTTATATCCTGGATTTAAATATTTTTAATCAACTGTGCTTTATCTATGAAGAGAAGGTCCAAGACATTTTCTTTTCTCGTAGGTGAAGAGATCATTTGAGTCAGTGAAAATTCATCCATTATGCGCACTAGAGAGAGGGCCTGATCTGCTTCATCTCCAGTGGCTGTTGATTTTCTGGATAGTACGAAGCTTCCAGTTTCATCTGGTAAGTCTGTCGTTAGCCATTTTAAGAAGGGGAAGTTGAAATCGACAGTTATATACAAACGATACTTACTCGGGACTTCTTTGCAATGCATGTTGATTCCTTGTAACATTTCGGCAATTTTTTCGGTGGTACATTTTGGCGGCCGATAGCACACGACGCACATCAATCTAAGTGTTTCAATCTTGGCAATAATGCAAGCACACACTATATTCAAAAATTTCTGCTCAGTATGTGAACCGAGATGAAGATGATCTCGTACGTATAATGCAACACCACCACACTTCCTATTTTTGCGGTCACTTCTATGTAATGCATAGTTTTCTATTTGAACTTCTGCTTCGTAGACTGTATCATCTAGATGAGTCTCAGTAACGGCAAGGAGTTTAGAACTTGCATCATTTATTACATCCTGCAGTACCATTTGTTTTCTGCAATTTTTCGTGGACTATGCCAAGTATTTTTTCAATATTTGATTTCAGATCTTGGTGTTCATTCTGATTTGCCGTGATGCTATGGCTATTTACGTTTTCAGTTGATGACGTGTTCCAGGATCCTACCTCAACATTTGTGTAGGATTTTCCAATCTTGGTGGATTCCAAGGTACTCTTGGCCCTCCATGCTGCACTTTTTCCATTTATGGTCTCCATGGACGAGATCTTTTCGTACAGTGTCTGTAAAAAATAATGCATATTTTGCAAATCTCTCCTCACATCTTGATTGTACACGCTCACATCACAGTTATTCGCGGTAATGTCTCTTTCCACATTGTACCGGTGGTTATTTTCCTGTACTTGTTAGTTTCTATGCTATGTGAGTTTTGCCACGATCTCCCCAATTTTTCCCTCGTTCAGTGTGGGTGTGCCTATGGTGGTCAGTAAGAGCCGCACTCGTCTGGTTCCTTTCAGATGTATTTCAGGACAGGTGGTATCAAAACACGTGCCATTTCTGAATGATTCTTGGCACAACCATGGATGGAAGAGATCGCATTATTTCTTGCGGCTGCAAACTTGCCTGCCGTATTTCATAAACCTAGGGCACCTGTTTGGGTGAAAAAATTTGCACCCTTTTGCTGAAATTCCATATTTACACTGGTTTTTGGCATAGTAATTGTAGATTCTGGGTTTCTTTTCGCTTCTGAGCTTCAAGTCCTCTCCAGAGCAACTACTTTTCTTTATAGAGTTCCGTACTATTTCATATTATGTTTGTTTCCACGTCATGATCGCCGGTTTGCGCATATTTATGAAGTGGTTCTTCTCCTGCAGCTTTCGGGCTTTCGCCCTCTAGTTCCTTTGTATCAGATGCTACACATTTTGTCATTGCGTTGGAACTTGTAAACATTTATCACAAATTAAAATGAAGCTTTTGAGAAATCTGTTCAACATGTCGATCATTCCTTGAGGTAACTTTGCACAAGCAGCACAGTAAAGGTATTCATATTGTGTGCAAGCAATTTTCGGTGTAGTATTGGTAGTAGGTTCTCTACACCAGGTACAAATCCAGTATTGCTTTTCAGTGGATCTTTCATTAACTGAGCACTCATGTCCCGACGGGCACACTGGCGCAGGGTACCTTCCATTCTGGTTCAGACCAAGACAAGACGCAAGAAAGTTGTTCTCTTGACACAGCACACACTGAATCTCTTTACTCTACTTTGATATCAAACACAAGGTACACTCACTTAAACCACGAGTTTCTTGTGGCTCACAATCTTTATCCAAATCATCAGTTGAATTTAGAATCACTGGCTTGAACTGTGTTTTATTGCAACTCTTTTGATTGCCACCCATGACTGAAGTATACGCTTCCCCTATTAAGCGAGCTACGCTGTGGTCACTGGTCCCTTTAGTCACACGGTCGAGTTTTTAGCAAAGCGGGCACGCTGTACATCACATAATTAGTTTATTGCTTTCGAGGCAAAGCTTTAGCTTTCTGACTTTATGATCTCTATCGGAGCAATCGACACTGTAGAACCGAACGGCACGGTGGATAACCCTACAAAATGAACACCATCCTCTGCCCTTCAGAAATTCCCCGAATATTTTGATTCCTGGTCCCTTTTTTCCAGAGTTTTCCCTGTTTTTTTTTTCTTGGTGATTTTTCCCCTGAGTTTTCCCTGTTCTCCCTGTTTTCCAGACTGTTAGACACCATGAAATAGTAGCACAATCGTCTGAAACCTTAGAAAAGGTACAAAAAACTTTTACATTAGCAAGCAGCAAGCATGACTGAATTAAAATACTCAGTTCCCCGTTGCGCATCCACGATACACACCAATGAGCCTTCACTACATCTTCTCTTAACACTCGAGTTGAAGAGATAATTCGCTGTCAATAGATGACAGGAAACAGAAAGATATGTGTCTGCCGCCCTGTGAAAAATCATAGCTTCGACTTTGTTCTATGGATCAGCTACGGTACTGAAATTTAGTCGTGAACTGAGAACAAACATACAGTACAAGTATAGTATGTTTCGATATCTGGAAAAAGTGCTAAACATCAGATGCCATAACCGCGCTAAAAGAAGCTGAAAATCTAATGCTAAGAATGACCGTCGTGTGTTTATATCTTCATGTTTTTATTTATTTATAGGTTTCGTGTCACGCTCTTAACGAAATAAATAAGCAAAAATTAGCTCTGGGCTTCCTGGTTTCAACAGTAGTTTCATCTGCTTGAAGACTGTGGTCTTCTTGCTAAGCTCCATAAAAACTGATAGATAGAAAATATTCCAGGTTGCACATGACACTCGAACAGTATATCTGAATTTCGGTCTTTCTTTGACTACGTTGAAATTCACTCGATGTAGATGAATATGGCTTCTCTAAACATTCTCCTCCATCGTGATGTGTACTCTCTTCTGAGATCTACTTGATCCAAACTTCAGCTGATACTCTTATTTTGTTAATTATCGAGGCAACTGGTAAGATATTCTTGAGCTGTCAGCAAGCGCGTAAAGACCACGATGATTTCTCAGTATCAAATTTATTTTCTCCACTTATTTTGGGTTCTTCTTACAACAGAACATGTTTTCTTTTGAGGAAAAAATTTTCCGAGTCCGAGTTATATGCCACCGTTGAGTATCTTCGATAAAGAGCGCCGTATTTATTAGAGCTGGGTGTTGTTCAGCCTCGCACGCTTATCTGTATGGTTCCCTAATTCAAGTTGGCAGTTGCGCAGCATCCTACACAAGGAAGTTAATAAGAGCCTTACATGTATAAAAAGGAGCCCAACCGTCTACCCTGAATAGGTCTGAGAAATCATAAATTGCATGTCCAGTCAACACGCGGCACTACCAAGGCAGGGAGCTCTTTTATAGATGTAAGGCTCTGCCTTATTATTTTTGCAATGATGCTACAGGCAACACAAGACGGGTCTTCACAAATTCTTCGCTGTCATTATTGACAGACAGCGCGTGCACTCTAGTATCTCCATAGTTTCACTGTCAAGAGTTATTTTAAGCAAGAAATCCATCCAGATACAAATGGATAAGGATTCAACTTCTGCAACCTGGTCATCGATCTCATTTAATTTCAAAATCTATAGCCTGGTCAACTTTTCGCCTATCTATTTCGCTAAGAGCGCGACACGTAGCCTTTAAATAAACAGACAAAAATATAAATACATAAACGCACAACGGTTATTCTTAGAATTGGATAAAACAATATTTATTATATATTAGTTTATTATGATCTAAACAACATTGATATTCAATAGGACCTCCATTGGCAGCAATGACACGCCCTAATCGTGTTCAGAAGTCGTTACACACGTTACAGACGTACTCCTTCCTCATCTGGGGCCCAAGTGCGATTCACAGAGGCTTTCAGCTCCTCAATGTTGTTGTGGCGATCTTTGCATGCTTTACTCTCAATATGCGGCCACTCGCTGTAGTCCAGAGGATACAGATCAGACGACTGTGGGGCGAAAAGTCTGGGCCAGAAAGTAATGGTTTGGCTCATCCAGTTTTGGACGGTTTTCGACGTGTGCGCTGGTGCTCGAACTTGATGAAACACGTAATCTTCATCTTTGACTATTTTTTCTGATCCAAGGAAGACCTTTTGTGGCCATGATATTCCTGTATTCAGCCTATGTCAACCTGTAACCGCCTTTGAAACACACTCAATGCATCTTCTCTCCATTGGAGGCCACAACGCCAAGCATTATCACAGAGGCCGGATGCTTTGTTGTGGAGACATAACGAACATCAGAGATGTCTTGGCCAAAGCTCACAACTCGATCATTCTGTTTGTTGAAGACAGGATCCACGGTGAAGGTCTTCTCATCTGAGAAAATTATGACTCGATTTCCATGACTTTTCAAGTCGTAAAGAAGGCGGGAACATCGCTCTTGGCGCTTCTTAACCATGTCAACAGTTAGCAGCGGTCTTTCTGAAGCTTTATGTTCTTTCTACCTTCACTTTTTACAGCTCTTGACACGGCTAACACAGAAATCTTCTTTTTCTTCGCAAATTCATTCATTTTGAGACTCGAATTATTTTAAAAGGCTCTTCGAACATTCTTCCGTAGAATAACTTGTGGTCTGCCTCAACGTGGTCGATCTTTGAGGCTTTCATTATTCTTAAGGCGGTTCTTGACCCGTTTCACCGTTGATAAACAGACATTTTGCAACCTAACAATGTCCGTCTTCTGGTGCCCCGCCCGAAAGAGAGCTGCTATCTTTATCTTTTTTTTTTTCATTACCAACATTGTATAAAAATGAGCACTGTTACCAGTTATTATGTTATCTGAAATAGTTTGGGAATGAGTCATTGGAAATAAATTTCATCAAGTCTTTGAAATGACTTTCACACTTTGAAAATATAAAACAGGTTAGGACTTTTGCAAAGCCAGGTATATCTTCAGAAGTGGATACTGCGATAAAAGTGTCAGAGACCGACTGACAATCATAAATTTAGTCATACTGGCATTCAGTACCATACTTCAAGTGAAACGCCATGCACTAATAAGCCACAGTTTCCTATTTAGAGACTGGGTGACAACACTACGCATGCTGGGTATCACTTCTATTAAGTTGGAATCGTTAGCGTTGTTGATTACAGCGTTCTCTAGCGAAGAGAGCATGTCACTTGTGTACAGAACAAACATAGTGGGCCAGGTACGCCATCTTGAGGGAAGTCAGACATAACCGCGACTGAAACACTAAAATAAGGTAACACACACTCTGCGTTCGTTCAAAAATAAAATCACGAATGAATGACAGAATCATACCACCCCAAAAATTACTCCAACTTGTACAGTAAAGGCCGGTGGTTGACCCCGTCAAATGCCTCACTAAAGTCCACTTGCGCAAATCGTGTTTCAGAACAGCGAATCAGCGTTGCCCTTAATTGGTGAGACGCCGACAGCAATGCTTCACAACAACCCAAGCCAGTTTTACAAGCAAACTGACCAGCAGGTAGCAGTCCAGCAGCCTCAGCAAAACGACCCAACTCACAAGCCACGAATTTCTCGAACACATTCGATAAAATGTGCGTCAAGTTAATAGGTCGGTCGTTGACAACATTGGACGATATTGGTAATTTGTTATTGGCGGTCATATTTCCAATAACCCAACAAGGGGCAATTTTTCTTAACTGCACCGGAAGAAAACACCGAGTGTAGCGGCGAAAACACCATCAAGTTGCCTATTATTATTATTAAATTGCACTAGATTGGTGACGTGAGAACAGAAAAACTCCATTCGATTGACAAACCCCCACTCAACCAACCCAGCGAGCAAAGGCAAATAAGTCATCAACCACAGGAAGTGACACAACATCCTGTATGAGGGCGAGGAAAGGAGGTCTCACTGAGCGTGACCTGGACACGAGCATGGTCTTAGTCTTACCCGCATTTAGCCTCAGCCTCCACCTAGAGCACCAGGAATCGATCACGCTGAACGGATTCTGAAACCTCCAACCTACCATTAGGCTCACTGCAAGCAGCCAGCAAAGAAACATCATCAGCGTAACCAACAAGTAAATTGTTAACAAGATCAAATAGTCCGTTATATGTATATACGATGAACAACAGAGGGCTCAGAACACTACCCTGTAGGAGACCAGAAACCACGTCCAAAAACTGACACCTCCTAACATCAACAACTACACATAGATGTCTACCAAATGAAAACTGACTAATTACCGCGAAAACTGAAAAACCAATACCCACAAATCTTAGCTTATGGAGCAACCCAAGGTGATTCACGCTATTAAAAGAAACACTGAAAGAGAGGCAACATATCCAATGGATTAGTGCCATAGGGGTCCAGGTCACGAAGAAGGCGGTGGACTTCAGAAGCTCTGAAAGCAAAAGCGGAGAACCTCGACTCCGGTTCATACGCTAATGGAATGCGTACCCGGTTCCGGCTCTGCTTCCCATCAAAGTATCCCAACAAAAAGTTCGATCTTGGCAGCAGAGTCCGCAGCAGCACCAACTAAAAGGGGACAGAAGAGCTCACCCCAAGTACAGCGCACTCTAAGGTGGACCACCACTTATGTGCTCTAATAGACGAAGCTAACAACTCCCTGGAATTCAAATTATGCTCCCTCTCAGCTTCCTCATAAGTAACTCCAGCCCAATGCTATAGTTTCCTGAAATGCTGAAAGTCAACAGCAGACCGGCTAGTACGCCAACGGACATATGTCTCCCGTTTCAACTGGTGCGCCCTCCTACAGGCATCATCAAACCAGGGTTCATCACCTGTCCTGACCGTAATGAAGCGGGAAGGGACATAGGCACGCACTATGTCAAAGAAAACCCGATCCAATTAATGTAGACCCAGGATCAGGAGACTCCATCACAACACCCCAAAGTAGCGCAAGGATGGCGCCAGAAATGGTGTGTCAATTCACTCTGGACTTCAAAAATATTTCACGCCTAACGGTGACTCTGGGGACCCGCTGACGAACCTGCAGCGTCGCAGAGAGGGCACCATAGTCCGAAGAACCAACGGGAGATGCCACTGACACTTCAACCAAATTAGGAACATCAGTGATCAGGAGGTCAAGAACACCTCTCATCAAATAAGTGGGACCTTCAGCCAACTGCTTACAACCAGAGGCAGTCGCGAAATCGAAGGCTGCTTGGCCATTAGGGTGAATCGTTTTTGAATTTTTTTGTTTAATATCAAAATGATCTACTTATAAAAAGTTGCTACCTGTGAGAAAAAAAGTGCCAAATCTGAGTTCAATCGGCCTGCATCTTCTGCTGCCTCAACGCACATGAAAATTGAAATTTTGACTCAAATTCTACAAAGAAGCTTAATATATATACTTCTTTAGATTGCATTTAAGTTTTTTGTGTCTACCTATAAAAGTGCAGAAGATTATTCAAATTTTTATTATTTTCCTGTTTCAACAATAAAAACCAATATCTTCTACTGCCTCATGGGCGTCAAAAAAAGTTTTTGTGCATTTTCTTATGATCATCAAAAATTAGAAACAAATTTCAGTCTTTGTATCTACCTTAAGAATACTTTATAATAAATGTATAGAAACGACTGTGGAAATTTGAGGCGATTCGAACAGTATCTTCTGCTGCTTCAAAATACACAGTATAAAGTTGGTATATAATTGCCCTATATTATTATACGACAAATTTGTGGCATCATCCAGAGGTGTATATATTAGATTGTAACTAGAGCATTCTGAGAGCGCATACCTGCGCCAAGCGAGGCAACGGTAGCAAAAAATTCAAATTGGCTCTGAAACCATAATTTTCTTTGTATAAACTTCAAAATATAATCATTTATGCCTTTTGATAGAACAGTAATAGCAGCTTGTGCAATTTTCTTGAAGATCCCTTCATAACTTTTTGAGTTATACTGCTAACAAACGTTCTGACAAATATGAGTCAAATATACAAACGAACCTACCGAACTGCACAAAAATTTGATCGTTTATGCCCTTCAACATTACTAACAACCCCTATAAAATGCATGAAGATCCATCCATTATTTTTTGAGTTATTGTGCTAAAAAACATAAGATGAAAAACAGTGACGAAGGAACAAACGAACGGATCATTACCAAAATTTGGTCAGTTACTCTTTGTTATATTATTAATATTAAATCACACCAGGCTGGCGACGTAGGAACGGAGAAACTCCATGAGGTTGACAAACCCCCACGCAACCAGCCCGGCGGGTGGAGAAAACAAAAGAATGAAAAAAAAAAAGATCCGAGATCACAGAATAGCTCTGTGTACAGATCGTTTAAAGCTGCCAATACCAGCACCAGCAAGGACAGAGCCATCAAGACCATTCCAAACATCCACACACGATGGAAAAAACGAACGGGAATACTGGCCCGTACGG
>LQNS02278087.1:3334891-3344947 GCA_001587735.2 Parhyale hawaiensis
CGCAAGTGAGTGTCAGCAGCTGAAGCCCAGACCGGTAAGCAATACTCCAACACAGGCAGCAAAAACGCATAAAAACATCTACGGGCAACCTGACTATCACCAAACACGGAATTCACCTTACGCAGGAGCCCAATCTTAGTGGCAGCACGTGACACCAACCTCCTAATATGCGGCTCAAAAGTAAGCTTCTCATCAAAGACAACACCAAGAATCTCCAAGGAGCTAGACTCCTGAAGTAAAATGTCATCAATCTCAAATTGGGAATGCTGCGGTACAAGTGTCCGAGACCGCCTGATAGTCATCGACTTGGTCTTATTGGCATTCAGCTTCATTCTCCAGGCCGAGCACCAAGCGCTAATGCGTGACAAATCCCTATTCAGAGACTGAGCGACAGCATCACGCAGTCGAGGAGTAGGTATCGTGCACTGCCATCAAAGCAAACAAAAATTCAACATGGTCCTGCAACCAGGGTTTCTCTTTTACAGTATCATCTCCGAAATATAATCATTTGTGCCCTCTGCTAATTTTAACAGTTCCAGTAATTTTCTGGAACATTTTTCCTTAACTAAATACTAAGATAAACTTATAGTCGAAAACACAGACGGACGAACCCATCACCAAAATTTCGTCATTTGTGCCGCTCAACATTACTAAAATTATAAGCTAGTTTCATGAAAATTCGTTCATCACTGGTTGGGTTATTTTTCTTATTTTACTGAAAAGCATAAAACCAAGCATAGACACAAACGAACAGACAATTCATCATAAAATTTTGTCAGTTACTCTTCGTAACATTCCCAACAATTTCTGCAAATTTCATGCAGATACATTCAAAATTGCTTGAGTTATGTTGCCAGGAAAAACCAGGCAGACAACCAAACAAATGGTTGAAAAGATTATCAATAAGGCTTGACAGATTTATTACACACAGATACTTTGATACAATACAAACTTCGTTTAGTACATGAGTAAAAAATAATTATAATGACGTATTTGCGTAGTCACCAGAAGTTAAGCATATTTTTTTGGGCAAACAAAAAAACATAAAAACAAAAGCTAATTCAATTCAAGACATATTCTTTAAAACAGTTTTTGAATACATTATCAGAAATTGGCTCTAGTAAATACAAAGCAATTTTATCAAGAAGCGATGCAATTCGGAAAACCCTTGAGCGTTCACGCACGTTAGGGCGATTGAAAACTATAACGTCTCATTTCGTAATTTTGTTGGGGAATAAGTAAACTGAAATGCTTTTGAACTACTTGAGGATGATTATTAAGCACGAATCTAAAAAATTTAAGTAAGGAATAGTAGTAGACATATTGAAATTGCAATATTTTCAGAGTAGTGTGCATATCACTGCAATTCATTAGAGGTATATTGTTAGCATTACTATTAACGTGAAGGAGTCGCCTAAGTATGTTGCTCATTATTACGACAAGTTTATGAATGTGACAACGCGGGGCTCCACCCCAAACGATGACATCCTGGATCAACACTGAGCGAGCTAACGAGTAATAAACTATATTTAGTGATTCACGATGAACATAGTTGGATATTGCATAGATTATACCTAGAACTCTGCTCAGCTTAAAACCTACTTCATCGATGTGGACCTTGAAATTCAGCCTCTCATCCAGAATCAATCCAAGATACCTTATCTGAGGCACCTACTCTAGCTGATTATTGTTAAATAAAAACAGATGGAAACTGTGGGTGAATACATGGAGAGAATAGCATTAATTTGGTTTTATTTTCATGGTCAGGTAATCTATTTTGAATTAACCAATAACAATTCGAATAATAACTTTATAAAATTTTGTGTATCCGTTATAGCAGCTTGAAAAATGAAGATTACAACTATTGGTGTAAGAAACGGCAGCGTTTCCATACAATACGCAGTTCATGCAGAGGGATGCTACATCATTGATAAAAATCTTGAAAACTACCGGACCTAGTATGTTTCCTTGGGGAACACTAGAAGTAATGAATGGGTAATGTGTGAGATTTTGGCTCGTTACATAGCACATATTAGTCCGTGTTTCATAGGTATCTTTTAATCAGCGCATTTGCAGCATTCCGAACCATAATGATCAAGTTTTATTTATTACTAAATGAGTTTTATCGACAGTATCGAACGCCTTCCTGAGATCAAGAATAGACATATACCGTGTGTTTTATCATGGAAGCACTTCTAAAGATCAGTTACAAGGTGAAATATAGCTAGCGTGATATTAGATTTTGTTCGAAAAGCAAATTGCTTGCTACTTATAAAGTTGTGTAAAGAAAGAAAATTTGATATCTAGAGTCAATAACTTTTTCTAAAATATTCTTGAAGATAGACAAAGTAGATATAGGCCTATAATTTATTAAATCACTCGAGCTGCCTAACATAGCTTACAATCCTTGTATAGTACTTGTCCATGACTATTTTGAATTATTTTGGTGGCGAGATGCAGACAGCAAAACTCCGACAAAAACATAATCTCATTGGCGGAGGTAACTACCATACTGGACGGTGGACCTGAGCGCTGAGATGCAGAGACACGCGTTTAGATTTCGTTTGTACGTTTCATACCTGACTTGGACAGGGCGGTGTACAGGTGCACGTTCAATTTTGTTTCTATACACAGATCATAAGACAATGTAAATATACTATTGCTTGAATATAACATATGTCATAACTACAGAGCAGGTAAATAGGTATTACATATTACTCGTACAATTAATTCATACGGTTGTAAGCCCGAGGGTCTAAGTTACGCTGAAGTTCTGCTGCTGGTGGCCCGTCCCAGAGCTATACCGAACGAGATCAGCTCTTCGAAATCCAGTGGGATAAAACATAGAGCTTCTCTTTCATTACACGTAAAAATTTATCATCAAAATGGATCCACTACTGGCAGTAAACATTTTTGGGAAAACGCTACAGAGACGGGAAGCAAACAAAAGCCCGTCTCAAGCGTAGTCAAAATACGCAGCAATATAACTACCAGTTCAAACCATCTATTCTTTCTTTGTGCGTTTTTGTATCGCAGCTTAGCTCTAAGCCTTAAATATCGACTCTATCCACAGGGTCTACCGTAATTATGGTAACACAACTTTGAGACAATGTTAAAAGTGTTCATATCGAAGCCAAGTCTTCAATTTTTATTTCAATTTGAACCGAATTAAGTTCCTGTTTCCTTTCAGAAGTAATTATGTATTAAAGCTAATCCATATTATATTTAGAGCACTCTGAGAGCGCATGCCTCCGCCAAGCGAGGCGACGGTAGCAAAAAATTCAAATTGGCTCTTAAACCATAATTTTCTTTGTACAAACTCCAAAATATAATCATTTGTGCCTTTTTATAGTAATAACAGCTTGTGCTATTTTCTTGAAGATCCGTTCATAACTTTTTGAGTTATACTGCTAACAAACGTTATGACAAACATGAGTCAAACTTACAAACGAACAAACCGATCTGACCAAAATATAATCATTTATGTCTTTTAACATTACTAACAATCCCCATAAATTTCATAATGGTTCATTCATTATTTTTTGAGTTATTGTGCTAACAAGCATAAAATTAAAAACAGTGACAAACGAACGAACAAACGGATCATTACAAAAACTTAGTCATTTACTCTTTGTTATATACTAAACTATTCATGTTAATTTCATAAAAATCCATCCATAATTTTTTGGTTATGGCATTGAGAAAATGTGGTAGGCAAACAAACAAACGGATGGACATATCCTCACTAAAAGTTAATCATCTGTTTCTCCTAGCATACCTAACAATCCCTGTAAATTTCGATAAAATTGGTTCATAACTTTTTGAGTTATCTCGGTGACAGACAAACACGACGAAAACCAAACCTCCTTGGCGGAGGTAATTATACTTGTCCCTGCGTTAGTAAGTTAGTTACTTAGTACGATAGTGATGCTTCCGTCAGTATAAGATAGGGGGAAACTATAGTATTTTTGAGGTATCCTTGATACGAACTGGGAGAGCAAGGTGGCCAAGTCATAAGATGCTCTCCTCTGATCCTCAGACTTACAGGGAATGAAGTGATTACCTCCGCTGAATAGGATAGAATGATATCGTGCATGAAAATCTTTCAACCGCCCTGTGAAATTGGTAGATCATGGATATATGACAGATGCTCATTACCTCCTGTAAGAAGGTTATGATTTCCCCGAGTTTTTTGTCTGCCTATTTGTTTTCCTGTCTGTTTGTCTGTCACCAAGATAACTCAAAATGTTGAGGTCGAATTTTTATGAATTTACAGGGATTGTTAGACGTGTTAATAATAACAGATGGTTAAATTTTGGTGAATATCCGCTTAACCGTTTGCTAGTTTGTTGATTTGTCTGCGCCTTTATTCTTAATACCATAACTCAAAAAGTTAAGGACGGATTTTTGTAAACGTTACATGAGTTGTTAGATGTATCACGAAGAGTAGATAACCAAATTTTTGCTATGATTGTTCTATCGCTCGTTTGTTTATCTCTGTATTTGATTTATTGTTGTTAGCAAAATAACTCAAAAAGTTACAAACTTCGAAATAATGTATTGTACGATATGTTAAAAGACATAAATGATCAAATTTTTGTGATAGGTTGGTCTGTTTGTATCTTTGACTAATGTTCGCCCGACTGTTTATCAGTTACATCACTCGAAAAGATTTGAATGGATCTTCAACAATATTGCAGAAGCTGTTATTACTGTCAAAAGGCACACATGGCCAGATTTTCATAGTGATAAAAAAGAAATCCTGATTTCAGACCCAATCTGAATTTTTCGGTTAACGTTGTCCAACGTTATCCAGCTTGGCGGAAGTGTGTACTCTCAGGGTGCTCTAGTTTATAAATGCTGTGAAGCTGGACTCGTAAGTTTGACACCCTCTGGCACTCGGAATGGTCCGATAAGCTCATCACCCATGATACCAGCTGCAAATATGCTGCGCAGTTCCACATAAGTGTACTCGCAGTCATTTCATAAACTAGAGGATGGCTACTGACGTGCCTGTTTTGCAACATCAGTAGCTAGTCATCTGTTAATGCGTGAAAAATTACAATTACCATGGTATGGAACTGTGCTAGCACCTCTATATAGTAGCCACGAGACGCCACTGAATTTTTTTTTACCTTCCTCGGAGATGTGAAAGGAAGGGGGATGCGAGTTGCTGAACTTTCCGTCAATGACACCGTAGTTCATGACAACCCGTGATCGACTGCAGCCGTACTTACTCCTATGGGCCAGTTGGCCTATGTCTGTAGCTCTAACCAGTAAGTGTGGGTCTCCCAGTTGAGGGTGTGGCCAAGTTGACTCTGCCTTAAATTTACCTATGTGCCCTATCACTCATAAAAAAAATCATTGCTATTGCAAATGCGCTCTAAGCTCAAAAGACGCTTTCGCTCTGCTGTATGATCAAGCTTAAGCATGCATTTAACCTACCTTACGGTAAAACGTGCTGAACCGGCACGCGTTCGACTGTATGTTATATATTTCCCGCTTGCACGCCAAAGCACGAGGCGTGATCTACGTCCACGCAAACGTCGGAGAAAATATGCAGGTATTTGTCTTCAAGTCTGAGAGGATTAGTGATTTTTCGAGTTGAATTTCAAGTGATATATTGTTTGCTTACATACTTAAGGCACCCCTCATAAGAAGGTATAGATGCCATGGGCAACAAATTGCATCTTTTTTATTCAATCTGCTTGGCAAGCACTTGCATCCAGAGATGTGCGAGCACTCACAGCCCACATCACGCTTCGGATTTGAGGGTTTACAGCACGCCTTTACTGGCAATTAGTGCACGTGTTTGGGTACTGGTCTTGCGACAAGCTTTCGGCACGCATCCACGTGCGTTTCCAGCACACCTGGCTTCTCTCAGTGAGCTAGCTAGCTCCCTCAGCCCGAATTACCCGTCGGCTACGTCGGAAGTCTCCTACACAGACACGATGTTTTGCTTGTGGTATTTTGGCACATTTACGCTGACAAATTTCTTAAAGAATGGGCATCGCTATGGGAAGAAGTACAGACTCGCACAGAGCACTTATACTTACTTATAGCATGGCTGTCAGCTGACTCTGGGACATTCAAATGCTCAACAATGTTCGAATCTGACATTCCTGTGTGGTGTTGCCGAGTTCATTAATAGCTTCGTGGTTGTCCATTTTCTTAGGGCGAATCAAAATTACAGAAGTAATTCAGGAATTATTAAAAGAATGTCAGTAAATTCAAATATCGCAAGCTCATAAGCTACTTTATAATAAAAAACAACTTTGCGTAACAGTGTTTCTACGTTGTTTAAATGATGAGCACAACGTTTAAGAACATTCTGCGTAACTTTTAATTTCAGACGTAATCCTTAACCATACGAGTACCAGATATAACATGTTTTTTCCCTAGGGAACTGTATTGTATTATCGCCTTAAGCTGCATCCGATCTCGTACCCTCCAGAAATAATTACCACTAGATACCATACGTTAGAACAAACAAGACCTGGTGCCCGAGTTGCGCTCTATAGGCACCACCGCTATGCTGCAAAGGTCAAGGCGAAGTATCAGTTTGCTGCCTGCATTGGCGCCTCGAAGAGGCAGGCAGAACTGTGAAATTGCGTAGTTCTGCTCAATGCGCGGCAACAGGAAGTTAACTAATTAGCAGCGCTATCACACTGTGCTGCTTGTACTGCACAGTGATGTGCGGCCTCAATTGCCTCAGGAAATGCATTCTGCAGCAGCAGACTTAGGAAGACTTTAGAGCGAAGTTTGATGCGGAGGCTGCAGGGTCGAGAGCGCTCGAGTGAAAAACGGAGACCCGTTAGCAGATCATGCGGCTGCGCAACTGATAGAGCAGCGAAGTTATTGCCTTAGCTAGAAATGTGGCAGACTTTATTGACGTTAACGTGTATGCAGGCTTACTTTTTTTCATGCCTGATTATAAGGCGCTTACCACGTCAACTCGAGAAAAAAGCTGGATTACGACGAGATTGATACCTACAATTTTTAGGTGTGTCAATATTAAACTAATATTGAACGATGTTCTTAGTCAAGTGAATAGCATAAACTAGACACAAAATATTGTAAACACTGTATGATATAGTTAGCCGGAGTGCATTCAATGTACGATGTTTACGTTTTGGAATATCCATCCCACTGAAAATATTGACATCGTATGTACAGTCTCTCGGTGTATTCCAACCTCTACATGCTTTTAAATTCAATTATTTTCCGTGTAAATACGAGAGGGTCTTAAATGTTAATTGATGCGTGCCAGACAACCATGGTTCTGAACACTCTTTTAAACTTGATGGGACAAGTTTGAGCTGTCCATAGAGTGATAACATTGCCTCATACGTTCAGAAGAAACCGGCTGCCCTTATAAAACTAGAAAAGCACTCTGAGAGCGCATACTTCCACCAAGCAAGACAATGTTAACAGAAAATTCAGCTTGGTCCTTAAAGAAGGATTTCTTTTTTTTTTTTTTTTTTTGTTACCAAAATATTGTCATGTGCCCCTGTAGAAATCTTTAACACTCCCTGTCATTTTCTCAAAGATACATCCATAACTTTCCATGTTAAGTTCTGATAAACAATGAGACCAACGTATAGCCAAACACATAAACCGATGAACAGATCATGAAACTTTGATCATTTGTGCCTTTTACCTATTCATGCAATTTCTTTCAATTGATGAGGATTTGTTCATTACTTCTTGGGTTGTGCTACTGACAAACTAGAAAACAAAGATAGAGACAAACGGACAGACACAGATACACGCTGATAAAAACACAACCTTGGTGGAGGTAATTATCGCCAATATTTTTACAATCACATTAAATGAGTTCACTGTGCCCACACTGTGGAAATTTATCTTCCGTACCAAACCTAAATAGACAGGTAAGGAACACAAAAGGAAGAAACTCGAACAACTTTATTGTTCAACGCTGCCAAGAGCACACCGAGGCGTGGCTGACTAATTATTTAAAAAGACAATCTACCATTGCCCAGATTCAAAACTTAGCTCTGAGGCACAATACGTGCAGTCAAAAGTCTGGTTCTCTCTCTTCACTGATGATAACGAATAAAATTATAAGTAGCTGATGATAAATAGAACAGCGAAATATTACTGCGAATCGCTGCTCTCCCCATCAGTTGCAGAGGCCTCCAATTAGTAGTTAAATCAGCAGCCACAACTTCTATGACCAATTTAGAGCCTTAGAAGCTAGAAGACCGCAAGGACGAGTTAATTCCTGGGTGAGAAACCAACACATCAGGCAGCGGCAGGCTCACAGGAGGGGAGTACGAGCCGCCAAGAACACCACCCAAACGACGTCGGCCGCCAACCAGGTACTGCACAAAATTCAACTGCTTTATTTACGTATAGATAAGTTAGTTAAGTTCAGCAGCGATAAAGAAGGAACCGGAACCATCAAACAACTAAAAGGGAGAAAAGGGAAAGGTGTTGCAAAATAATGAAGAATTTACACATTAGGTCTGAACCATATTCTAGGCGAGAACTTGAACTACGATTATTATCACTTGGAATCACTGCTCCTGTCGATTCAAAACGGAAATTTACTGCAAAGAACTGGATAAACGGAGTCGATAAATTGCGCCTATAGAAGGAATCATTACCTAAGTAACCCGGCCGAGAGGAAAAAGAGGAGAAGGGCGACGAAAGCCGTGTAGCAACAAGGGGTTCGCCAAATCGTTAGCCGGCCCAGGTAATTGTACTGGCACAGTAGAAGAACGAATTCCTATTAATGAGCCTAACAATTGTTCTCTAGGAACACCAGCGTAATGCAATTGAAAGGGACATCGCATAAAATGGCATGGAAAAATGAACGTATTGATATGAGGATGACAATTTACCAAGGGAATTTTGATAAAAGAATTCATCCGAGATAGATACCCTTACAGTTAAGTGCTCAGCATCCGTAAGTCAGTGTGGTAGTAGACACCGTGAAAAATGGAGAAAAAAATAGTGCGTTCTTTGATAGGAATTGAGCAAGAAAAGTAGAAGATAGAACGCAATCCGGTTAAGGGAAAGCGAGAAAAGTTTAAATAACCGACACCCGGAGCCTGATGCGATTCAACGCACCAGTCAGTTAATTTATAGTTGGTGACGATAGGAAGGCACTACATTAGTTAAAGAAAGAGAAAACGATAGACGCAACCCTTTCACTTCACTTCCACACTTAACAGCTCAGAGGAAACAGCCAGGAGGTATCCACTAAACACTGCAGCACTTCACCACTCGAGGATACTTGACACGCAGCAGCTGGTAGCCCCACTGTAGCTAGTAGATACGAGGTACTCCACTTCCCAGGTAAGTTTGGCTAACGGGATTAAAATAGTTAAGGGAGGCACTGCCCTAAGTTAATGGCCAAGGCAAAGGAAACCTTAAAAGACACCGTGTTAAAGGAGGATAGTCCTCGATAAAGAATGAGTAATTAAGTAACAACAATTACTTTAAGAAGTTAAAGCCGCCGAGTTAAATGGCCAAGATTTTAATATGAGAGTTCCGATATAACTCTCCCACAACCGTTGACAGAAGAATTAAGCGGTGAGATGAAAGGGAACTAAGCGGTAAGAATTGGAAAGGGAACTCACCGATAAGTACGCAAATCGGAAACTAAGGGTCGACGTCGCTCAAAGGAAATGACGTCACAAGCGAAGGGAGGAGCCACTATTAAGGGATTCGCATGATAAAGGAAAATTAGACCCACCCTTCGTGGTTAATATTTTATAACTATCTACTGCGGCCGCCGGTGCCACTGATTCAGCAGTGCGACAGAAACCCAATACAAGAGTATCTACTGACGAAAAAACATTGAATGAACTATCTACTGCAGCCGGTGCCGCTCATCCAGAGTGCAACTCAGCTAAAAATCATTCATCCCCACACATCCCTAGCAACCCTCATAGTATTCCAAATAGTCTTCTCCACCCTCGTGGGCCTGTAGCCTATCTAGCAAATCCCAATAGTTATACCTGTTCCGACAATGTATGCAATTCCTCTAAGACTGATAGATCATATGGTGACCGCCAGTGGCCGGAA
>LQNS02278087.1:3383684-3396987 GCA_001587735.2 Parhyale hawaiensis
ATATGATGCTTTGTGCCCCGGACAATCTCCACTATGGTTAGGGCCAACATCGCTGCAACAGCTCTGAACACCGAATGCTGCCTTTACAAGCGACACAAAAGAACTCACCTGTTGGCAATAGTCTGAAACATATGCAGTCCGGGTGTGACATTACAACTGAAGCATCCTGTTATTGCACGATGATTGATTATTGAGGTGAGGGGTAGGTCACATTGTTTTTAGCTTAAAAGCGAAATTACCCTGATCGCACACCCCTAGTGGAAAATCCACAAGCAGTAGTAGAAGTATTCTCCTAACTTAAGCCTTCCTACTAGCCGTGTACACCGTGATCCAAAGGGAGAAAGAAAGAAGAGACATGAAGAATATCAGCATAAACGTGGAACCCATGTCCGAATCCCGCACTTGGGAACAGCAAATCTGGAAAGAAGAGGAAGAATAGAACAAAGCATAATCAGTAGGAGGATGAATTTAGAATGAAAAAGAAAGTGGGCACGACAGACACGTCCCAAAGGATCCAAAAGCACTGGTTCGTTCTTAAGATGCTATTATGCTAACTGGTTCAAAGTAGTGCACGGCTGCAGTTTATCACAGTTCATCAAGAGCTTTGGCTCAGGACTGAAGGCTATTATGCTTCATAATTATGGGGAAAACATTCTTAAAACACGACGATATTTCGATCCTACAAACTTTATTTCTGTGTGCTTGAATCATTTCAATGAACTGGTGTTTTAATTTTCAATGTCCATAAGAAAACCAGGAAGCTGAAATAGGCTAAATCAATTCTCTTGTGAAGTGATAGCAGGGGCTAAATTGGAAGCTCTCGCCTCTGAATTATTTTTATATTATCTAAACTCTAGAGTATTACTTACGACTTTTGCAGAATGTCACATATTGTGCTAGAGTATAAATATTCAATAATTCACGATCACCGTAAATACACTTCAGTTAGTGCCTTTTGGTGCCCAAAAAGGAAAAAAAATTAAATGTATTTACCCAAGTATTTAAATACATTCATGTATTTAAGTATTTAGTATTTAAATACATTTCAAAAATGTAATTAGTATTTAGTATTTAAATACATTTTACACATGTATTTAGTATTTAAATACTTTAGTGTATTTAGTGCCCATCACTGGTTAAATCCCATTGACCTGGGTGCCAAGTGTTCCTAATATTTATCTCGGACCCACTGCTGTAACTGATGTACCAATCTAAAGTAGTTTCGCCGAAACGCTCGCTAGTTTCAAGTGACAGTATAAATGCGTTTTTGCCGATCTCGGAAAATATATTAGAGAGAAAGGCTGGAGCTTCTCGAATTAACGCAGGGTTCCTGCCGGATCCTCTTGCAATAGCATATTGTTGCATCTTACCATGTCAAATTTGGTTATGGCTCGAACGTTCTTGAGTGTCTTGTTATCTGTCTCTGAGGCGCAGATGCGACCTCTCTAAAGTTTTAACTTTCATATTTGCATTCCTATATAAGAGCAACCCACACTGTATCATTGTTGTTCTGTACTCCGTTGCCCGCGTCCTCAAGCACACACCTCTCTTCCTTTTAGCTTCTCTACCGACCCTATTGTACCGGTCTAACTAGAACCGAAGAAGACTGATATAGTTCTGTGTACTTGCCAATTATAAATACTGTACATCGCTTGAAAAGAACCCATAATTACTTCCCTTCAAGTGTCCACCGACCCGCATCGAGTGTCTCTGCAGTCCGCATTACAGAAATAGCGCAGAGGGTTCAACATAAACGGGATTAGAATCCCATGCACTGAAGGGCGCAACGTTTTGGCGTCCGGCGGGATACACTTTGGCATCCTAACGACCCGCATTGAGCGTCGAAAAAGCTCAATTACTTGCTCAACTTCAAATGTACTCAATTCAGAGGAAAATCAAGCGCTTTAAGCACATATATTTTTCTAGAAGGAATTACTGTCAACGTCAATAGCGAATCTATGCCAGACACTCAAACCGTGTTGGTTGCTTTGCGAAGTGCAAATTCCAATCATAACTGGTGGTGATGCAATAGCCGCAAAGTTTTCTAATAGTTTCGCGGCCCGAGGGGGGAGGAGATTATTCAACAAAATGCCACGTCACATTCAATATGATACCGGTACAGAGACTCCGAAATTTAAAAACTTACTGGACGCATACGTAGTGCAAGTGCCAGATACACCTGCTGCAAGCGGCTACGTGAACTGTGGGGATAACTCACTGATAGCCATGCCGCTGGTCACGGACTACAGCATCGCCACGGTAGCTGCATGCTTCCGTTCTCAGCTCTAACACCTTGTGTCGCTCGTTCGATTCCCCATGGCACACGAGCTCTTTGCAGATCTTGGTGTGCTGACTCGGCAGTTGTGTGTGCATGNGAGGGCGACTGCGACTACACTTGCTCGTCTGGGGCCAGTGGGCCTATACCCGCAGCACAAACCAGTGCATGTGGGTTTCCCAGGTGAGGGTGTGGTCTAAGTTGACTTTACCTTTACCTCTGCACTAGATGGGTGGCGTGCATAACGCCACCTGGACCTCGTCCGAAGTAGCATCAAGGAATCAAGGTAAGGTATACATATGACGACCACTGGGGCCACTGAGTCCATAATGGCTACTGAATCCGTTGGGGCCACTGAGTCCATTGTGGCCACTGAGTCCATAGTGATTACTGCGTCCATTGTGGCCACTCAGTCCGTTTTGGCCACAATTTTTGCAGGAAAATTTGTGACTCAGATACTGAAAAAAAAGAAGCAGAGAAACAAATTGTTGTACGGATCATTACCAAAAAATTATCATCTGTTCTTCCTCCTATGCCTATAGTCTGACCAATTTATGAAGGCAGTTTGGTCGTTGTACAATTCCTCTAGAGTGTTGCCAAATCTATCGGTATATATCTGAGGCTTTGTTGGGCCCATTTCTTAGCGCCGCCCACTATCTGTATATACGTAGAGAAATCTTCGAAATGCCCATAGAATTAGCATCGCTATGGAGGAATTTGACCGAGATCAAACTGCCTTGATTATAATAATCCCTGCAAATTTCGCCAAAATCGTCCATAACTTTTTTATCTATCTTGGTAACAGACAGACAAATAGGGTGACGGACTAACAAACTCTGCGTAAACATAACTTCCTTGAAGGAGGTAATAATGATTGACTTAGCCATTCGAAACTCATCCTTCGTCTGCTAACATTAACCAGTTAGAACTTTGAATCGAATAACATCATAAGCTAAACATAGATTCTACATGTCTCTTCAAAGGAAAAGCTTAAAGCTTCGCCATAGCGTGAGGACTAAATTTTGTCTCGGAAATCTGAGTGAGAATACTAATAGTAAAGTCAACTTTGACTGCACCCTTCCCGGGAAACCCAAACACACTAGTTCATGTGGCAGAAATAGGCCAACTGGCCCCAGAGGAGTAAGTACAGCTTCAGCCGACTACTGGTCGCTCAGACCTATGGCACATTTAGCGGAAGGTTCAACGACCCACCACCCCTCTACCCTATAGCTATGCACACCAAGCCACTTTATTGATTCAGCGCTCCGAGTGCCACGTCAAAGGTCGCTCACCTGGCCTTAGGACCGTTCTCGAGACCCTCAGCATCAGCACACAAGGTCCGCTGCTACCATAGGTATAAAAAACACACGCAGTGTTTCTAAAAAAAAATAGAAACACACACACTGAGATGTTTGAGTCCCGCGCAAAGCATTGGGAGCGTTGTAAACTTTGTTAACTTAGTTGAGTTGAGCGCGTTCGATTCGGCGCTGAAATGTAGCTTTCGAGGCTAAGCTTGTCCTAAACTCCTGTCAGAAACTTTGACTTAGCGATTTGGAACTGCGTTGCAAGTGCGAGAGACAGCGCGGTTACGCTCCACAGGCTGAAAACTCTATCTTACAGAGCAAGATTGGGCTTTTTGAGGTCTCAAGGCTAGCGGATGAACTTTTAAAGCTCAAATCAGCGGGTCGAAACCAGGGCACCTGTGTGCATTTTCGACAAGTGAATCCTAGAGTGCTTAAATTTGGCGCCGAAGCAAACTAGCGATAAATGAACTATGATAATTGTAGGGGCTCATACATACTGTAAGTAGGGCAGGAGTTAATCTCAGCAACTACTACCACTGATCTCACTAGTCACAAACGTCTAAGTGAATAAACAGAAAACATAAATAAATGTCACCTCAATACTAAGTGCTCTACGTTTGACACCAGCACTTTGCTCACGAGACGTAACTTGTTAGTATTGTGTATATTTCTTGTCTCTGCCACTTGAGTTAAGAGAGAAAGCTTCCCACAGCTCCCTGCCGACCCACATCCTCTCCGCCACCAGCAGACGTCGTCGTCATTAACCAGGGGGAAACTGAACAAGTTATTCTAAGACTAAATGTATCTGACTAGCATGAGCTACACTGACTCGCAACTTAAAATCTGCGTGCATTGCAGCAAACTTGACTTGCGTCTGTAGAGTATCCGTGAGAGCAGCTAGTTAAATTTATCACCCGCTAGCGAAGTGAGAGAGGTAATAACATTTTCGTTTAAGATTTAAGTATACGTATTTTTGTTTGTATATATGTCTGTCCACCCAAAAAGAGGGAGAAGTATGTAGTTGAGATATGTTCATAATTTTTTGCAGGGAGTCAGATGGGTTGACCTAGATGTGGAAAATATCAACCCTCTACAGTAAGATAGCCATAAAAAATAACGGCGTTGAAATGTGTCCCTCACCGCTGGTGATGGTCTTACGCTACGAGGCGTTCTAGTTTGCTTTTTTTCATCCGTTTGAGTAAAACGTACATGCTTTCCACAGAAGTGTATCTGTACACTCATTCAAGTCCCCAAGAAATTTTCCAGATGCTTGCGACTCCGCTAGTATCACTTATCATAACTATACGATCCTTTCTCGCAAAATTTCTAGTTTTTCGCATATCTACCATAGTGCACTAATTAGTATATAAGCTTTCACATCAAGAGAGTATTGCTTATTCCTCGCCACTCTCAGCACATCTACAGGGAAATCTTGTTCCATACATACGGTGCTTCGCAAGTAGCAATTTAATTAATTGGGCTTTCAACATTCAACCTTGGAGTGCACTTGCGACAACCCATCGATCAATGCAAAAGTAAAGCCTCTTTCACTGCGCACCCCAACGAGGAATCAGCACTTATTCGTGCTGTAGAGAAAGTGCCTCTGTACCCCAGATGAGTGTACGGCTGCAGTCGACCACGAGCTATGGCATCACTCATGAAAGCGCGCACCTTGACCGTAAGGTCAGTCATCCTACTCCTCTTCCCCCCCCCCACCACCAAACTATTTGCGGCAAAACTGCTGACGCTGCATTGCTAAGTACGAAGATTTTGCTCTCTGGCTGGGAATCGAACGCCTAACTCCGTGACAGGGAATGAGGCAGCATCTTTGACCTCTGAATCACACGAGGTTGATGAACTGTACTTTCAGAAATAAAATTTACCTTGCGGTGAGGATAATTTTGATATTGATATATTTCTGCTGACGCTGCACGTTGTATGTGTGTTCGTGAACAAGGGTTTCCATGTGCTTTCATGCACTACTACGGATCCTGCTAATAACTAGAGCCCGGATTTCTAGCATATATTCGATAATTACTATTACGGCTATTAATGGAGATTGCAGTGAACTCTAGGAACAAAAATATTGAATCAAGCAGTGAACTTCAGGAACATAAACTGTCAAACCTAAAACGTGCACTTCAAGAACATAAGTTACCTAACCTAAAAAATAAACTTCGGTGAACTTCAAAAACAGAAATTGTCTACCTAAGCAGTAAACTTCAAGAACATAAATTCTCCCATCTAAGTTGTTCAGCAATTCCTAGAGTAAACAGTTCAACCTCTCCAGCACTACTCTAGTTTACTAAAATGAGATTTTAGAGACGCACGCTCCACGCACGCCAAATTGACTGATGCTTTGAGCGCGACCGGATGTTGTTCTGTCAGAACGGGGCAGCGAGGCAGGAGCCCAGCAGGTGTCGATCGAGAGCGACTGGGGCAGCCTAAGCAATGTGCTCAGGGAGCACACAGAGCACCGCTTTAAAAATACCTCGTGGGTCGTGCGAAGGGGAAATGGGGGGCAAGGGAGTACGGCTGCCCCCTGGTGTAAATAAGCCGGGGAGTGGTCAAGTGAAAATGAGATGCAGTATGAGGAAGTGAGCTAACCAAGCCCAATATTAGCTACTATAGGTATACTGCACACCGTAAACCGTTATAGCAAATCTGCAACTAATAGTTGTATATTCTACTGCATGGGCAAAGACACGAGTATATCTATAGGCTGATGCAAGCTTGATTATTTTTCGAAACGTCATTTTTACAAAAAGCAGTTAGCTTCCATGCGGTAACTACACTTTGAGTTTGTAGGAAGAATTTTATGCACTCTCCGTCTACCACATAATATTAGTATAAATACTAAGCGTTTGTATAGTAAGTAGATTCAGCTGTCATGATAGGAAGGACCTAGTACAAGGTAGTTGCGGTTACGAATGGGCCAAGTCCGTATCCCACCCTTCTTCAAGTGTGAGACTCCTACTCTGTAGTGTTGCCTACAGGCCCTGGACATCGGCTTCCAAACGTTCATGAGATCAGAGCTTGACAACGTTGGTCACAGTGTCCAGGTGGAGAAAAAAAAGGAAATCATCGTAGATTCGGGGATGTATAGTCTTTTAACGCTACATGATCTATAATATCAGTTTATATGATATCTGTATACTTATAATAGTACCTTTAGTTGAAAATTAAAACGGGTTTATAATTGATTATCCGGAAAGTACATGCCGATTTTTGACGGAAAAACAAAGTCAATAGCTATAACTCTGGCTAAGAGTTCTTCAGAGGTTGCGTCTTCTTGCATTCTCACTCCAACGTGTCTCAAAACATTCTTTCTTTCAGTTTCATGCTCTTCACTGGTAGTATATAGTGTAGATTGAAAAAGTATTAAATTTTTCCGCATCCTAATAGCTCGGATTTCGTTTCATTTAAATTTTTATTATTTTTACCAACCATTGGCAAATATATTGCAAATCTCATTGGAAAGACAGCACGTTTTCCACAGATTGCACATCAGCTATATTCTTGTATCGTCAGCAAATGACATGGTGACTGCATTGTTCTATCCGCACCTGCTGTCATTGATCATGGTAGAGAAAAAGTATAGGCCCAAGCACAGTGCCTTGTGGTACTCCACTGACTAGAATCAAGGACTAACAGGTTAACCCAGAGGACGGATCCAAGCTGTAGTACATCATGGAAAATGGGCTCGTGACGTCATAAAAACTTAGTCCCTTTATTAGTAGCTGTTTTGCACTGTTTCTTCATCATTTTATGTGGGCCTTCAGAGTGTCCTACATGTCCTACAATCTTTATGGTTGCACAAAAACATGTATCAAGGTATTTATGAACTTTTTTAGCTCCCTGAAGGATAAAATTTTATTATTATTTAGGTTGTTTGTCTTTTCCACAACTGGCACGCACCCGGTCGGAGAGTTTCGCTAAATTGTTTGCCTATGCTGTGCCGTTGCGCAGGCGTCGTTAATATATTTGCCTCTCCTAATCGTAAAAACTACAGTATCATTGGATAAATAATGGATTTAACATCCGCTAGTTTCAACAACATCATTCCGTAAGACAGTTTAGGTTCCCCACATATATAATACGGTTATGTAATTTTTAGCAAGTTAGTTAACGCGAGTCGGACGCCACCCTACTGCTAGGTATACGTACGTAGTGCTGTAACGTGCGCAGCGTGTAGCAGCTGATGTTTTTTTTTCTAAATTTGCCGAGCAATTATGTGGCTTCTGTGTATTATGTATTGACGTTTGCTTTAATATTACTTCGCCGGAAGGAAAGTAAATTGTTTCTTTGGTCATATAATGTTTTTATTAGAAATCTCGTTTAAAAGTTTTTCTATCTCGGCGCTCAATCGCTCGCATCTGAACGAATTTTTGTTGCAGCGGTTTGAAATTATAGAAGATTTCAAATCATTGGTAAAGACGAAAATAGACAAAAAAAATACTACGGTATTCACTCATATAAATCCATCTTTAGAATGCCATATTACTCTCGATAGAACTCACTTGATATATTGCATTTTGAAGATGCTAAACTTGACTCTAAAAGTACTTCCGACACATGCGGTCATTTGCCGGTTGAATTCGTCTACTCTTTTACTGGCCTTTTAACCAACGTTCTTTGAAAATTTTATCTCAGAGAGCTATAAAGTTCGTAGATACCTTGATGTTTAATTTTTTGCAACTATGAAGATTGTAGGACATGTAGGACACTCTGGAGGCCCAAATGAAATGATGAAGAAACAATGCAAAATAGTTACTAATAAACGTACTAAGTTTTTATGACGTCACGAGCCCATTTCCCATGATGCGCTACAGCTTGGCTCCGCCCCCTTTGTTAACCTGTTAGTCTCATAATCCTTGCTCCACTGAGTACCGGTTGTCATGAACACATATTGAGTTTTCTTTGGCCTGAATGCTGCAAGCCACCGAAGACAATTTTCAAGGTTTCCCATGCGGAAAACTTTTAACATTAGGATTCCATGGTCAACCTTATTTGAAGCCTTGGCAAAATCTAGGTATATTACGTCCACATTCTTTCCTTGACACAATAAATGTTCCAACAGTTGTGAAAACGTGAAGCATTTACGTTGAAACCATATTTTGATGTGAGCAAATCATTACTCTCTAGATGGTGCATCGGTGTTCAAGGACACCCATGCCAACAATTTCACTACTTGAGTAGCTAGTGAGACAGGTCTGTAGTTAGCTGGACTAAAATGTAAAGGTAAAGTCAACTTGACTGTACCCCCAACTGGGAAACCCAAACGCACTGGTTTGTGCTGCATATATAAGCCTACAGGCCCCAGAGGAGTATACGGCTGCAGTCGATGACAGATCGTCTGGAGATATGGTGTCAGTAGTGGGAGGCTCCATGCGTCAATCTGCGCTACCCGACCCTCGCTACTGGTGGCAAATGTCAGTAAACCCACAGCAGTACGCAGATCGGATGCTGACGGATCGCGTCAAGCGCCGCCTAGCTTGAGGTGAGGTTTGAACCAGCGGCCTTGAGAGCCAATGTCAGAAGCCTTAGTCTGCTGCTTCTGCGGGATATGTTTCCTTTTGAAATATACTACAGTTGCTCAATATTTGATTGAATTCCAGATGAAAGTGCTTGATGCCTGGCTGATTCTTAATTTTAAAAACATTTCTAAAAAAAATTCAGTTACTTTTCTTTAACAAGCTGCCAATATAAAAACAGGATACGTCAGAATTTACATACCTGAATCTTGAGCATCTATATAGTAGCAAACGACAGCGGGTTTTTTCCACCTTTTGTTTCACAAATATTTGTGTTAGGCCAGTACGTTTCATTTACCAATCGTATTATTGACAGCTAGAACTTGGAGTCTGCAAAACTGTGGCCTCAGTGTTTGCTCTGCAGTCTCACTGCAACTGGACACTGCTTTAGAATAGAAATTAATGGCGAATGTTAAGTAACTGGCCTTCCATAAGCCTTTCATAACGTTTTAGAATAGTTTACAAACTGGATCCATTGCTGTTTAGGTACGTGGTTGCGTTACGTTAGGCCCATCGTAACAATCTGTGAATCGCAACAATTTTCGCTACGATAACATATCTCTCTGGAGATCACTTTGTTAGAGAAAACGGGACAGTGATGAATGCCGGACTTAGCACGTTAAGCCCGGTGCCAACGTAGCAACTTTCGTTGCAGCTAATACCCTAGAGGCAACTCAACTAATCCGTTTGCGTAGCCGTGGTAAGGCTTCAGCTTGTACAAAATTCAACTGTATAAAAAATTGAAGAATATCTCAGTCGCGACTGCAATTTCTACACCATAGCAAATGGTAGTGGTGAACTTTCAACTATCTTTCCAAATTATTCAGCAGTTTAAGTTAACATAGGTTGATAGTCTAAAATTAGTGCAAGACGTCATGCTGAAGACGAAGCCTCGACTACGCAGTCTAATTAGCTGAGTTGCTTCTAGGCTGCTGGCGACAACGAAAATTGCTACGTGGTTACAGGGCCTTAAGGGTAAGCAATCATTATCAGTAGCACAAATAGCAATTGGCAAAAAATAAAAAACTTGTACGACATATTTAAATTTGTCCTCGTTTTTGTTGGGTTTTGCAATAAAGTCCAGTTTACAGTGTCTCCCTGCTTTTCCAACATGGACTTGGGTGCTTGCTATCGACAACTTTTTTGTGATTTCCCACTTTTTTTGAGTAATTTGTAAGTATACGTGAGCTATCTTCAGCGTGTTTCTTTTCGGTAGCCCTCGATTGGACTGTTAAATAGAGCTTTGACTTACATGCTGAATATGAAAGATTATTTTAATGAATGGCGTAGGTGAGACTTCTGACACTATATTCCGCATGGCCTATGGTTAGATTTTCTTTCCTGTGGTGTAGTACTGACAAACATATCTTATTCCTGAATGTTACTGCACTCTTAATGCCCTCCTGTGGCGTGTTTGTTAATGAAATAAGCTTTGCTAACATTAAGAAATAAAAATTTTCACTATGTGGAAAGCTCAATGATATAAAAATAAAAAAACGCTCATAGGCAAGAAAAAAATAAAAACAAGGAAAATAAGACAACTTTTAACAAAGATTTTATCGTTATCAGATATTTATTTTCTAAAAATATAACTGTTTATGGACGATTACCTGTTTCTTCGAGAATATTAACAGAACTGAATCAAATTTGTTTCAAATAAAAAGGTGACAATACCATGGTGATGAATAGGGTTGTGACCCTCACTTGCATACAATGTGCTGCATATGCACGGAAAAACTGTATGCATATTTTGCATATTATATGCGCTTTTTGAACATAGCATATATACCACAATTCATGCAAAATACACGTGCATATACATATTATGCAAGTATAATTTGCATATAAGACGCGCGTGCACATTTTATGCAAGTGCATAATATATGCATCCTGTGCATATGTGCAAAGTTTTTAGGACGTTTGCGTACATGCAAAGTCACAACCCTAGGGATGAAGTTCTGGCTTTCCACTACTGAAAATATAATTGCCTTGAGTATATTCCTTGCGTAATGTTGTCAATGGGATTGAGTAGTGTTACTGAATATTAGCTTAAATTCGTCTCAGGCCAACACTTGAAATATTTCTTTCTAGTCTCTCTAAATATACAGTACTCTAAAAAATATGGTTATGTCGCAAACGGAAATAGTTCCTGACTCAAACTGTGTATCTTAAAGCACTATGATAGCGTGTGTAGATTTCGGAAATGTACCACAAATCTACTTGTATCTTGATGAAGTGCTAAGGAGACACAAGGGAACGCTTGAACTGATTTTCACGGAAAGTTATTCACCTGTTATCCTTAACATAGATAACATTTCCCGTAAATTCCATAAGTATCCGTCCATAACTTTTAAAATTATTTTGGTGATAGAGACAGAGACAAACAGACAGCTAAATTCTGACAAATTCATAACTCCCTCGGTGGAGGCCATTCTGGCAGTCTCACCATTCGGTGGTACCTGTCGCACTGCTCTTCACCATGTCTACAGGCATTTCGTAAGCTCTGTTTTTCATACAAATAGTTTAAAGGAAATTTAACTTTCCGTAATCTAACACATTTCCTTTGTTTTTATTTGTGGATCAGATCTTTTGTAAGCACAATTGCAGGACCTGTAACTATTGCAAGGCAATCCATTATTTTTTCTGTTTTACTTTATGCGATAGCTGGACAACAGACTATAGATGACTCGGTCAATTTCCTCAAGAAAAGCTTGCCGTTATTGTAACTCACACTTTCTTTTACATCTCTATTATGGCTACGCGTTTAGCATATTAGGGACGTCATGGCACAGCAGCCAAGTAAGTATATGACCAGCAAAAAATAATGATACTCTATAGGTATGGTATCCATGAAAATTAGTTGATGATTTTTCACTTACAACTGGCTGATTTTTTTTTTTTTTAACAAATGAAAATGCAATACTGTGTCTGAAGCTCCTACCAGTCGAATCGGAGTGTTTTGTATGATGACTTTTCTGCGATCCAATACTGAAACGTAACGAGCAGATGGCTGTATGGGTGGATGGACTAATGGAACCACCTGCAAAATAACATTATGGATATGCTGATCAAAACAATAAGAACAAACACAAACGCGCGGGTACCGCTACACATACTGCATGTAAGGACAGCACTTGTATGTACACTGTATGTAATCAAAACACTTCAACACACACTGCATGTAATCACAACGCTGCAAATGCATAATGAGGCATATTAGGGAAGCGCAACGTTTCTGCTCACGTTGTATGGCGATTTGAATGTGTTGCGTCCAAAAATTTAAAAGCAACTCACGACTCCTCAAACCGTAAAAGACACCAATATATGCTAGTAAAATTTATTAAACATACAAAAATTCAGATCACTATCAAAAGGTTTACTAAACTTTATTTTCATCGAAAAATGTATCAGTACATTTGCATTAACGCTGAATAAAAGTTCTGCCACTCTGAAATGCTCCAATAAATTTTGTCTCAAAGAGAATTGTCACCAAAATAATTACCAGTTATATTAATGGCACTAAAATTGTCTTAGCCAATTTTTAGACGCCGAAAAATTGTTTGTCAACCGATATGAACCCTAAACTTTTTTCATCAGAACTTACCGAACTAAATATTTCAGCCACAAATTAAAACCAAAGTTAATATAAATGAAGTAGATGAGTTAAAATTGGCGAAACTGCTGGTTAGAAGAGAATTTTTTGTATGAAGAATAATTGTTGGAAAATATATCAGAGTCTGAATATTTACCCAGTTAAATATATGCGATAAACACTGTTGGATGAAATTTTTAGACAATAGCTAAGGATACGATATACAAGTGGACTTAATTTTATTTTGACGTAAATTATTTCGACGATGAGCAATTTGGCCGCGAGATGTGTAATTTGCTGTAATGAAGTTTTGTGAAATAAAATTGGCGGTATTTTTTCTAGGAGCTCAGAGTAGTGGACGTATTTGCTTTTGAAGATGTATTGGTGGCTGTTGTATAGCCTTCCCATTGTATGTAAGCAACGCTGCAACACACATTGCATGTAAGCACATTGCATGTAAGTATTGCACTACTACACACATTTTGTGTAAGTACAGCACTACTACACACATTGCATGTAAGTACAGCACTACTACACACATTGCATGTAAGTATAGCACTACTACACACATTTTGTGTAAGTACAGCACTACTACACA
>LQNS02278087.1:3407508-3419906 GCA_001587735.2 Parhyale hawaiensis
TTACAGTTGGCCTCACAAGCGACCCGCTCGCTTTTAGTAGGTTTGTTCTTGTTTTAGTTTGTTATGTTTTAATCATTTGCGTTGAAATTGTATTGAGAGAACAATAAAGGTGTAAAGGTGTAAAGGCTAGAATTCCCAGCATAATCAGCCAAATTAATATAGTATGACTATAAGTTTGGATGCGAAGCATCTAAAAATTCATATTATAGTGCAAAAATTGTGCACTTTTTCAGTTTTTTCTTCCTGTCAATGGATTGCAAAAAAATTACAGGGTACGTATGTACGCTAACCACCTTGACGTTATTTTTATCGATCGTTTTGCATTTTTACTAACGCTTTGCCACTTGAGCGTAGTTACCCATTTTACTTATTTCAACTTGTTGTATTTCTCGTTAAACAGTATCGGAATCTTTGATCAAATGTTGTCATTCATTTTTATGTTTATTCAGTTTATATCTGTAAAGTTCCATCAACATATTATTCCCATTAACTTTATGTAAAACAGTGTTAAGTTTCATGATAAATTTAATCCGACGTATCCTGACAACGGGTACGGCAAAATTTATCACTTGATATGTGACATCCTCTGAACTGTGTATAGCTCTATGCCGGCTTAGAGAGTTGAAGAAGTCCTATATAAACGTTCGTTAACTGCCCATACTGGTTCAAGGACCTGCTCTGAAGTTTAAAGTCTGTCGCCGTTCTGAGCTGCAGGCCTAACACGCGCGTATAAATTACTTTTTTATAAGCAATTAATCATCAGCAAACACAGTAGGCATCCAGTACATAATATTTCAACAGTTGAAAGCTTTGATATTGGTAGAATTTAGTTGTATCATCCGCTGAACACAGCCGATTTAGTCGCGAATGGTGTTTCTTACTGTTCACTATGGCAGATCATGGTTGTGCAGCTAAAACCTTAGAGGTTGTAATTGGGTACGTACGGTTTGGAATTTTGGTTGGCAATATAGTCGAAAGTTGTGACATATCTCTACCATAATGCACCCCATAAATGGTTGAATATGGAGGATATTTCGATAATAAACAACCAAAGTCTCGACCATAATCATAGTTGTTCTACTATAATCACAACCATAATTTCCGACTGGGAAGGAGCATTATGCCTTGTACTAACTTCTCACGAACTATTCTTTCAATTTGAGGCTATAGTGTACACTATATGAACTTAATCACATAACAATCTTTTAGGGTTTCCTAGTGAACTGTGTAATTCAAATATCGTTCAACGTGTCAACGAGAGCTCTGAACAAAAATGACGAAGTAACTGTGAAAACACGCAAGAAACTGAGGGTTGTAGTAATTTATGATAAAATAACTCTGGGCGTAAAATGTCAGCAATCTTGAAAGATTAATCAGAGATGGCTCGATAATTATCTCAATATTCGTTGTAAGCATATAACTGAAGTAAGAAAAATACCCAAGACTATAGTTCAAGGAAATGGTTCGCTAAAAAGAAATAGTTGCACGCGGTCGCTATTTTTATACGGAGAATGTTATCGTTGAACCTTAAGGCGCACTAGAACGACCGGGAGTAATCTCTCTTGAATTCTGTTTAAAACATCTCTTCACATGCTGACGTCAGAACCTCCTCTCTGGCACGTGGCCTTCACGCAAGCACTGAACAACCACCTGGGCTGCCGAAAATAGCATTATACGCGTCCGGAAAACAATCACGGAGGCACCCAGATAATGAAGCTCTTATTACCAACAGAGATTCTGAAAATGCAAAGACTACATAGCTTTAACTACTTCAATTAATAATTCTCATAATATTAATTTAATGACACCAAGCCAAATGACAGGTAAGTCCAAAATAATAAAGCGCTTCGTGTATTTCTTTATTTCGTGCCCGCATCATAATAAAACAGATAGGCATGAAATAGGCTGGTTGCATATTTTATAATTAAGTTACGTTTTCATAGAGGTCGATGACCAGTTTGCAGAAGATGTCGAAGGTGGAATCCTTATGTCTTTATCTGAATGCACCTCTTGTTCGCAACATTTTTTGAAATCGAAACAATATATTTGCAACTTCTAGAGTCTGATTTTATCAGTTTTTGTCTCATCTCAAGAAGTATAATTTCGACAAATAATCAACGAAGCACGGGAGTATATTTTTCACGGGTCGTCGACAAGCATTTTTTTAGCTTACTCTCTTCCTTTGACGGAGCAGTTTTCGCTTCATAGGCCAAAATTTCTTCACTTTTATGAAACAGATATTTCAATCAGAACGATAGCATCATGGCTACCGTGCGCTAACATTGTATACAAGCTGACTGTAGTTTCATTCAAGTTTATCGCAGTGTTTTACTAAAAAATTTTACTTCTGCATTGCACTGTGGAATACGAATGTTTAAGAAGACGAAGACTGGATGTTGGGGAACGTAAGAGAAGAACGAGACCACTACTGTCTCAAGAACAAAGACGTGCTACCAATGGAGAGACATGAAGCGTCGATGAAACACAGTGTCAAGAAAGACTTGAAGCAGGAAGGTTTCGGAAGGGAATTAGAGCTGCTGATAAGGGTGAGCGGTAAAATGTGGAAACGGCAAGTCAGAGAAGAGATTGAAGAAAGTGAAGAAGCAAGTAAGAGAAAATAAGATTCCGCACCGGCCTATATTAAGCAAGCATATCGAGTGTGTGTTTTTTTTTTCACGCACGGGTCCACTAGTAGCATTAATAAGACACTGGGGGCCATATTTGCCAACGACCAACATATTGATAGTCAAGATCGAAAGTAACTTCAAGTACCGCAATTCTCAGAGCACGAAATATGCAGAGACACAGGGCTTATGAAGATTTGAAATTCCACTAGGGCCAAAATTGTGGAGGGCACTTCCCACGTGGGCCTGACCGCGCGATGCAGCAGACATGTTCCCATATTTTGGTCTGCTGCTTCATATATTGTCTAGGAGCTTCTTGTACGGGAGCAATAGCAGTGATGCAACCTCACCGGAGCATCTCTCAGACGTGAAATATTTACAGATATGAAGTCGTGTAACACAGGTGACCATAAAGTGGTGTGATACAGCCAACCATGCCAACCATACAGTGGTGTAACATAAGCAGCCTCCTATAACACATGCGGATCGTTGGAACTAATCATACTTGCGCAATCACCCTCTCGTCAGAGGTTTTCTCACAGACGTCTTATTCTTTTTTCCTAACGACAACAACTTATAGAGGGGCGGAGCAGGAGTCGTCTCCTCTCTGGGAAACGGCTTGCTGTTCCTTCTTATGCCAGCTGTCAAATCTAGTTATGTAATTTTTCTTAGGCTTTTCTATTCTTTCAATGGTTGTCATATACCATCGGTCTTACCAGGGTTTTGCGTCTTCATGCCTGTATAACTACTTTGCTCTCTACCATCTATCCGCACTCCTATATACTGATGATTCATTTAGTTCTTCTTGTTCTTTAGGCCTACTAGTTTGCGGTACCCATGCGCGATGATCCTCATGGACGTTTGTTTGCCGTTTTTATCCATTATCATCTGTCTTTGTTGTTAGATTGCTGGACTTACCGAGGATGTGGGTTTTTGTAAATGAAATTATTAATTTCATTTCTTTTACAGCTCTGCATTGACTGAAGCACAGAGACGGTTTCTACTCGTAAAGCGTAAGAGGGTCATCCGTAAGGGCTTAATCCTGCTCGTAGACGAGCGTGCTACTTCGCTAAATTTTTTAGTAAGGAACATGCCTAACATTAAATTCAGCAACAACATGATGAAGAGATACTGAGCGTTCGTGGCGGCGTGACGCAGCCTAGTGTGGAGAGTTCAAACTACTTTAGTATGAGAATTACTTGCAAAGGAATGGCTTGGGATTTGCTGGATGTGTAGCCAGGAAATAAGATACGGTACCTGAATGCAAATAGTTCATAATATAGCTGCATTATTTAAGGCACTTTCTTAATGGGAAGTTGTACTCTTCCAGCGTTGTGAACTGTTTATACAAACATCAATTTGTTCATTTGGTCTCTGATATGAATGTCGTGTGAGTAAATAAGTCTCTTTGAAGACCAATGGAACTTAATGTCGGGTACTTTGTAGCAGTAGTGTGGTGTACTTATGAAATTCACCAAGCAGTGATGCATGTCTTTCGTTGAATTCGTGATCAACCTGTTTACCCGCTTCGTTAACTGGATTTTCCCTTAGCCTTTTGGGTAAGCCTGTTATAAGAAAAACCTTTATTTACATTTTTGTCCCAAATACACACAGCATTTAATATGCACCTGACTCTTGTGTAATTTAGATAAATACAGCCGAATCAAGAGGAAAGAGGATGGGCCTGAGGCTAAAGAATTATGGTAGTAACGCTAGTTCTTCACTCGATTAGAGTTGCAGCTAAGACATTTCGGAGCGTCTTCTTTCCCAGCTCACTTTGATTCTTTCGATGTTAATACACAAGTTGAAGTTTCTTTTGTTTTTTAGTCTTCGTTGTATGTTTCCTCTGCGTTTATCCAACACTCTCGGGCATGGACCCTATATTGTCTATCTCATGCTTTTCTTTCTGACATGTCATTGCAGTGACCTAAAACTTGATTTTTCTCGTGAACAAGACTTTTGTGACAAATAATTGTTGGAAGAAAGATGCAACAACACAATACAGCGAAAACCAGTAACCGAGTAAAAACACGTGGCCTCCAGTCCAGAACACACAAAGTTGCCTAAAATCCAAACAAACGCGTTTCTTCTTTTATTATCAAAGATTTTTAATTGAACCTGTGATGGAAATTCATCTTCAGTTTAATCTTCTTCTAGATGGTTTAAAGCAAATCATTACCTCCGTCAACGAGGTTCTGTTTTAGAGTTTGTCACTTTACCTGTCAGTCTGTCACCAAGATAACTAAAAAATGACGACTTATCTCTATGAAATTTACAAAGATTGTTAGGCATGTTAGGAGAAACTAGTGATAACCTTTTGGTGAAGAATCCTCTAACACTTTGTTTCTTTGTCTGCCTTTTTTCTTTGTAACATAACGCCAACAGTTATGAGAGGATCTTCATTAAATTTGCATGAATTGTTGAGACTGTTACGAAGACAAATTAACCCAATATTTTTGATGATTTGTTAGTTCGTTTGTTGATTTGTCTTTTTGTTTGTTGTTCATGTAAATTTATGCCAGAACATAACTCCAAACGTCGAGGATGGATCTTCATGACATTTACAGGAATTGTTATTATTATTATTATTAAGACTTCACGCCTGAGCTCCCACGGACGGGTAATACAACCTAAATGAAGCATCTTGAAACACCGGGAAGCCCAAAATGCTGCTAAAGGAAATGCAGCAAAAAACCATTCACAGCTGACTTAAACGACTGCAAGCCAATACGACCAAAGGCCGATGCCGGCAACAAATCCAATCCTTAGCCGACCAGGGCAGGAAGCACCGACAGAACTGATTAATTCGACATCTGACAGCATCCAAAGTGAAGGAGTGCGCTCCGCACGCAGCACGAGTCGCTCTCCCAAAAATCTTGAGGGCATGGAGAGAAGAATACAACCAATGCCTCTCATTATTGTACACCTTATAAAGCATGCATAGCTCTGCTACTCTTCTCCTGTCGGACAGGTTCACTAGATCATTATCAGGGCACAACCTGCTGGCTGAACTAACAAGTCGATCCAACAGACGCAAGTGAGTGTTAGCAGCTGAAGCCCAGACTGGTGAGCAATACTCCAACACAGGCAGCAAAAACGCATAAAAACATCTGCGGGCAACCTGACTATCACCAAACACGGAATTCACCTTACGCAGTAGCCCATTCTTAGTGGAAGCACGTGACACCAACCTCCTAATATGCGAGTCAAAAGTAAGCTTCTCATCAAAGACAGCACCAAGAATCTCCAACGAGCTAGACTCCAGAAGTAAAGTGTCATCAATCTCCAGTTGAGGATGCTGCGGTACAAGTGTCCGAGACTGACTGATAGTCATCGACTTGGTCTTACTGGTATTCAGCTTCATACTCCAGGCCGAGCACCATGCACTACTGCGTGACAAATTCCTACTCAGAGACTGAGCGAGAGCATCACGCAGGCGAAGAGCAGGTATCACTGCCATCAACGTTGAATCGTAGGCATAGTAACTGTTGATCAACGTGTTTTCGAGTGAAGAGAACATGTCACTAGTATAGAGAACAAACAACAGCGGGCCAAATGTTATACGGCGCAAGTTACCAAATTATGGTGATCGGGTTGTGCTCATTGTATTGAGCGTCGCAGTACACATATACGTTTGTGGGCCATTGGCCATAGGGTTAGTTTAGTAAGGATCGCTCATCCTATGTCTTGGGGAGCATCAACCGCAGGAGGTTTGTGTAGGTTACCTTATTCATTAGCTAGGCCTTCGGGACGTCAGTCTATTGTACCCATGGAACTTTCTTCCCATTCATAAATTTTACTAATATTACTTGCTTCTGCCCTCCTACTTTTTCCCGATTTGTTGTTCCCATGCACGTTTAACCTTCCACTTCTGTGTCGGTATACTATATGTGTCTTCTTTCTTCCTTAGAGAAATTGCCTTATTTGTTGAAACGGTGGCTTGAACTAATCAATAATTATTGGAACTAGAGCACTCTTAGAGTATATACCTCCAACAAGCGGAGCAACGTCAATGAAAAATTAGAATTGTTATGAAACTATGATTTCCTCTTCACCAACACAAAATTTGGTCATCTGTTTTTTTAACATACGAAGAGCTTCTCTTATTTTCTTGAAAATCCGTCTGTACTTTTTTAATTATGTTCTGACAAACATTTAATAAACATTAGTCAAACACACCAACGGAAAACTGATTGTCACCAGAATTTGATCATATGTGCTTTTAAACATTTCTAACAAGTGGTGTGTTTTATACCAATCCGTTAATAACTCCGTCCGTTTATTTATTTGATGTCTATCTGTCTGTTTTTCTTCTTTGTCAGTAATATAACTCAATGAGTTATGAACGCATCTTAATGAAAATTGTAGGAGTTTATTGAAATGTTAAAAGACACAAATGATCAAATTTTGGTGGTGAAGGATTAGTCCGTTATAGTGTGTTTGACAACTGTTTGTCAAAATGTTTGTCAGAATATATCTCAAAAAGCTATGAACGTAACAAGGAAATTCATATGAATTGTAAGAAATGGTAAAAAGCGCCAATGACCGAATTTTGGTGATGATCGCTCGAACCGCTTGTGTGTTTGGCAAATATTTGCCAAAATGCTTGTCAGAACACGACTCAGAAAGTTAAGCTCGTACAGCAACTTCTTGAAAACTACAGAAGCTGGTTTTACTGTGAAGAGGCACAAATAACTAAATTTTTGTGATGTTGAAGAAGACTTGGGGACTAATTTGAACAGTTCGTTAACATTGCCGGGCATGGTGAGGCATGCGCTCTCACAGTGTTCTAGTTTCAATTGTTCTAATGTCATTATAGCTTATTTGTAAAACTACCATTCAGTACACCGAAATTTTATGAATCTTGTCTCACTCGTGCTAATTTGTGTAAAAAATGCAATGGCGTTACAAGAAAGAAATAAATACGGCTAATCGTAGGGTATGTTTAGCGAGCATATCGCACGAGTTTTGGATGAAAATGCATTTCGGCTCGCTGTAGTAAAGAATTTCACTGTACTCTAATTTTTGAATGAAAAAACATACAATGTTATCATTAATCATCGCATTTGAAATATAAAGGCGGAGATGCCGTCTGTGCGTTTTTTTCTGAGCACAGAGGCTGAAATAGAATTTATTTCAAACAACAGATGGCTATTCACACCCACGCATCGCTCTTCACAGCTGCAGCTTATTATTCGCCGAGGCTCATGTTTTTCCGCAGGTAATTCTTCACTTTCTTTTGGCAGGTCGGCTAGTTCTTTGCTTCTACCTTCGTCGAGGGAACACCCTACCACCCGCGGCTAATTTGGGAGGCCACTCGGATGACTCACCTGTTAATATGCTCTCCCCTTCTTCCGGTGTTTCTCTCTTCTGGCCCTGGGCCTTGGCAATGCCGTGCATGCGCTAGCTGAGGGGAACGCAACTATATTGCTGTGCAACCGGCCATTACCTATTGAAGTTAGTGAGAAATAGGAACTGAAAATAGGTGCCACCTCATGAAAATATTATTTATAGCCATTGAGCGTTCGCCAACAAACAAGCAAAATCATGCCCAATGTCAAGATAAAATTATAAATTAATTATAAAGAGCAATACGGTTCAGAGGCTGGAAACGCTGAAAGTGCGGTTCACTCAACTGCAGTTCTATTGCTCTGAGTCAAGAAGTATATTTACTAATACTTTTCAGAGAGGGGTCAGGTCGTGAAATGCTCTCAAAGAAAACCCTTTGCAATTTGTTCTCAGACTAACGGAGCTTCTCTGACGCAACGTTTTATTTATATCAAATTTTAGCTCTAGAAGACCAGGCTTTTAAGAAAGTATACCGAGGGCAAAACTATTACGCTGGCTTGACATACACTGACACAAGATGGACATAGTAAGGAGATCATATTGGGAGTTAGGAGACTTGCAGATAAGTCTTAGGCAAGTTCCACCAAAGGGTTCTCACAGATATCGTTATCAACGTTCAAAATTAGTTCACTGTTTCATTGCTGGAAACCTCGAACGTTGGCCCATTAATTACTGCAGGAGCCAGTTTGAAAGTTTCGATATCGGTAATTTCATATGCCTAACAGGCGTTTAGTGACCTTGTAAATGAACTTTCGGATATGATTGAAGCCAAACGCTACTTGTGGTCAAGTCTGAAGCTTCTGCCTATAACATAGTCCATCTGAGCTGATGAAAATGTTACCAATATGTTGATCAGGTCATCGCTCATTCTTCACCTTATTCAATCATAATATCCCTACTACCTTAAATGCAAGCGTATTCAACCTGTATTAATTGTACATTCCTTGGAGTAATGAAACATCAGAGTCATAAATATTTTTTAGGCTGCATATAAGGACCTCGCAGCACTACCTGTAACTGTCAGTCTACCTTTATACGCAGCTCTCTTCAACGTATGAATCTCCTGTATGCGTCATTGTAGGAAACTTGGATTTCCCTTACGCAATTTGGCTCTGCTTAGGTCAGAAACAGGTTTGCAACACGATGTAATAGCAGCTGTTGCATAACTAGCTATTACAATTTTCCCGCACTACATTCATATGTGTGAAGTGTTTTGTTCAGATAGAAAAGTTTCCTACTCAAGTAGATGATGGAAAATCGAAGGAATGTGGCATGCCCTAACAAAATTTGCCGCCGCGCAAAATCTAAATTACGCTTCTAGCTTCTGCGGCGGCCATTACTTTTTTTGTGGGGACGATATGTCACTCAGAAAGGATCATAATCGGATATTGATTTCAGTATAAAATTGAGTGAGAGAAATCTGTGATATAAACTTTGCAAAACTCCAATTCCTGTACGAAACGATGCAGGTTAATCAAATAAATCTCATAGCAGAAAAGAAATAATTTCAATAAACTAACAAAGTACAAATTGCTGTCTAATCATAAGGTTATTATTCCAACATACCGAGCTTTGAAACAAATTCTGACTCTGCAAATTTGAGAGCTTGTTTATATTTATGCGTTGATGGTAATGAAAGTAGGATACGGAGGGTATAATTAAATTCTTATATTTCCACAACAGTCATCTCTACCAAACGTTGAGCAGCATTGTTATATTTCCACTAAAATCACATGTTATCCTTATTACTGTATCATGTTATCATTATTATTGTACGTCGGAAAGAAATATTTCCCGTAAGAAATCTAGAGAAGTACAGAAGGTGTATTTTTGCCTCTGCACAATATACAAGAAAGTTTCAGAAATATTGTTATCTTAGTCCTCTGTCAGAAGCATTATGATTTAGTTGCCATGCCTAAAACAAAGAGGACATCATCGAGTGATAGCTTTAGTTATTATACCAGCCACATGAAGCTGTATAAATTCAAACCTAGGGAACATAGGACTTAGTAGGAACCAAGTACACGGGGCTTCATTCTAATATCCCTGTATCACAATGCGTATATACGGGAACCCTTTCCGGTGTTTAACTCCCTAATCTATCGACCTTTATGTAAACCCCTCGATAAAATGTTACTGAGCTTGATTAACCTAATACCCAGGGCGTAACTATGACCTGGCCACTCGACACATTCATAAATTTCATCGTCTCTATAAGCTGAAAATAAAAGCGTTTCCCCTCAAAACATAGAGATGCTCAGTTTTATCCCGAGCATCAGCGAGGCGACCGGCAGGCGCGAGCGTGCCGACATGAGCAGGCCGAGGGACCGGAGCTACACCGCCACACCAGAGGCTGCCCCGAAGAATGTTGGCGGGGACGCAGCTGGCACGCGCCTGCGACGCCTTATGTAAGCACGGGGGTAGCCTGGCCTGTGATTCAGAGTGAAGCTTGAATATCCCGCAATATTTTCTTGCTTTGCGAACACCATATTGCTGAGCGGAACACTTCTGGCAGACGCTGTAGAGACACAGGTTGTCCTCGTTGTGTGTCCTACATGTATCAAGCAGGGTATAGTACCTATATACTGTATTTGATCTAAGCTCACAAACTGCGGTTCCAGCTATTCTATGTAATCTTATGTACTCTTTTACTTAATAATTCAAACATTCGGGCAACACTACTGCTGATTTTTGAAAGATGTAGTCGCTACGAGTGCGTAACATGTATTCAAATGAAACTTTGGTGTACTACATTCAACTCAAATAGTTTCATGATAGGTTTAATTACACTAGGAACTTTAAGGTTTGTTTCATTTACATGAATAAAATTTTGTCAGCAATGAACTGCAAGTATAATTAACCTTCACTATGTCTCTTGTTAACTTTTACAGTTAGGTTGAGTTCTTTTTAAGAAGGTACATTTTTCATAAACCCGCAGACTTCTTTTTTTAGCACTGTAGAGAATAATTCTGGTATACTTCTATAGAATTGATTTAGGCACTCATTTTCAAGAACCAATCCGTGACTTATATTGAGAACAATTTGTACCGTAGTTACAAACGAGTAAGAGAGTGGGGTGATCTGCACCCAGCAGTTGCTGCTCTATGCAACGTTGTTAAGCCGGCTGCAGATGATAGTCTTTGGTCCTGCGTTTCCACCTCACAGCGTTCGAATATTTCGTGCCCGTCCTTGCAAACACCGCTGTGTGTCTATAAAAGTTTCAATAACATGTTTAGTGTCGAATTCTCTGGATTGACCAGTGTCACTAGTGCAGTTTCTTGCATCCTTTGAAATTTTTAGCGGATATCGTCTCAGATAACAGTGCCTGCTTTCGTTGTTTACAAATATACAGCAACGAATTCGAACGCTGTGAAGTGAAAACACAGGACAAAAGGCTATCGTCTGCAGCGGGTTTATAGAAAAACGAGCAGGCGGTAGCGGGGCCAATGATTCACAACTGAGCGGAATTCATTCTGTAGCGATTTTCGCACTGCGAATACGAAGTACTGAGCCGTATCCATGCATTGTAAAAAGATGACATTATCTAGAGCCTTTTTTTCGTACGGGTCATGAAATAACTAGTTTGAAAGTAATATGTTAGCGACAATGATTGTGAACGGAGAGGGCCATGGGAGTTGAATGTTTCTTGGCTAACCCTGATGTGTCTTCTATCACCACATTTTAGTAAAGTCAGCACCCTTGTCATATCATTAGTAATCTTAATTGCTTCGTTAAAATCTGAAAGCGTGTTCAGTTCAGCCTCGCCTCCTCATTTCATGTACATACATTGTATGGTAACAAGAAGAAAACCTATTATCAAATACATTGATGTTCAGCTACTGACTGTTACCGATATCATTTACTGTGGAATCGGGGCTCTGGAAAACATGCTTTGTTTCCCAGTAGATACTTTTTACTGGCAATAATACTTTCACTATGTTTAATAACCTCCGAGGCAAAATCTGAATAAAGAGTCTGCCCGATCTGCCGTACTAGAGCGTGTGGCTGACACTCGACGTTCTGCCACTATGGGTATAAGATAAGCAAGTTTGCGGTGCTGTGGGATATCAATAGCTTCCGGGCCCGCTGGTTTAAAGTGTTAAACGATGAAAACTATTGACTAGCGAGCATTCAACTGGAAAGGCTCATAGCATGAGAGACAAGTTCGTCTCTGCACCGGCTCTCACTTCTCACAAAAATACGAAAAAAATTATGTTGACAGCGACAGAAAACTGCACCTCAATGATTCTACGGTTTATTTTCTCACTAGTGGACCCGTGCGTGAAGAATTTACGCAATAACATATACGTTTGCCTAATGCTTCTAGGCCGGTGCGGAATCTCCTCTTCTCTTATTTGCTTCCTAATTTTCTTCTTTTCTTCATTGATCCTTTGTCGTGCTGTCATCCTTAGGTCTTCTATATAG
>LQNS02278087.1:3428240-3463082 GCA_001587735.2 Parhyale hawaiensis
TCCCACAATTGGCGAAAACACACCCACAGTAGCTGAAATTTAACTTGAAGCGTTGGTAGGCCTCTGATGATGGTAGAAAGATCTTCAAGATGCAGCATCCATATAAAACATTTGCAGTTGTCCGCCGCCTGCTGCACATATTGAATTAATTTGTCATGGAACTTCAATAGGAACTTCAAAGTTAACTAAAACACTCTGAGAATGCATACTTCCGCCAAGCAAGGCAGCAGTAACGAAAAATTCAAATCGGCTCTGAAACCATGATTTTCTTGGTATCAACACCAAAATCTGATCACTTATGCCTGTTAACAATATTATCAGTGTCTGTAATTTTTTTGGACATCCATTAATACTTTTTGAACTTTTGCGCTAACAAACATTTTAACAAACTATAGTCAAACACACAAACAGACCTACCGATCATCACCAAAATTCAATCAATTGTGTTTCATAACATTATCAACAATTATCGTGCTAACAAACATTAGTCAAACACACAAACGGATCAACTGATCATCACCAAAATTTAATCAATAATATCATTTAACTTGACTAATAATTCCTGAAAATTCCATAAAGATCCATCCATATTTTTTTTAACTTTTGCGCTAACTAACATTTTAACAGACATTAGTCAAACACACAAACGGACCTACCGATTATCACCAAAATTCAATCAATCATGCGATCTAACATTACTAACAATTCCAGAAAATTTCATAAAGATCCATTCATATTGTTTTTAATTATTACGCTAGCAAACATTAAATCAAACACAGCGACAAACAAGCGAACGAACTAACAGATCATCACAAAAATTTAATCATTTACTCTCTATAATAGACCCAACAACTCATGAAAATTTCATGAAAATCATTCCAATATTTTTTAAGTTATAGCACTAACAAAAATAGGCAGACAAACGAACGGATAGACAGATCGTCACCAAAAGTTGATCATATTTGCTCCTCCTAACATACCTAACAACCCATTTAAGCTTCGTCGAAATCCGTCCGTAACTTTTTGAGTTATCTTGGTGACAGAATAACAGACAGACATACACAACGAAAACATAACCTCCTTGTTGGAGGTAAATGTCTCGGAAACTAAGCATTTGCTTCGGAAATGTCATTCATAAAAAAATGTGTTAGAATGCTTCATAGTCCCTAAATATATTAATACTTTTTCCAACATCGAGTTGTGACCTCTAGTAGAAAATTACTTAAATTTGTTAGTTTACGAACGTTTTCATACACATTATATGTAATAAACCATTACTGTAGTGTTTTAGTTCCGCTGTAGTGCAGAGTATTATGAAAAAGTATCAGAATTACATATAGGTGGTTCCCAAAGTTTAGTTTACTTTGGACCAACTGTGAAATCGCCCTGAAGCACACGGACACCCCGCAATTAAAATGACATCAGCTTAGTATATTACGGACGAAATGAGTATAGTAGATATCGATGGTTTCCAGGCTATTGCTTTTCAGTTAATACAGAGCAGCAGAGGCATAACAAAAAAAAGCCATGCTTATAATTACTCCTGTCACAGTCACGTGACATCCCAGCTCAGCCCATTATTCACGTACTGCGAGTTTTCACCTTCAACCCTCTTGGATTTATACTGACTCGCCTAAATGACTATTTGCAACGAATGGTGGTTAGCATACGCTGTTCTTGGCGTTTTTGAAAAAAATAAAATCTAAGTTTCTTGTGATCGAGCAAAAGCATATAGGAGTAACTATACCATAATTAAAATTTGTCAATTTCAATAAATCGATGTAAAAAATTATTATAAGCTACTCAAACTTGTGCATGCGTGAAACAACTGAAGGTCCGTAGGATCATATGCACCCGCAATGGGAACCGCTGAATTTTAGGGGTAAAAAAAAATTCGTCATTGAACGTAATCTTCTATTATGCTATAAATATTATTCTAACTCGTGAGAATTCACTATATGCAAGCTTTTTCGGGAATGTGACCCCTCTCATATAAATTAAGAAAAACCCTTGTTCTTTTGCCTTAATCATTCCATTGATCTCGAATTCATATATTGATGGCACACAGGAGAATGATGCCGTTCAGCGCATCAACGACACAATCGCACAGAATCTGAGAGACCTGAAGAAACATTCACATGGGCTACCGAGTAAGCAACCAGCGCTATTATTTTTTTACTAAACGTGCAAGACTACAATTACAGTATTTTTTATGCAGGTATCATGACGCCAGGTGTAATAATGAAGAGTTTCTTCTTCTTCCTTCTTGAAGAAGCTGGTCTTTGGAGAGTTGGGTTACCTAACTGATACACAGTCCAACGTGCGCTTATCACTATTATAATTAAAACTTCACTCCTGAGCTCCCACAGACAGGTAATACAACCCAAATGAAGCATCTTGCAACACCGGGTTCGGGTTTTGCGACGATTTCCTTTAGGTCGTTTTTTTGTAAGTGTCGACTGAATTTGCGGACGTTCGGTTATGCTGGTTTCCGGGATGCCGGCAACAAATTCCAAACCTTAGCCGACCAGGGCACAGAGCACCGACAGAACTGATTAGTTCGACATATGACAGCCTCCAAAGTGAAGGAGTCCGCTCCGCACGCAGCAAGAGTCGCTCTCCCAAAAACCTTGAGGGCAGGGAGAGAAGAATACAACCAATGCCTCTCATTATTGTACACCTTATATCAAGGCTCACTGGGCTGAGAGATACTTTACAGTACAATAATGGATCAGGAGCTTCGTGGAATGCGTTACGCCCACGGAACGTAACCAAGTCAGCTGTTTGCTAGAACATTGCTCCATCTACGTGCTTACTCATACACCCTTGTCATCGCAATGTGTGGCTCCCTGTGGTACACAGTAATCATCCTGATGGCCGCACCCAGCTTACGAAACTGGCAGCTCACATATCGAATTTGGCAACGAAGAATTTCCGCTGACTATCTAATTGCAATTCTGCTTGTACCTCTTTTAGTTATTTAGTTATTAAGTTATCAGTTTATTACTACTGACACTTTATATTATTATTATTACTGACACTCTCGTCAGTACCAGAGGGGGGAAAATCTTGTTATCCTTGAGATATCCTTGATACAACCTAGGGAGGGATCAGTAGGAGGAGTCAAGTCCAAATTTGGGCTGCTCCTGTTAGAAGGTCTTTGGTAGAAGTTCCACTGCCTAACTTGGAACATTTGTCACCCTTTGTATACATGATAGTAGTCCGACGGCATCATAATTATTACCCCCGAGTAAAGCAAAAAGTGATGATAGTGTTTTCGGTTATATGTCTGTTTGTTTGTCCCTTTGACTTTTTTTACATAAAAAAAGAAGAAGGAGGAGTTGAACCATCATCACAATCTTCTTTAGGCTGTCAGGTGGGTTGACTGAGAAGTTAAAAATGTACAAAAACTAGCGTAAACTGACCATTATGACCAGAAAAAAATGACGGCGTCGAATTTGTAGCTCCTGACCTATTCACTCAGCTCTTTCAGTCGCCCCACCCTCACCTCGGGTGATGGTCTTATGCCAGGAGGCGTTCTAGTCGAGACACAATGCATTTGTTCTTGGGAATGCAACAGGTTCTTTCAGTATTAGGCGAATAGTAAGATGATACGGGTCTCAGATATTAATGAAATACTCTAGTGAACCCGTGCGTAAAAAAAAACTCACGCAATAATTGATATATTTACTCTCTCATTTGACTTGCCGTTTCCACATTTTAGCGCTCATGCTTATTAGCAACTCTTAATCCCTTCTGTAAGTCTTTCTTGTCACTGTGCAGAATAGGCGATTCATCTCTCCATTGATTGTACGTCTTCGTTCTTGAATCTGTAGTAAACTCGTTCTTCTTATACGTCCCCTATCCTCTTTCTTAATTAAACGTGTATCATCCCAAGTATAATCTTAATTAGAACACTGCAATAAACTTGAATGCCCATCCAGTCTGCTCATATGCAATGTGAGGGCACCGTATCCATAATACCGTCTCTGCTTCGCTGAAGTGCTCAAATTTTGGCCTCTGAAGCAAACTCTCAGAGAAAGACAGTGAGTTAGAAGGAACAATAATCTGTTGTCCTTGAAATACTTAAGGAGAAAGCTATATCGTCAAATTTAATGAGAAAACAGCAAGCTAGAAGAAATAATTATCTACTGCCCGTGAAAAATCATCACCTAGTGAGTGCCCCGTTGATTATCTGCCGAATTTATACGTCGTGACCCGAGAGAAAAAAGTTTTAAAATCGGACTCCAGAAGCTGCATACAGATTATCCCGATTTCGAGAAGTGTTTCAAGCAAGAAGTGCATCCAGATGAAGAGACAAGGATCCAATTTCACCATCTTCTGCAACCTACTCATCGGTTTCTACGAAAACGTAACTTAACTACAAAACCTGCAACCTGGCTTATTTTTCGCCTGTCTGTTTCTTTCACAGCGAACTCGAAATAAATACGCCGAACGTTTCATTATATTAGGATTCTTTTGTTCTGTGAAATTTTCACAGATTCCAGCAAGAATTTTACCCTTCAGAACCCTGATGTAGAGTTTACTGAGATGAGTATCCAGTCGTCGCATCGGAAGCAGATATCATACACACAATACATTTTTATAAACGATGTATCGGTTGCTGTCTGCATCATGATCTAAAATAGACCCGAACAAAATAAAACATGTATTAAGAGCTTTGAACCATAACGAAAACCAACAATAACAAGTAAAAAAGCACTTTCAGTGCTCTCACTCCATGAAAAATAATTCAGTATTTCGAAAATTCAAATATATCCTATATCTACGACTTCTTTCTTATCATCATCAAAATTGGATAACTTGTTTCTTGTAACATTCTTGATATTTCTTGCAAATGCAATGTAATGAAATTCGTTAATAACTTTCTGAGTTATGCTGCCAAAAACAAACAGGTAGACAAACGCAGAAACGAAGAGCTGAACGGATCTTCACCAGAGCTAATCAACTGTTTCGCCTGATATACTGCACCTAACAAACACTGTAAATTTGTCAGCCCTCAGTCTATAATTTTTTGACAAATCTTTGCGACAGACAAATGGTCAGACAGACAAATTCCGACAAAAACACAGCCTCTTTGGCGGAGGCAATAATAATGACAAACAGTACTAGTGCAGCGCCCTGGGACAGCATACTTTCGCCAAGCAATGCATGGAATGTTAACGAGAAATCAAATTGGTCCTGAAACAAGAATAGCTTTTCTATCATCACCGCATTTTATCACTTGTCGCTCTTAATATTCCTAATAGTTCCTGTAAGTTTCTTGAAGATTTACTCATAAATTTTTGAGTTATGTTCTGATGAACAAATAAGACAAGCATATAGTTCAAACCCCCAAACGGGCCATCGGATCATTGAAAGAATGATTATTTTTGCCTTTTAAGCTTAATATTTCTAACAATTACTAGCACTTTTATGACGATCCATTCATAATTTTTTTGGGATATCTTACTGACAAACTTAGAGACAAACAGCAAACGACTAACAGATCATTCAACAATAAACTTTCTGCTGTTACTCTTTGTAACATTCCTAAAAATTTATGCAAATATAAAAGATCCGTTCATCACTGCTTAACTAACATTGCCAAGAACAAGAGGCAAACAAACAACTTGTTGAACGGACCTTCTACAAAAGCTAATCATTTTTCTTCCTAACATGCCTTACATTCCTTATAAGTTTCATAAAGATCTGTCCCTAACTTTTTGAGTTATGTCGGTGACAGGCAAAAAAACCGACAGACTCCGACAAAAACATAACCTCCTTAGCAGAGGTAACACCCACAGCGCTATATGGCTCCCATGCCAAATGTGTCGAGCAAGTGCTTTGAGTGAAACTGAAATAATCAAAATCATTCATGGGCATCATAATATATTACCTACCATAGAAATATGAAAAGAAACGGCTGAGATTAATGTGCAATGAAGAAATTAAGAATTAGCACTACTAACTGCAAACGATGCTCGTGACGTGTTATCAGTCGTACCTGTCCAATGAGAAGTCTGCCGCAGCTCTGTCCAAACTAAGGAGCGCGCATCTAAGAGCTCTGGTATTTGATGTTCTCAAATCAAACCGGTGCAATATCTTGATGAGATTTGGAAAATATAATAATAATATGCTTTATTAGGCACACATAGGGACATGGTACACAGGAGACAGCTTAATACTAAAAAAGATGTCAAAGAGAATTGGAGAAAGCAAGCCCCCTTGTCCTATGCCATTAGTCATACCGAACGCTGATGACGTTGCCGCTCCCCATTTCACATAGCATTCCTGAGTTTGAAACCAGTATTTTATCGTCTTAGCAATTTAAGGAGGTATTTTTCTCTCAAGCATACACTTAAATAGAGAATACTGGTGAACTCAGTCAAGCGTAGCGTTAGCATTGAGAAAGCACCAGTACATGGGAATTATTGTTTAAGACCTGTTTGAGTGTAAATATAGCCATTTCTGTTCCATGTTTGGCTTTAAAGCCAAATTAATTGTCTGCAGTCACCATGTACGGTGACATTCGTCTCTCAAGCACTAGTTCTACCACTTTCGATAGAGATGTTGCCCCTGTGATAGGGCGAAAATTACTCTTGTCGGTCACACATTTGGCTTGGCTTTTTACAAAACGTGTAATTTTGACCCTCATCAAGTTCTCTGCGAGGAACCCTAAATTAAAACACCCGGTGAGCAGAATTGCAGGGAGCGTCACCAGTCTAGGGGCTATATTTGTTGGCCTCAGATGGTATACAGTCAGTGCCGGATGCTTCGTTATTTTCTTCAATCTTTTCAGCGCCTTATAAACCTCATCTTCCGATACGGCGCATTTTTCGTTAGAGGGATTCAGATTATTAAGGATACCATCAACTTCACCTTCATGATTATCATCGGTAAAGCGGTTAATAATTTCAGCATAATGGGCTTTCCAAAACTGAGGTTCAGCCTTCTTATTGGATATCCACAAAAAGAGCCTGTTTAATGTAATAGGAAGTACTGTATAAAGGGATTTTTTTCGAAACATTTTGTTACCGATGCGTGTCGACTGTCGAGTAACCCAAAATGACTCCGATGGGGGGGGGGGAAGGTTCGGTACTGCAGGGAAGGTTTCCGTTCTCACCAGGTCAATCATCAGTAACACTGTAGAGCATCAGTTTCGAGCTACAGTCAATTAAAATGAGCTTTTCGGTGATGATGACCTACGTAGAGACTCAAAATTATTGCTAATGCCAACACATCCAGCAAGTTCATCTTTTTTATGGTAAAAACCGTAGATTATCTAAAAGCATGGTTTCCATGCATTTTCCATGCATGAAAATGAGCCTACTTGTGCTGCAGGGTTTGCTACTCATTACATGAAATGTGTCTCCCTAATGTGTTAAACATCGCAATAGTCTGCCTGTTTTTGTGTAAAAAATCACTTGAAAAAAATCACATACACCTCAAGATCTGGCTTTCTTCATGCAGAAATAAGCCAGCATCTGCTGTATAAAGGATTTCAGAGGAGCAGAAGGAAAATTTCAAGCATCAAATATGAAGTTCAATATTTTCAATGGACCAAAAGTTTATCTCACTCATTGCTAGTCAGCGCCTTATTTAATGTGCTAAATACAAAATGTTTGCAAACTTAAGATTTGCTTGTCAACGTTACCATTGCTTTTCTCTTAAATTTTGACCGTACCATATGTTTTATTTCCTCACAAGAGCATCCATACATATTAAAGCATGTACAACTGCTTCGCACACAATCTGTCACGGTGAAATAGGCGACAAATCTTACACAATATTATGGCCGTCAATTGTTTTCTAATGTACAGCTTGGCAGAGGAATTTATCTACTCAAGCGCAATAGTGTTCCCATAATGTGTACGTTATCACTTCAGCCAAGAAGATTAAGTTTTTGTTGAGTTTGTATTTTTGACGGTCTGTTCGTCGGTCTTTTAGTCTATCACCAAGATAAAGCAGAATTTATGGACAGATCATTATACGAAATCCACAGGAATTGATAGGCTTGATATGAGGAACAGTTGATTAACTATTTGTGAAAATCTGTTAAACAGTTTGATTGTGTGTCTGACTCTTTTACTTTGGATTCTAAGTCGAAGTTATAGACGGAGGATTCATAAGAAATTTGCACGAAATGTTTGGTACGTTACGAAGAGAAAATTACAGCATTATTTTGACGATCTATTCGTCCGTTTGCTTGTGTGATTTTACGTTTGTCAGCAACATAACCCAACAAGTTATGAACGGATCTTTATGTAATTTGCAGAAGCTGTTGACAACGTCAAAAGACACGAATGATCAAATTTCGAGGAAGATCGATCAGTCCCTTTGGTACTGACTAATGTTTGTCTTAACACATTAGCTACCAAGCACAGTTCCACAGGGAACCCTAGCAACCTTTGGGGCCGCCGCGGTGCCGCTCAGAAAATGAGTTGCGGTTTTAGCTTCTTTATAGGGCCACCCCTATTGTTGTAGGATTAAGTCAGTTTCAGCCACCGGTGACTCATATGGTAATGAATGTGTTAATGTTTATAAAAAAATAACTCAAAGACTTACGGACGGATGTTCAAGAAAGTTACAGAAATAGTTATCGCTGTTAAAACCACAAAACCGGTTTGAAATTTTCTGGAACATTGCCTTGCTAGGAGGAGGCATGCGCTCTCAGAGTTCTCTAGTCTTACAACATTAAAGAATTTTTATAAGTTAATAGAAAGCAACTGTTTTGGAATTAAATTTGGTAAACACTACATCAATCGTACGTCAAATGATACAAGAAGATGCAGGTACTAATTCTCCAAGATTCACATGTATAATAATTTTTGTTCTTTGATATAGCCTGCCTTAAAGATGATTGGATCATCTGTTCATTATTCGGTGTTTTCTGTGACAAACGAAGATACAATTCTTTTTCTCCTCCTGATAGGAGAATGCCGGGAAAATGAACGTTATGCAGTATTAACAGATTGGAAAAATCGATATTGTTAACATATAGTAAATGACAGCACGGTCAGGACGCAACTGCAGAGAGAGATGGAGAGAAAAATTCGTGCTGAGTGTTTCTCTGTTCCAGCGACACTGACATAAAAAATCCTCTACTGAAGACAATCAAATTTGTTCATGTCGAAATAGTGTTTTGAGCAGATAGAAGTGGGATTCAGGGCTGTTATTTTTCTCTTGTTGTTAAGAAAAGGAGTCCTTCAAACCAAGTAATGGTATGTAGTCTGCTTTTCTCTGTAATTGATTTTATGTTTGTTTGCAAAGTACCTGAAAAAGATATGAATCTATCTTCTTTAAATTTACAGGAAATGTTAGAAACGTTGAAAATCATAGTGATAAATTTTGGTTATGATCAGCTGGTCTGTTTGCGTATCTGCTTAATGTTTGTCAGAATATTTGTCAGCTACTTAACTCGAAAAGTTGTGAGCGGATCTTCAAGAAAATTACAGAAGCTGTAAGAGGCACAAATGACCGGATTTTGGTGCTGATAAAATTAAATTAGAGTTTCAGAATCGATGTAATTTTTCTGCTAACGTTATCTAGGGTGGCGCAGGTATATGCGCTCACAGAGTGCTTTGATTATTGAATACAATTGCCAATATCATCTTTGTTTCTACAATCACACTGTACTCATAATTAATTACCTGAATTTTATTATCACTTTGAAAAAATAAAAGCAAATAGAATGCACAGTTCGGCGAAGATGTACAGACGGCTCGGCTCAGATTTATTTATTTTCTTAAGTCAGTAATATAATTATCGATAACAAAATTGTGACCAACAACTGTTTTACTCACTAGGAGATGAGTAATTAAATTTATATATGCTTAATATGCTCGCACGCTCCTGTATGCACTTTACCCTAAACTTTAGGCAATGTTTAAGAATTTGTAGACCATTATGTACACGTGTACAAATTATACACAAATCAGTCAAATAGGATTTTTGGCTAATAAATGAACGTGTCTTTAATTTTCGGTACTGCGCAGTACTGAGTTTCAAATTGAGTCATTTAGCACATTCCATCAACATTGCTGTCAACATTAGCACTTGTCCTAAGTTTACTCTACTACCCGATCAAAGTTAATTTTCATCTCGATCGAACCATCCATGTTTAGCTGATTAGCAAATAATTAGCACTCCTCTCAGTTTTAACTTCAGTTCCCTTACAAATTTATCTTAATTTCAGTCCAGTATTCATCTTGACCTCGTTTCGATCTCATTCTTAATTTCCACACCACTATTCATTTCTGTTTTAATTAAAATTACATTATGAAACGTCCCACCTCAATGTCAATATCCATTTTATAATCCCATCGTTAATCCTTTTTAACTCTCCCTTTTATTCTACATTTCCACCATTAAATAACCCGCTCTATTGAGTCTCAAATCGATTGTTGTGCTGCAGAGTGTGTTAAATAGACAGGAGCTCCGGCGCTAACGCTATTCTTAGCGAAGACAAGTCCGGTGCCAGAAGGGAACCCCCGTAAGAAGAGAAGGTGCTGCAACACAGCCGTGGATGCGAGGCACTAGAGAGGCTCGAAAGACAATCAATGCGAGGAAAAGAGAATTTCGCGAAACACGGAAAAATTTGAGTGTGAAACATGGAGAAAATAGGATGACTCTAACTATTTACAAGAAGAGAAGCAGAACAGCGAAAGTTATAAATGTTCAAAAAAGAATTATAGTGTTATTAATATAAAAGTTATAAATAAAACGAAACTATCACGAGGCGCTAAGTCCATACTCATTTAAAGTCGTACTATAATAATATGTACTTCACCTTTAGAGTTGTTGATGGCATGTATGACTAGTATTTGTCATTATTTACTTTCATTTGTTTTTTTGGTTTCATTCTATCAAAGTGTTTTCATAGATGTCTCAATGTTGAGATTGGGCTGAGGCCCCAAATGTTCATTATTTATTTTACGTGTTTTTATTAACATGATTTTCCAAATTGCTTCACTCTTTTAGAAACTGAAGGCAGGCATATCGGAAACTAGAGACGACAAGAAGCAAGACGCAAACGTAAACGAAAAAAGCACAGGCTAGTAAAGATACAACACGGAAAGACTACACACCGAGCAATATCAAAGAAAAGACCGAAATTCCTTGCGACATTACAAACAAAAAGTGGAGAGCTGCTTCACACAAGGCCGTCTGAACTAAGCGCTCTGATTGGCTGATCCAACTGGCAGTGAGCCAATGGCTGGCCGTTGTTCCTCGCTCGGTAGAAGACCTATTCGCCTCGACCTACATCTCAATATCTGGCATAATGGGTACTGGTATTATCTTGCTTTGCTAGGTCCGCAACTAATCGTCTGATGCTAGCCGAGGAGCGGCAACGATCGCTACTGCATGATCCTGAAGGACCGAGTCAATCGATTTCGTTACTGGTAGGACTACCACTGTTTGCAATGGAGAAACATGTTCACACTCAGCCAGATAACGATACGCGTGTGTGGTTTGCAGATCACCGATTAATTTCGCCTTATTGCAATGCATGGACCCATTCGTATTTGAACTATTCTAATAAAACAACAAATAATAATTGGAGTAAACTTACCATACCATAGCTTTAAGCAAAACATCCAAGTTATTTATGACCTATTAGTAAAGAACCATAATTCAAGCTGTCGAGCTACACCTGTGGTACATTTGCATCCAACTTGCATATTTTCTTCACGTTTAATTATGATAAAGTGTACTCAAAGCACTGAAAAAAGTAAACAAGTGACTAAAATTTCAGAAACCAGGTTTAGCTCTTCTACCAAGTTACCCCAGCTAAATATATGCATAGTATTTAAATTTATGTTAAAAATACATCTGAACTTAATATTATATGAGAAAGAATGTAATCTTACAACTACAGCAAGTTGCTTAATGTGACCCTTAAAGAAGAGAGAACGTAATTCGTTCCAGTCAGAAAAATCCTTAACTCTACTATAGCATTGATTAGTCTCATCTACAGACTTGACCCACAAGACTCTCATACTCAGGCTGTTCTGCCTCGATACAAGTGCCTCTCTCCATAGCAATACAATATGAGATAAAACCCTGATAGTTAAACAACAGAGTTTGAGTAAGGTTGGCTTGAAAATGAAAGGATTTCAACAATTGTACTTAAAAATCCTCCCCCCCCCCACCCCCCGCAAGTCCTGGCTCTCGAGAGAGAGCAAAGGCGCTCAAGAAACAATACTGATAGTTGGACTCATTCGCTTGACTTGTCAGAGTAGATCTAAGCCAGTGCCACTCGGCCACAACCTCAGACAAGAGCGTTGGTACCGTCACGATCAAGCGTGTTGTAGATTTTGAAAGCCTGGGACGGCTGGAAACTCAATTTTAGGAAGCAGTATTGAGTCTCCAGCCGTCTCAGGAGTAACTGATTGAAAGTTAACGCTGAGAATTCGTTTAAGAGGGCAAGGTCGATGCACCTGTCTACGGTTTCGGACGAGTAGGCTTCGCTTTAATGGATTTTGACGAACCAAGAGGCTTTGTTCATAGTTAGCTATATCGAGTAATTTCAGCCACTCTTCTTCTACAAAGGAGACCTCATTGAGGGAGAACAAAGAAATATGCTGGAGAGTACGTCTATACTGTAGGCACATGGTACTCATGCACGAGGGTATTTCTTCACAGGATCAAAGCGCATGTAAACAGTAAATCAGGAAAGAAGAGGAAGAACAAAGGAAGTAACACTAATAGGAGTAAAGAGGCAGGAAAAAATAAAGTGGCACGAAGTACAAACGTCCCGGAGGCATTGCTGAGTTGAAGGTAACTTACTGGGTGTCTCTGATGTCACTGCTCCTCATAGTATAAGATGAGCGAACCTAACTAACCGAACCCAATGAATTATCCCATGCCCCTTGAGGACACAATACAGTACCTGAATGACTTCAGCGACGTCTCGAGAGAAATGGTAATGGTCGCCTCCGAAACTGGTAATATCTCAAACATTAATATCAAATAACTACTGGGTCGGTAGTTTTTCCCCTACTTGATAGTGAATAGTCGGAACTCACATCATTCAGACGTTGTCGGAGCACAAACAGTCAACACGTTCAAAAATTACCAGGACAAGTACTGGGAACAGGACTCGCTACAGCTTTGAATCTCTCCTCCGCAGCTTGCTATTCAACTTCTAATTGCTCCTTCCTTCAGAGGTAGCTTTGTACCATTATGTTCTGACACATACGTATGACCCTATCTCATATGCTACACTGACATCTCATATTGGATGCGGTTTTCTGTTGCACGCCCTTGAATTTGCTCATCATAACGACCTGACGCAGAGCAGGCCAATGGCTGGGTATCGGTTTGTACATTGGAATAGGCTTTTTGGTTCCTCTGTCGTAACTATTTTACTCTAATCGATTCTATTGAATCAGCTTTGACTCCTAATGAAGAGGAAGAACTCAAGCTGTTCCGTCCAAATATCTCACATGTTTTCAGAGGGCCTGTGAGCCTCATCGGCGAAATCAATTTATTTATCACTCGACCTCGAAAGTACCAAACATTGATAATTCAAGAAGCCCTACATCTACCGGGCAACATTCTACTCCAAATGATTTTTTACAAAGCGCCTTGTTAAACCTCTCTTGCCCACTGTACGGTGTACACATTGGGCCGTGTTCATAAAAATGAAGGATATCCTTCTAAGCATAAGGTAGAAGTAAAAGGTAATGCTCTGCAGTAAAAGGTAGAAGCATAAGCATATCCTTCTTTTCATATTCATAATGAATACCTTATACTTGCGAGGCTATCCTCCAAGCAGTAGTAAAAGGTTGACTAGTGTTTTTGGAGGCATGGATGAAGGCCAACTAACATCAACACTATAGTCAGACCAGCGTATATATAAGCAGTCCTTTAGGGACTAGGCTGAATTGAGCGCAACAGTGCCAAATCAAGTCTATTGACTAATACACTTCGAATATTCGAATACTGTATAGATATAATTTTATCGATTGAGACAAGTTATACCACGCGCTTAGGTGAAATATGGCCAAATTGTTTTGCGTTCTTAGCCACGCCCACCAGACTCCTTACGCTGGTTTGACTAAAGTGAATATTTCTGCAGCATTGCAACTGGCTTGAACTATCAGAGTAGACGTGCCTTTTCGATTATTAATGTACTAATCTCCATGCAGTTTTGTTTTCAGTATCCCCTTGAGTAATCGACGACACCAATAGCTGACGAAAAAATATTCCTCCTTTGCCATAACTGTTTCGCCTCTGCTATTTCTTTGTTGGTAGTTGGAAACTTTACTCGTTTATTCGCAGGAGTTTATTCTGAAAGCGCGCGCACACTTCCGCCAAACAAAGAACAACGTACGTCAACAAAATTTAAAATTGGTTCTGAAGCTACATATTTCCTCTTAATATCAGCACCAAACTCTGGTCATTTGTGTCTTTATACCGTAATGAAAGGTACTGTAACATTCTTGTAGATCCGTACGTTAGGTCTTGAGTTATGTTCTAAGAAAATTTTGACAAACATCAGTCAAACCCACTAATGAACAAACTGATCATCACCAACATTTGATCATTTACAGGTATGTCTTTTATAATTTTTAACAATTCCTGTAAATTTTATAAAGCTCCGTTCAAAACTTTTTGAGATATTTTGCTGGCAATCATAAAATACAACACAGAAACAAACAAACAGATCGTCTCTATAACGTGGTCATTTACTTTTCGCAATATACCTAACAATTCATGAGAATTTCAGGAAAAACCGTTCCTAACTTTTTGAGCTCTGGCAGTAAGCAAAATGAGGCCGACAAATACACAAACGGATAAGCGGATCTTCACCAAAAGTTCATGATCTGTTCCACCTAACATACTTAACAAACCCTGTTAATTTCGTAAAGATCCGTCCATAACTTCAAGTTATCTTGGTGTCAGACACACAGATAGACATGCTGACAGACAAACAAACTCGATGAAAACATAACCTCCTGGGCTGAGGTAATTATAGCGTAATATGAACAACTGCATTCACAATCCGTGCATGTGATACGGTAGCTTGGCTAACACCAAGTTCTTGACCGCTTCCTTTTTTTATAGCCAGGACCACCGAGAACACGCAAACATATCTTCATTCTATGGACAGATGACAAGGCGCCTCCCCGAGTTTCTTTATTGGTGCCTAAAAATCTGTGTACAAGCCATTGTACATTTTTTTTATTTTTCAAAACGGAATGACATCTTAAAATCACGATAAAGTGTTGGTAAACGGTGCATGCAATGCTTAATTAACATGCCTTACATCCACAAAATCTGCCATCGTGCTGAAAATCGGGCAAAACAGCCTTTTACTTCAAACTGAAGTCTGCTTCTGAGCAGACTCAGCCTTTTTGAAGCATATGCTCTTCATTTGAAGTACAGGGTTTTGTTTATGCATAACCATTTACTTTTATGCGAGTGTAAGGTTATGCTTCTGCTCTACAAGTATAAGGTTTTGCTTGAGATTTTTATGAATACGAGTAGAAGGATTTCCTACATATTTTGCAAGTATAAGCATATCCTTTTCTTTATGAATATGACCCATTGTGTTATACCTACAAATGGTGGAGTTTAATGCAGGCACGAAATACTTAACCGACTCTACGTTTATTTTTAGATGACCAGCCCCTTTTTAAATAATTTTTACATAATTTTACCCGCCACCCAATTTGTGCAGAGGTGATGCTGCAGCCCATGGCCATGGGATGGCTATCAGCGAGTTATCCCCACAGTGCACGTAGCAGCTTGCAGTTGGTTTGTCGGACACTTTCAGTAGGTATGTGTCCAATCGGTTTCAACTGATAGCTGTATCTTCTGTACGCCAGTAATGACAGGATGTGCTGTATTTTGCATTATAGTGAGCATTGAGTAGCTATTAGCTCCCTGTTAATGACGAAATCAGAGCTATATGAATGTACTAGTGTGCCCGCGCTGTCATAAACTGACAGCGTATAATTTGTCTTGATTCTTCTTCATTAACCATGCTCTCCTTCAAACAACTGCCAACTTTAAGGACCATCCAGATGAGGGCTCATGGTTTTCAAATTACCCTAATTACTGAGCATCAAAACTCTTTTTTCTGACATGAAAATAATTAATTACTTTACTTTTGCAGTCAGTTCAGCAACACTGAAAAGAATTGATTCGATTTGGAATCATAGATTCTCTAGTGAGTCATATTTGTCCCATAGTCTTTTGGTTGCTGAAACATGGGGAAGGATAGCTGATGCAACAAAATCATCTGTGGGAACAAACTACGAATCAAGATGCATGAGAGTGCCAATGGAAGCTGCCAATAGATTAGATGTATGGAGAAGGTAAAACTCGTACGAATCAGACTAAGCCTGCGATATCTCCATTTTTGAATTTCAACTGTCCCTAATTAAGATACGTTTGCCATCTTCTGCAACCCGGCGCATTTTCTACCTATCAGTTATCAATTGAGCTGGAGAGTACGACAAGAGCCTCCAACCTGGGTTAATTTCCGCCCAACTGTTTTGTTGAAGCGTGACAGAAAATGGATAAATAAACAGATAAATGCACATCGGTCTTTATTATATTGTAGATAACAGTGAATAAAGTAATACAGCTCCAAGAGAAGTAATAACTAGAGTTTGCACTACTCATGATATAGCTAAGATAATCAACCAGTTATAATTTTACCAGTGGTCTAAGCGTCGACAGTGAGTGAATGGTCTAATATTTAAGTAAGTCTCCACGATCGAGAAATTAGTATATTAGAGTTGGATGTATTATAAACATTACTTCAATGGCTCATAACAGTACGACTATTAGCAAAGGCCTACAGGAATACCCAATATTATAATCAATGCTAACTGCAGTGCATTTACTGCAGCTGTGCCAGACACACAGCAATAGAGATTATTGTTATCATATCGAGAAAAAGACTGACATTAAAGTAGAAAAATTCCTAGAAAACAGAGTGAGCTAGCATCAGAGTGATGTAGCATCAGAGTAATGCAGCAGCAGGATGATGTGGTAATAGGTGATGTAGCAGCACAGTTGTATAGCAAGCAACAGGGTGATGTAGCAGCACAGTTGTATAGCAAGCAACAGAGTGATGTAGCAACAGAGTAATATAATAACAGGGTGATGCGTGAGGCAGCTACAGAGTAATGTAGCAGGCAACCGAGTAATACTGCTAGTAACTAGATAATGTAGCAGCAGAGTAATATAATAAGTATGTGATGTAGCAACAGAGTAATATCGCGAGCAAGGGGATGATGTGGCAACAGCATAATATAGTAGCAGGATGATGTAGCAAGAGGGTAATACCACAAGCATTAGGATGATGTAGCAACAGAGTAATATAGTAACAGGGAGATGCAGCAACAGAGTTATATAGCAAACAACAGCGTGATGCAACTACAGAGTATGAGGGCAAGTGACAGAGTGAGGTAGTATAGGAGTAATAAAGCAGTAAGGTGATTTTGCCAGAGTGTTGTAGAGTCAAGTGAAGAGGAGAGCATTACGATATCATGCGTTAATTGCGTCAACAGTGAAACACGATTTGTGATTATATTCTGAAAATCGTCCGAAACGGTCGCTTGACTACACATTGGAATCCATAAGTCGTTACTTTACCCGCGTCCTATTATTAATAGTAACTACTGTTTCAGTACAAGTCAGGAAAATGAAGAGCTACATCCAACCCATACAATACTTAGAAAGCTGTATTTCGGTTTCGTGAGAATATCGCTTACCTTTACTGCAGATCGACGTTTGCAACGGCACCATGATCTTCCAGCATGAATGAAATAGGACACAATATGTCACGACTCAACAGTTACTCATGAATACAAGATAACGCTGAGGACGCTCACTTCAGAATGAATTTTGTTTTTCTGTTGACGTTCGTTATGTCCGTGGAGAAATGCTAATTATCACGTGATGCGCAGCTGAAGTCTCTAAATAAAAAATAGAAATTAATATGGCTATTCGTAATAACGTGAACACTAGCATCAGTGTCAGCGAAAGATAACTGACGATAAATATTTTAAAATAAAAAATCAAGTTTCATGGACCGTGATAAAATGAGACATCTTTGTGTAACGCGGAGTCAAGAAAAAAAATAAGAAATGTAAAGAATTACATCTCCATTAAAGGATATGCATTAAGCGTTGACTGTTGCTTTTACAAGAGCAGTGACTGCTGCCATTCAATGTACTTACAGAAACTGAATTGACTTGAATAATTTTCATAACCCATGCCCGGAAACTTCACCAAATGCAGTATAGTAAATCACCCGTCAGCGCTGCAGCTACAACGCGTAGAATACAAAAATCTCTTACAGCACTGCTTTCGTCGAATATGAAAATAACAGGCTACCGATGTCTGTTAGTAAGAAAAAGACTATGCCAATGACAAACAATAGCACAAAAGTGTAAAGATCTGTACTAAAATAACGAGCCTATCCTACCGTTTACTGAACAAACGGTTCAGTAAACAGAAGGCTGCTGAGTTAGACGTTACAATAAGACAGGTGCAGTGATGTGAAACACAAATATTTCATTTGAGTCAGATACTTTACAGCTGATCAGCAATCAGGGAATTGCAAGCAACTAAACATACAAGGGCCTCGCGGTTGCCAAGTGCGCGCTGTTAGAAACCTGAGCAGAGGTATGTATGATGGGTGACACTGGCTGTTGTTTTTTATAATCATTATATTCCCAGGGGAAGGAAATGTTTATGCTCCCAAAAAATGCAAAAAAATTAGAAAGAGATTGGTCTGAATGCCAGAAATGTGAACAGTCTCAAGCCCTGACCGAAAATATTATGTGAACTAAAATGACAGTAGATTCTTTCTTTATGTCACCATTCAACCTTGCCATCTGCGTCAAAAAATTGCTTTATTTGGAACGCTGTATCGATTATCTACAGTAGGGAAGCATCATGAATCGCGTAATCACCTTGGATGGTGAGGAATACAATGTGGCTGTAAGACACATCTGTAACTCAAGAGAACAGTTACCGAGAATCAAAATATTGCGATCAGCTGTTTTTGGAAAGTAACACGACTAGCGCGAGTCCCACTTACAGTTATCTAAACAGCGGCGATGCACATTAGGGCATTAAATGAAATGTTTCCTTGACGTTTGAATGGGTTCATATTTCCCATCTGACGATGGCATTAGCTTGCCAGTCCAGAAAGCTTAGCAAAAGTTAATGAAAGTCTGAATATGTCTTTAATAATCTGCAAGAAATTAGGGTACGCGGACCACTGCTACTTCGAGAGGAGAAATGAAGCACATGGGAGTTCTATTTCTAACAATACCTGTTCCCACTACCTTCGCAAAACATTAGTATGATAGTTCCATCCAAGAGGAGCCAGAAACAAATACTAACGCAGTCAAAATATGATAGGTCCTCAAAACCATTTCTTCACTTCAATTTATTGGGCTGATGGACGCACGTAAAGGTAATTGCTTAGTAAATAACTTAAATTACTACAGACTCTGTATACGATGTAAACAATAGCTAATAACAACAAAATTCATTAGCAACATTGCATGTTAGCCAGTTCTTAATGACGCCCCTTCAAAGAAGCTTCAATTATTGAGATGGGGACTAAAGGAGGGACAGATGCCCCTTATTTGCGACGAATCGAAAAAACGTAGACTTTACTTATAGCAATTATTATTAGCATAATCCCTGTATTTCAATCTCATCAAACTCACTTTTTGAGCAACAATTGACAAACGTGTGAACATTCTGATAGCCACTGATAAACTCGAAATATGAAATTAGAAGAAATCAATTAGTATACTGTATAATCATTAGTATAATCATTATAATCATTAGTATACCTTAATTAATTTTAATGCAACTTACAAGGAAAAATGTGTCAATGAGTTTATACCTAACGGAATATTGTGGGGAAACGATAATGGGATGGCAAAGTAGTAGGCTAACGATTCAATTTAATAAATTTATAGTAACAATTGCAATATTTTCAGGCTGTTGTATCCGTAATTGTGATATACCCAGATACGAGTAATAAATACGTCTGTACCGGGCTTTGCAAAAGTCCTGACCTGTTTTGTATTTTCAAAGTGTGAAACTCATTTCAAAGACTTGATGAAATTTATCGACAATGACTCATTCCTAAACTATCTCAGATAATATAATAACTGGTAACAGTGCTCATTTTTATACATTGTTGGTGATGGAAGCAATAAGGATAAAGATAGCAGCTCTCTTCCTGCCAGGACATTTTTAGGTTATCAACTGTGAAACGGGTCGAAAACCGCCTTAAGAATAATGAAAGCCTCAAAGATCGACCACGTTCAGACAGACCACAAGTTATTCTAGGGAAGAATGTTCGGAGAGTCTTTGAAAATGATCCGAAACTCAAAATGATTGAATTTGCGAAGAAGATTTTTGTGTCAATCGTGTCAAGAGCTGTAAAGAGTGAAGATGGAAGGAGCTTAAAGTGTCAGAAAATACCGCTGCTAACTGCTGACAAGGTTAAAAAGAGCCTAGAGCGATGTTCCCGCCTTTTTAACGACTTGAAAAATCATGGAAATAGCGTCAATATTTTCTCAGATGAGAAGACCTTCACCGTGGATCATGTCTTCAACAAACAGAACGATCGAGTGGTGAGCTTTGGCCAAGACATCTCTGATGTTCGTTATGTCTCCACAACAATGCATCCAGCCTCTGTGATGATGCTTGGCGTTGTGGCCTCCAATGGAGAGAAGATGCCTCCAGTGTGGTTCAAGGACGGCAGGTTGACAGGAGCTGAATACAGGGATATCATGACCACAAAAGTTCTTTTTTGGATCAGAAAAATCGTCAAAGATGGAGATTACGTGTTTCAGGAAGATGGTGCACCAGCGAACACGTCTAAAACCGTCCAAAGCTGGCTGAGCCAAAATATGACTTTCTGGCCCAAAGACTTCTTGCCCCCACAGTCGTCTGATCTCGATCCTCTGCACTACAGTGTATGGCCGCCTATTGAGAGTGAAGCATGCACAGATTGCCACAACACTGAGGAGCTGAAAGCCTCTGTGAACCGCACTTGGGCCCAAATGAGGAAGGACTACGTCCGTAATGTGTGAAAGGATTTCCGACCACGATTAGGGCGTGTCATGCTGCCAATGGAGGTCCTATTAAATAGAAATGTTGTTTAGATCATAATAAACTATTACATTGCAAATCTTGTTTTATTTCATTATAAACAAAGCTTTTACAAATTTCGGATGGCAATTTATTAAAACAGATCAGGACTTTTGCAAAGCCCGGTATACCAGTTTTCATTTGAATTGGTGACCGTACTTGGTTGTGAGGGTAAATTGCAACGGAGGCTACAGTGCAGAATAGTGAAGAAATGTCATTGCAATCTGTTTATTTTCATTTTATATACAAAACTTTTAAGTTTTAATCAAGTATAAGTAGCAAGCCATATTAATTGAAAAGAAGCTAAGTAAGGGTTCTACAGAGAAGCAGACAACGAGTGTACGAGGTCTGTGTCAGAATGAATGCTGAGTTGCGTCTTGAAGAAGCTCTGAATATACGCATGATTTGGGGGCCTCATTTCGGAAAGCCGGCAGCTGCTCGGTCCAGGCTAACTTTATTACAAGAAGTCCCATTTAGTTTACCTGTAAGTTTGTCTATAATATTATACTTATGAAGCTAGCAAATATCTAGGGGCCTCTGGTTGCAGCAGTTCGAGTGACAACTTATTCTGAAAGCTTCGCCGGAAGGACTATAAGTATACTGCCTGTCGCTGAAACTTACAATGCTGGTAAGCGAGTGATTTAGGTATGGCCAGAATATATCCGACCTTTTGCCTTCAATACCTGAAAGACGGTGGGTGCAAACATCGTCTACGTGAACATATTTGAAGGAAGGAACGCGTTTTATCATTTGGATGTTAAACTAGCATATTACAATGCTGTGTGTGCGAAACGCATGCATAACGATGATAAACATGAAAACACTTTTGTAAAAGGTATATTAAAAATTGCAACGCCCTTCGGTGTCCACTCTCCCAGTGCCACAGAAAATAAAATAAGAATCGGCATTACAGCCTTTCTATCCGATGCGTCGGATAAGCACCAATATATAAAGAGAACTACAACGCCTTGTGACGTAAGACCATCACCCGCTGTAGGGGCAAATTCAACGCCGTCATTTTTTTAGGGCCAACTTTCTCTAGAGTTTTGGCATTTTTCACATCTCAGTCAACCCATTTGACTATCTGAAAAAAATACATATCATGACTCAACTCCGTCTGCTTCGTTTTGGGTAAATAGACAACAAAATCCATCGCCGTCATTTGTATGGCCAACTAACTCTATTTTTATAGCACAGCTCACATGTAGGTCAACCCACCTGACTCCCTACAAAAATTTATAGACAGACAACTTTCATCGCCGTCATATTTGATGCCCAGCTAATTCTAGTTTCTTGGTAGGTATTAGTCACATTTAGGCCAACCCACCAGACTTCCTGCAAAAAACTATGAACATTGCTCAACTCCTTCTGCCCCTTTCTGGGTGGACAGACAACTTTCATCCCCGGCATTTTTGATGCCCTGCTCATTCTAGTTTCTTGGTAGGTATTGGTCACATTTAGGCCAACCCACCATACTTCCTGCAAAAAAATATGAACATTGCTCAATTCCTTCTATCTCTTTTTGGGTGGACAGACATATTTATACTTTATATAAGTATATAATTGATCCAAATTTCAGGTGTTTACTCCTGAATTAAGATCAGTTATCTATGAAACCTCTGCGAATTTAGTCCTAGTAGGCAAAAGGGAAATGCCAGTCGGCCTGGTGGACTTAATTTTGCTGCCTCTTCGAACGCACTTCAACACATATATTCAATATACTTAAATCTTCCACGAAAACATTATTACCGCTCTTCGCTTCGTTCGCGGGTGGCAAAAATAACGCAAGAAGAAACAATTCTAACTCAACATGAACCACAAACTGCAAAAAGCTCAACAGTACTAAACCAGGGAAAGAAAACAAGATACAATTCTTGGGCTAAGTTAGATTGGACGAAGAAATCAATCCTTTGGGGTTTGACTCGCCCTAAAGTTCAGACAGAAGCTTTGGCTTTACAACCCTGAATCTGTGCTTCAAGTTTTAGAAGTAACCCGATGACGTTGAGACGACCGACAACTATTCTACGGAGCAAGATTGAGCTTCTGGATATCTCGGAGGTAGGCGATTTAGGGTCAACACCGGTAACTCAATTCACAGGGTGGAAGCCAGCCCACCTGCTTGACGTTTCGGACGTTTCAAGTCTTGAAAGATTAAGTTTGGCGCCCAACGGAACATACCCATAGTTGCATCTCAACATATCGGCAGCAACAGTCCGACTGACGCCGTCTCCTACATTATATAGGCAGCTGGCAGAAGACGTACCAAGAGGACAATTCCCAGAGAGCCACCGTGACTTTCGCTCCGGCCCTCCATGAGCTATTGCCGTTATGTGCAGGTATCTGAGGTAGAAAAGAAGATGCAAAACTCAACCAAGGAGGCAATCGCACCAGCACGAGTTAGCTGCAGCAGACCAGCGAGGATTCGGAGACGTTCATATAGTTGCCTAGATAACGGATTAGGGTGAGGGACCTCTGAATATTGGCGGTCAAGAATTGGTGAGTCGTGGAGAAGCACCAACTGTACCCGCACTGAAATTTGGAACTCCAGACACATACACAAATACATAAAATCCGTTACAGCCTAATGTAGATGCAACTTCTTCTTAACGACATAACTACATATACGAACTCCCTTATGGGAGGAAGGCTGTAGTAGGTGCCCCAACAAAACAGAACTGAAGCCATGTCACTCGAAACCAACGCCTAAGACATTGATGTGGCAGCAATGAAAATGACAGCGGCCTAAGCTGTTCAAAATAAAATATCAAGCTAAGCTTTGGCAGCTCCAGCTACAACTCAAGCGTTTTCTTTCTATGATAGTCCGTGGCTGAGATTAAGCCATTGACGATACTTTTTTCCCATGTACGCTTCTTCTTTAATCATGTACGCAAGCGCGAACAATTTCACGTTGGTGAAGTACTACTCCGAGCCTCCCTCCTAACATCGCTCCTAACATCAAGGCATAGACCACAACAGTACTTGACTCCTAGGTCCAAGTGGCCTCTGACGCTGGCGGGAAAAATGGGATTTTCTCAAGAGCTATTATGAACATGTCCAGACTCGGTCATGCAGGCAAGCGCCCAAGTGCTTGGATACCCCCAGGTATCCAAGATACCTTCTCCGCAAGAAAAATGTGGGGTACCTTGGAATTTTTTCGTTAGTATTAGACAGGAGGAAAAGAATAGCTCTTGACAGTAACAGAGTTACGAGGATTAGCACAAGCTTTGACTTCAACTTGCATCCAGAAATAATAATCTGGGGGATTTCAAGGCCTGAAGGCTTTCTTCCAAAATTAGCTATCGAGCCTGTTCTGCAACATCATTTATTTCCTTATTTCGGATATTACACCAGAAAACTTTGGAAATGTGCTTACATCATTTTTATGATATGTACTTGTAGTTCTATAAGCCGTATGGGCTAGAGCAGAATTAAATTAATTACCTACGCCAAGGAGGTTATGTTTTCATCGGGTTTATCTGTCTGTGTGTTTGTCTGTTATTCTATCCATCTGTCTGTTACCAAAATAACTCAAAAAGTTATAGACGGATTTTGACGAAATTTACAGGTATGTTAGGAGGAACAGATGATTAAGATTTTGGTTTGTTTGCTTGTTTGTCTGCCTAATTTTTTTGTCAATACCGTGACTCAAAAAGTTATGGACGGATTTTTATGAAATTTGCACGAGTTGTTAGGTATATAACGAAGAGTAAATGACTAAATTTTTGTGATGATCTGTTTGTTCTTCCGTGTGTTTGTTGCTGTGTTTGATTTTATGCTTGTTTGCGCAATGACTCACAAAGTTTTGAATGGATCTTTTCATTGAAGTTTTTGCACAGCTGTTACTTTTTTAGAAAGCCGGCTTGGTATCCTGTCTACGAACTGAATAATGTAAACGAAACAGTGCCGACATTGTCGAAATTTCTCCACGAAAAAACTGTACATTCAACCCATACATAGTAAATGCAAAAAAAAAAAAATTATTATAGAGATCAAAAAATATTCATACACAGGACAAAAGAAACCCCTATTATGGAGCAAACTAATCAGTACGTCGCCCGTTGTTGTAACAGCGCAGGAATTTGCCCCTGTTGCTTTTAATTCTTGAACCGCTCTACGCCGGCTTATGAGCTGTATGATCGGAAGACTTGAATGTGGCAACATTCTTTTTTGCTTCTGGACTCCGTCCGGAGTGGCAGGGTCGTCTGGTCCTTGGTGAATTTTGTCATTATTTTTTATTCAGCAATGTTAAATATGAAGTTTCCCGAGTTTGACAAGTCTTTTTTTACAATTTATTTCTATGTTAAATGGTCCCTTTACTATTTAGCTCATTGTCATTGATAATTACTATCTAAGTTTCGAAGAACTCCACTTGGCATGTGGGTAAGTGCTCTCTTGTGCAACTTCGTTCATCGCCGTTGGGCAAACTTTAAATCTAGTTTACCCGTCGAATGAGAAGTTTCCCAATGTTTCTTCTGTGTGAAGTTGCTCTCTCGAACAAAATTTCTATTTTTAATATCGTTGTGATAATAGCTAATGGTTGCGCCTTCGAGACGTTTGTCTCCCGTTCCCTTGTGCTTCCATCCGATTTAAAGTTCCTGTTAATGTTTCGTTTGTTCTTTCTCTTCTATTCTGACTTGCTGTTCCCACTCGCGTTTGTCCCGTGTGGGAGCGCCTTCGGTTGTGGGTTGCACGTATCTAGCGTCATGCTTTGTGTCCCTTCAGTTTTTCCCCTGTGTGATATTGCCGTTGCTGTGGAAGCAGAGATTTGGACTTTTGAATATAATAATCTTCTCATTTGGATTCCCGCTCTTTGTGAGAATCTTGGAGATAAGTTCTGTAAATCAGAATATTCATTTCTTACTTAGGCTTGCCCATCTTGCGTCGAAAGCGGCGCTCATTTGGGTTCCAGTAGGTTGCCTCGGTATGGGCTGGGACTTCGTAGGATTTTCCTCCGCGCCCTCCGCTTTCTTCTACTATGTTGATCTTACCTGTGCTTTCTCGTGTTTCTCTAGCGAATTCTCGTTTAACTCCTTCTCTGAGCCTAGGTTCCACGCTTCCTCAACTTTCCGTAGGTGCTTTGTTCCCCCTATTGGATCAATGTAAAAGCTTGTGGGTAAAGAAGCTTAAATTAGAAATAAAATAATTTACTTACCTGTCCTGGGGATGTCAGTCTAACTGTTGAGTATTGCTTGTAGTTGATACGGCAAGGGAATTAGAAAATTACCTTAAAATCTAACTGCGAGAGTATTAGGTCCTTTGTTATATTTGGGCCTCACGAACCCAGGGGTCCCGGGTGCCTTCTCCGCAGGGGATGTTGCAGCTGGCCGCAGTTTCTGCTGAGGTTAGTTCTGTAAAGTTCGCTGGCTCTCTATATTTCCTCTTCAGTTAGTGAGGTAGGGTGTTGATCAGGATAGCCGACCTAGTCCGCTGGATACTTCCACTGTCTCGCATCTTTTCTGTTTTTTTTTTTTTTTTTTTGCGCTTTTCCCCGCCAATGATGGCGCTCTCGACCAACTGAGACTTACCGGCAGGAATGCAAAGGTTAAACATTTTCATGCTGATGCAACGTAATAGTCTCGCTGCCTGGATCACTTCGTATGAAGTGGGGGCGGTGTGAAGCCAATGATAAAATAATAGTAATTCGGTAGCTGGCATGTTTTCTCCACGTTATTGGTACAATTTTTTCCTCCGAATAACTGAGATGGTTACTATTTTCGGAATTCCATCAAAACATCTGATAGCTCGTCAAATCGGCAAGATAGCAACAGTAAATTACTGTGCAGTTATGGTAGATGAGAATGATAAATCGTGATTACCTAGGGTATTTAAATACTTGAGGTCTATTGAGTTTTGTTTCTTTACATCCAGGCGGGAGGGTTTTGCTGCCGTGGTTCACTGGCTTAGAAGCCGGGAGCACGCGTTGGCGTGCTACGATGTCCCATCGCTTACCCATGTGTGGCTTCAGCCCGACGGCCGTGCCTGCTGTTGGTGCGCCACCTAGGAACTGTGGCGAGTAAACCTACTTGACAAAACCACCGGACTTGACTATTTTTGAAGAGTATCTCTGCCTTCCTCAAGATGAAAAAAATACTACAGTGACGGCAATATGTCCCGGTGTCTACTGCGGTAGTTTGTGCCGATGACCCTTACTTGTGTATTATTAAGTGAAGTTAATGGATGTATCTAGTTCGTCTTTATTCGAAAAATTTAATGCCGAAGGTGTAACAGCAGATGCTGAAGTACTCTAATTTAAGTTATTTTCACGACGTTACCTGTAAGCTGCGTTGTTACGCTCATTTTGTCAATTCTTTGCGTATTTAGTGTTGCCCGTCGATAGACGAAGTCTGAAGTGAGAAAAAAATGTTTGTGTTAATTTGACAGCTCAGAGAAAATGGAGCTTATGATCGAGAGTGTTTAGCATAGCTCTTATAGGTTCATAAAGCGAACCTACCTACCCTGATCTCGTGCCTTTTTGTGAAAGAGTATTCTTTAAAGTTTGACGTTTTCTCGTTCAAGTTTACCCTGGTTGTGTCGCTGAGTTTTGCTGCGCGTATTATATATGTCGCCTTAATCCAAGGCCGGTGAATCTTTGCCTTAAACAATATTATGGATTTTGTCGTTCTTTTAGTTTCTTTGACCTCTTCTGGAGCGGTGCCGCTGGCTGTCGCCGGCCGGAGAAACTATCATCTTGAGCTAGTTAGGTTTATGTGTGGGAGCCTCTCTCCTTCCCGTTACATTGTCACGTGAGATAAATGTATCATAATGCCAATGGGATCAAAAGCACTTTCATCAAAACGCATGAACTTGTCGATATAATGCAATTTCATTGCATCACTGCTAGACTATGTCACGGTGAAAATGCGAATGCCTAGCAGGTGAGACGCTTGCAATATCAGCTGGCAAAATAACAGCAAACTAGGAGCTTATAGAACTACAAGTATATATCATAAAAATGATGTAAGCACATTTCCAAAGTTTTCTGGTTTAATATCCGAAATAAGGAAATAAATGATATAATATAAAGGTTATTTTACGTGTAGATGGTACAACAATTGAAGATTGTAGAATTAGACGAGAAGCAAGACAGAATTACATGTACAATAATACAAAGGTTGTCATATTTGGAAATTGAAAAAAAATATCATTTAACTACGTAATAAAAGAATGAAACGCTATGTATTTTGCTAAAAGTATTACTTTTGAGTTTCATAGTTTCTTGTTTAGTGTTACATTACTCTAATCCATATACAGTGATTGATTTGCGACCGTTAAGTCGCAGTAGATGAGATGGAGTCCACTTGGTTAGATAACACATGTTAGGTCAGAAAATGTGCTTTGACTTAAACACAGCGGATTATAAGGTTAAAGGGGTTCATAGGTTATACGTGATATTGTGATGAGATATAATAATATTAATAATCGGGTCATCAGTACTATATAATAATTCACGTCGTGTTTTTATTTATTTGTATATTATATCTTTCCTGTCACGCTCTATGGGAACAAGATAGGAGAAAATTCAGATTTCAAAATGTAAAAAATAAGTGGGGCACCTTGCAGTCTTTTTCTTCGGCGAAAAAAAAAGTTGGGTACCCTGCAATCTTTTTCTTCAGTATTAGATAGGGGAAAAATAGAACTAATAAGGTAGGAGAAAATTCAGATTTCAAAAGACGGAAAAAAAAGGTGGGTACCTTGGAATATTTTTCTTCAGTATTAGATAGGGGGAAAATGAGGAAGCCCAAAAGACGGCGGGGGTTTTGGTGAAGTGTTAATTTTTTGCCGTCCTTTATAATGACGGCACGGGCCACTAGTCTATATATTAACACGCTTGTATCTACGTGTTTGTGTGTGTCTGTGTGTCACGCTCTTCACAAATAGATAGGCGTAAATGAAAGACTTGGCTTCATTTCACCCGTATCATATCTACGCTTTCGTTTTTCTTCACAAAATTTTACTCGCTTCGCTGGTAGCGGATGGCATTCCTCTTAGGGTCTGAGGCGTAGCCAAGATACGCCCTGGGTAAAGGAAACTGGTAGTATTGGCATCTCTGCTCTGAATTCATGTTTCGAAGAAAATATGCTGCTGGGAGAGCATCAGCAAGTACAGTGCGATATTTGAGGAAATGCAATGACATTTTCAGAACAAAAGAATACTCTCCAGCGAATGAAACAATTGACCCAATCTATATTCGTTTATTGTATACTGCTTTATATTGCGTTAAACAAAGAAGAAAAATGAAGGGTTATTGACCAGCAGTATTTACTGGTTCCAAAATAGTGAGAAAAAAATCGGATACGCCAACGAAAAATTAGACCGTGTAACCTTATGGCGAGCTAAATTATCTGCAAACTGTGGGAAACGGAGCTATAAAAAAATTAGTGCAAGTAAAAGACCATTGCAAGATGTACCGTCGCGTTTCTATGTTTTTATGACTCATGAGCGAATTCTCTGCTGAGAGAACAAATGAGTGATACATTTTATAGAGTGAGAGCATTAACAAATCGTCGAATTCTCACGGGTCACCCACGCTTCACGTTAGAGACGGAATACGTAACGATAGACAGGGCTAAGCGGCGGATGTTAGTTGGGACGGTGTGGATTAAGCTAGAAACGCTACCTCAAATTAAATAAGGTGAGTGAAAACATTCCCTAACCGTGTGTGTGACGCTCTTCACTAATAGATAGAAGGAAATTAGAGTGTCCCGAGGTACTCTTGGATACGAGCCGGGAAGGGATCACAGGAAGGAGTCAAGTTCATATTTCAGCTACGAGGGTAGAAGCTTCACTGCCAGACTTGGGACATTTTCAACCTTGGAATGCATGATACTGCTACGAGGGTATCATAATTTAAGAACAATTCTTTTGTTTGTAGAATTTCCACAGGTTCATTCAGTATTAGATAGGGGAAAATTTGGATGATATGGGACTGAGATATCACTGAAGAACATTGCTTCTATTGTGTGGAATTTCTAAGGGGTTCCAGCTGCACCCACAGCAGCATAATCAGAAGGATAGGAAGTAATGTTCCCATTTTTCGTTAGACTTATTTCGTCAAGATTAAGTGACTGGCGTTAACTATGTGGTAGGTTAGAGGAGCTGTCTTCGGTTAGGTGTGTTATAGTAGCGTCTAGCTTCGATTGCTACATCTTATAAAGTGGGAGCATCACCTAATCGGTGAATTCCCACTGGTCACGTTAGCTGATACGCCATAATTAGGCTGGGATAGACATACATTGTTGAGTTGGAATGAGTTCGTCAGCGATAAGCGACGTAGGTACGTTCACTCAGACGGGGTGGGCTACGTTATAAGAGCTGCACTAGGTTTAACTGAGATATATTGGAATAGTGTAGCGTGGGTTGGTTCATTTTGGAAAGTATAGTCTTTATTCAAGCGTGGAATTCCACGGGTCCCGCTAGTCTATATATTAATACGCTGGTACCTACGTACCTTTTGTGTCACGCTCTTCATCACAAATAGATACAAGAAAAATCGAGCTTTATTGAGTTCGGGAAGCTGGCGTATCTGTGATACGTCTGGTGACTAATATCTCGGCCACAGGCCAGGTCTGTTTAATTGTTTATACGCCCGAATTTTTAAGAATAAATCTTTGGGAACCTGCATCGTGGTTTGCTGCCAAATGAATTCCACTGCTCCAGTTATACAGAACAACTTATAACTATATCTCACGCGGCAGCTTCAGTAATTATTATCAGCAAAAATGCTAGTCGTATAAGATACCATACATCGAATCTCGGTGTTGTTTGTGAAGTTGATGGGAAATTGCCATGGTACAATGCGAAGGTTTCACTAATCTATCTGAAGCACCTTGTCTGTCTCTTTGTCTGTCTATTTGTCTGTCACCAAGATAACTCAAAAAGTTATGAACTGATTTGGACGAAAATTACAGGGATTGTTATATATGTTAGGAGGAATAGATGATTAACTTTTTGTGAAGATCCGCCCATCCGTTTGTTTGTTTGTTTGCATCATTTTTCTCAACCCCTAACTCAAAAAGTTATGGGCGGATTTTTATGAAATTCCGGTTGTTTATTTGTCACTGTTTTTAATTTTATATTTATTAACCACATAACTAAAGAAAAAAGAATGGATCATTATGAAATGTATAGGGGTTGTTAGTAATCTGAAAAGTCATCAATAATTAAATTTTGATGCAGATCGGTTCCTTCGTTTGTATTTTTGACTCATGTTTGTCATAACTATTGTTAGCAGCATCTCTCAAAAAGTTATGAATGGATCTTCAAGAAAATTGCACAAGCCGTTATAACTATCAAACGGCACAAATAACTAGATTTTGGCGTTGATGCAAAGAAAACAATGGTTTCAGAGCCAATTTAAATTTTTTTCAACCGGTGCCTCACTTGGCGGAGGTATGCGCTCTCAGAGTGCTCTAGTTGTTTATACGCCCGAAATTTTTAAGAATAAATCTCTGGGAACCTGTATCGTGCTTTGCTGCCAAAGGCATTCCACGGATGCAGTTAGACAGAGTGACTTATAAATATAATCCACTGGTCCACTTAGAAAAGGGCAGCTTCAGTAATTAATATCAGCAAAAAGGCTGGTCGTATAAGATATTATTCATCGAATCTCGGTGTTGTTTGTGATATTAATGGAGAATTGCCATGACACAATGCAAAAGTTTCACTGATCTACCTAAAACGCCTTAAGCCAGACCGTGAACGTTTCACGGGTGCTGCTAGCTTATAGGGCTATAAATATAAGACGGTTCCAATGAAACGCGGAGGTCAGCAGTCCTGTGCAGCTGGGCAAGTTTTTTTAATAATGTTTATACCCCTGGGCTCTCTTGATGAACGGGTTGGGACCTGGAAAATTTCCATGTTGGGGTGGGCACTAAGATTGCTAGTAAAATTCAAGAGGGGGGTAGCGAGACACAAAAGCTAGGCCCTAAACAGTACATTTTTTAAGGCTTCATTTCCAGTGAAGGGCGCGTGTAACTTTTTAGGAAGGTGTGGTGTTACCATGCTAAAATATGAACGTTTCACGGCTCCAGCTAGTTTGTACTCATACGGATGTCACATTGATCTTGCGTTTGCGAAGACAAAGTGTATTAGGCGGGATAAGGTGCGAAGTGCGTTTGGTGGAACAAAATGCTGGGTATTTAATGAGTAGAATTTCCATGTGTCTCCTGAGCTGTATATAGATAAATAAGGCGCGTACAGGCGAGGTGGACAATAATAGACGAAGGGCAAGAGTTATGGTAGACGAGGTGTATTAAAGTAGGCAAATCGTGCTGGAGCAAACGATTGCATTATTGTAATAGACGAGGGGTGTAAGAGTAGACAAAATGAGTTAAATTCGATAAGGGACGTTAAGGTGGACAAGGATATCAAGAGTTATAGGTCAGCCTATGTGCGTTAGGTCTTAACTAATATGATACAAAATAGTGTAGCTAAAAATAGATTACACTGGAGTACCCATGGACACCTCTAAGCGTTAAGTTAGATTTAAAGAGTTATGTTATATTGAGCGTTAAGCTATATGAAAAGAATAAGGTTTGATTGTTCGCTAGGTTAGGTAATAAGCGTTAGGTTAGATGGGAAGCGTTAGGTTGGATAAGGAGTATTAGGTTACAAGAAAAGCGTATGGCTCCATTAGGGAGAGCGTTCAGTGAAGTTAAATGAAGGGACTTAGGTTATTATGAGAAGTGGTACGATAGATGGACGGGATATATTATGAACGTTAAGCTGCGTTTGATTAACTGCATTAGGTAAGATGAAAGGCATGAGGTTAGATCATGTGAGCTGGGTTTTAAATGATATATGTTAGGTTAGATGAGGTGAGTTAGATTACATACATGACACGCTGTGGGCTAAATGAGGCGCGTTAGGTTGGATGGAGAGAGCAAGGTTAGATGAAACGCGTTAGGTAAGATAAGGAACGTTGAGTTACAAAAGGAGCTTTAGGTGATGCGATTTCAGCCATGAGGGATCTCGGGCATTGAGCTTCAAAATCGACTTCGTAACGTTAAACGGAATTTGCCATGGGTTAAATGAAGAGCATTTAAAAGATATGGATTAGGTCGAACTTAAATAAGGTTGTAACAAGACAGCATAGATTTGATACATTTTCGAAATTGAAGGCATTAATTAGCCTCAAATTTTCACCTGTTCCGCTAGTATATATAGATTCTACATGTGGCTCCATACATACGAACGTCCGTCCGTCCATCCATTCATCTGCACGTTACCCTTTCAGTATGAGATAGGGGAGAAATCATCTAGCAACACGCTCGTCATGAGAAAAGTTTCAATCGGTGTCCAATGAAGACTTCAAGAACAATTTATTAGTATCAGTCGAGTACCCGCTCTGTCCAAGATGACAGTCAGGAATTTTGGATACCCGTCTTCAGTTAACATACTTTTGTTACTGATAAAGGAAGAATAATGTTTAATTTTGCAAAACCTAAAATACCGACCGACACTTATATAGGGACCCTCGTTGCAGTCATTTACTTTTGTTATAAATATGCTTCTTAAGGACACGCTACAGCGGCAACTCAATTTTTTTTGTCGTCAGAGATTAGTGTTCTCGGTTTCAGTAATTCATCTCAGCAAGAAGCTCTTTACCCACCTTAGATGGCATGCAGCAAAAATCAAACATTAGCAAGTAGCAAAGCATTACTGTATTTAATTAAATTCCTACCAATAGCACGATAAGCTTTCACAACATCGGTCTTTATGTTGAAGTGAACTGCTCAGTCAAAGTAAGATAAAAAATTGGCAAAAATCATCGTTGAGTCTACTGCCCCGGGAAAAATCATCGCTTTGCCTGTACTTCGTTGATCATATACTGGACTTATGCATCGTGAATTGAGAGCAGACATATGTATGGATGTACGGAGAAAGCTGTAAAAATCAGACTCCATTGCAGCACTAAGAGAAGTTGCAAATGTCTCTATTGTTTCGATTTCAAGAAGTGTTTGAAGCAAGATATGCTCTCAGATCAGAGGATGATAGTCCCACTTTTGCCATCTTCTGCAACTCAGTCATCGATCTCCATGAAAACGCACGTTAATTATAAAATTTGCAGCCCGGCGTTTTTTTTTTTTCGCCTATCTATTTCGTTAAGAGCGTAACACGAAGCATATAAATATATCAAACGATATAGTAAGCACCGTCCTGCATAGAAATGTGTCTATATTTATATGACGAAAGTTGGGATATTTAAACCCTTAACTGTGTGTACTTCTCTCGCTTTGCTAACTGTAAAATCAAAGCACAATAAAGTTATTGACAGCTTTTGTTGGCCAAACCGTAGACTCTGATTTTTATAACTTTGACCATACTTCAAAACTATATGTGCTCTCAGTTCATGACATACAAATTCAGTAGATGATGAATGCAGCACAGGCGAAGTGATAGTTTTTCTCGAATTTGTAGACACAATTATATTTTCCGTATTGTTCTCTTTCCTCTGACCGAGAATTTTCCCATAAACACAAAAATTACCAAGTAATGAAGGTCTTTCATCCGGTAGGTAGGATACGTGGTGGGGAATTTATTTAAACTAGCGGGACCCGTGGAATTCCACGGTCGAATAAAGACTATACTTTCCAAAATAAACCAACGCAAGCTACACTATTACAATTTACCTCAGTTTAACCTAATGCAGCTCTTATAACGTAGCCCACCCCATCTGAGTAAACGTCC
>LQNS02278087.1:3464297-3521318 GCA_001587735.2 Parhyale hawaiensis
AAACGAAAGCGTAGATATATGATACGAGTGAAATGAAGTCAAGTCTCTAATTTACGCCTATCTATTTGTGAAGAGCGTGACTGACACACGTAGATACAAGCGTATTAATATATAGATTCTGTAATGCCATGCTGACATAAGCTCTTTGTTTTCGCATGTCATCTAGAGTATGAAACGAGTGTGCTATGTATATGAAATGAAAGAGAGAACACTTATCTCTTATGACAAATTGAATTGTTCAATGTAGCGTATCGTTCAAAATGCAAATTATCTAGTATCAAAACTATGTTAAATGAAGACGAGTCTTCGTGAATCCCTCTTAGTTATTTTTGACAACGCGGGTACTCTGATTAATATATCAACATATCAACGACGGTGCTTATTAAATTATTTTAATTGATTTGATACCTACGAATTTTCACTTTTTTTAGACTCGTAATATTCACTTTACTGATATCTCGTAACATTTGTGATATTGCAACATACGTAGTCAAGATGCAGAGAGGGAGCACAAAATGAGCAGTTTTGAAAAGTCAAATGGTGAACAAGAAGGTTTAATATAGAAGGAGGGAGCCAGGAGCCTCCTCTGTGAAGCAAAAGTTTCGGGTGATGCTTCCAGGTGTGGCTGCTGCCAGTCGTCATATGCACCTATCGCATTTTAGTACGTCAGTTTGTCTGTTGCTCATCCCCAAAACTCCTTGCTCCCGCGTCATTTCTACCAATGAGATTCATGAACGCGACACAGCCACACCGGAATGGTTGACTCGCTGCCGATCCTAAGTGAAGGCGGCGGTGAATATAAAAATGAAAAATCAAGGAGTTATAGTAACAAGAATTGTTCATTGAACAATCGATTCTATTTTGTTACATTACAATTACATCAAGTGAGCAGAAATACACGGACTACCGTGGATTATCAACGGGTCCCGCAATAGAGTTTGCATAATATCAGCTGGACAGATGTTAAAGACAAAAACGTGTTAGTTTATGAAGGGCTCAATTGCCTATCTGAAACTATGGGAAACCAGGTTAGGGAATTGCGTAGAAGAGTTGCGTTTAGTCAAGCTATTGAGTGTAAGGTGTAGAAGAGCAACTTAGCTTTCCTACAATTTAGAAAGTGAAAGCAATAATTTACCGTGGATTTCCACGAGTCCCGTTGGTCATATGCAACATACGAAGTATAATATCATCAGCTGTTACCGCAATAACAACTAACACCTCCGAAGTGTACACCAGCGTCTACCCTCACAGCAGCACCCGTCGGTGCCACAGCGAACCGCGAGAGGAGTCCCCAGTTGGCACGGTGCTGGTATGCAAGAATTCGCTCGGCAGCCGGGCGAGCTGAGTGGGTTTCCCCAAAGTGCTTTTGTCGTCTGAGGTGCCAATAGAGTGTCACAATAGCGGCTCCTAGGTAGACGGCTCTTGTGAGCTTCCGTCGATGCCGAGGGTATCCCTCGGTTGGAGGGTAACTCAAGAAGCCAAAAGGGCAACCTACGTTTGGAGGGTAACTCAAGATGCCAAGAGCTCAGCTTGCGAATGGAGGGTAGCTTAAGATGCGGAAAAGACTATCCGCGTTTGGAGGGTAATGCAAGATTTCAATAGAGTTGCACTAGTGTCAAGGGTAAATCCAAGGGCTAGAAAGACGACTAATGGTCACTGCTTGCTAAAAAAATATGTTTTATCGCAAACGACAGCATTCTGTAGGAAAATATGTAATCTTTCTAAAGTGAACGTTCGACGCTCTACTAATAAGTACTTTGTTCCCGATTGCACTGGTTAAACTACTTTTTCGTACTAGTTCTTCTCACTGCAATCTCAGTGGATAAAACCTGAATCTAGGATGTCTTCCCAAACTCGTACTTATAGTAGAGATTGAATTTGTGCTTGCTTATGCGAAGAAACTTGCTCAGTTATAACGCATGTTTTACACACAACATAACAAACCTAACACAGTATAAAACACACAAATAGCATTACATACACACATAATATAAAAGACACATACATTAGCATAACAGACCCACATAACATAAGAGAATTACTTTGTATAACAGACAGACCGCATCGTGGATTGATAGATAGTTTCAACAAGTAGTGTGCCAATTTCATATTATTAAAATGCGCGTTATATCTAATAAAGGCACTTTTGATTACGGAAAATCGATCATAAACGAAATTTCACAGCAAAGAATGCTTTTGCCCCAGGGCATAAATTGTCAAGAAATATCTTATCGGTTAAATGATCTCATCAAAGCGAGGAAATAACAACGAGCCACTTATGGATGGAAAAAATCACTGACCAAATCAAGGGCAACAAAATTACAATGTTTAGAAAATAAGAAATATTTGCCGAAAAAGAACAGAAACATTAACAGTTTGATAAAAACAGTCTGAACTTGAAAGAATGTTCTTGACCATTACCAAGTTCGGCATACCTCGGAGGAAATGGGAGAGAAAAGGTCCACATCTTTCTATTTTAACATAAATTTCGAAACCGCATACATATGCATTCTTTTGGGAATGTTCGACCGGATTGTAAGTTCATAGGCTTATAGAAACACTACACTGGAATGCGATTAAAATATATATTGCGTTTTAATTAAGTTATATACAAAGTGTCAAACCAGGGACTTGAACTGGGGACCACCAGCTCAGCTGATATATGCTTATCTTCATAGGAGTATGTTGGTTACACCAAGTCACTGCAATAATGCCCACGGTTTTAACTAGCAGCACTAATAGAGTTGGGAGAAATAATTGTTAGTACACCAAAAAAATCACTTGTTATCACATTTGGAGCAAATGAAAAAAAGACTAGCAAAGTTATGCATGTATTTTGGGGCGTAGTGACAGAAAGCAAGAGATTCCCTGATGTAAAAAATAGGTGCATTTTCAAGTTTTGGGTGTGAAAAAAGTGTCCGTACAGTATCCATTTTGCGTTATAGAGCGGTAGATATAGGTTAACTTCACAGCAAAATATTCGATTGCTCCAGAATATTCTTAGTAACTCTAGTCAGCCATCCAACGATAACCGCAACATTCGGCAATCACTCCTCTGAGAGAGGGGTTCTAATTATGGCTGGATGAAAGGTATCGGCTATTGTACAGAAAGAACTGATTGTTAAGCTGTGGAAAGATGAAATTAGTTCATACATGACAAGACTTAAAAGATATGACTGTTGATAACAGTTCCAGAGCAGGTGCTCCTAGGATTATTTCTCCAAAATTACGGAGAATGTTGGGACAACAGATTCAGAAAAATCCGATGGTCACCCGAAAAGATTTTCAGGATAATTTGTGTGTCTCACGAGTTTATGTAACTACGCTAACAATAAGAAACGAACTACAGAGAGACAGTGTAAATTCGCACAGACGAAGGAAGACGCCACTTCTTTGAAACAGCAGAGAGATGCGTGGCTAATATTCGTAGAGTATGAAGATTAGCCATAATGTTATTGAGAAAGAGTTTTATGGACACATGAAGCGCAGCTTAAGTTTGTTTGGTGGTAATTATCGGAATCATATATAGAGGAAAGACGACGAAGCGTACGTGTCAGAGAACACTACACCAACTATCAAATTTGGTGGTAGTAGTGTCATTGCTTAAGATGTTTTTCTGCAAGAGGTGATAGTAATCTGTCAATTATAGACGGTAAAATTATTACACAAAAATTTCAGCAAATCCAAAGAGAAAATTTAATGCTCTCTTTAAAGAGCCGCGGGCTTCTTGCTGATTGCATATTCCAGCAAGACGATAATACTAAGAATACCGCTAGGACTGAGCGATTCCCCAGATTTCAATCTAAATGGGAACTTGTGGCGACAATTCAAAAGTAGAGCACTCTGAGAGTGCATACCTCCGCCAAGTAAGGCAACGATAACGAAAAATCCGAATTGGCTCTGAAACCATGATTTCTTTTGCATCAACTCCAAAATCTAATCATTTGTGCCTTTTGATAGTATTAACAGCTTCTGCAATTGTTTTGAAGATCCTTTCATAACTGTTTGAGTTATGCTGCTGACAAACATAAGCAAAAGTCAACCATAAAAGCGAACCAACCGATCTGCACCAAAGTTTAGTCATTTATATCTTTTAACATTACTAACAGCTCCTGTAAATTTCATAAAGGTCCATTAAAAACTTTTTGAGTTACAGCGTAACAAACATTGTGACAAACACAACTCAAACATGGAAACAAATCAGCCGATCTACACTAAAATGTATGCATGTATGTCTTATAACATTACTAACAATTCCTGTGAGTTTCATAGAGATTCACTTGAAGCTTTTTGAGTTATTGCGCTAACAAACATAAAATCAAACACAGCAACAAACATACGAACGAACAAACAGACCATAACAAAAATTTGGTCGTTCTCTCTTTGTAATGTACCTTTGAACTCATGTAAATTTCATCAAAATCCATCTATACGTTTTTGAGTTATGGCATTGAGAAAAATGGGGCAGACAAAGAAACAGATGGACGGATCTTCACCAAAAGTTGATCATTTGTTTCTCCTAACATACCTAACATTCCCTGTAAATTTCGTTAAAATTCGTTCATAACTTTTTTACTTATCTTGGTGACAGACAAAAAGCAAGCAGACAGACTGAGAGACAAACCCTACGATAGCATAACCTCTTTGGCGGAGGTAACTAAAATCCGTGAAAGAAGTTCAACATCCATTACAAATCTGCAAGCAATTACCAGAAAGACTGGAGCACAATACCTACTATTGTATGTGAATTAACGATTGTTGGAAGAGATTCGTTGCTGCTGATGTTAATAACAGCTTTGCTACAAACTTAAAGTGGAGATAATATTTTTTTCTGTTGATGATTATTTTTTCAGGATAACTTTTATCCATAAAATCAAGATAGTGTTCTTTTTCTTAAACATTGAACATCATTTAGTTCTATTTGCATGCAGCCATGGACAAAATAATGAGACCCCCCCTCCCATGAAAAGTCTGTTCTTAGATATTCATATACCTGAATCGATTTTGCCTGTGTAGGTCCCGATGATTGTAGCGTTTCAGCATTACAGTCAGAATAACAAATTTAGATAAGTTTTTACTATAACGTTGTTCAAACCAATTAATTCAGTGGCGGGTACCGTATGTCTTCTGAGCAAGTCCTCCACATTTAATAAATCTCTCCATTTATAAAACCTATATATTTCATTGTTTGGTTCCTTAGCACATCTGAAAATACGAAATATCCTAAAAAATAAAATTTATGAATATGGGAAGGTTAAACGGTTGCACAGCTCAACAATGGTGGTTCTCAAAATGAAATAGCAAAAAAATGAAGCAGTCATACAATGGTGTCCAAAGGGCAATCAGAAGGTATAGGGAGACCAATTCATTCAAAACCCGTTCAGAATAAGGCTGAGAAAGATGCACGATATCAGGAGAGGACAGACTGATGAAGACGGCATCGCCGGTTGACAGACGAAAAATGTCAAGTGTGAATGCTGAGTTACATCAAGGAAGCAACTGGCAAAAAATCTCTGCGAGCAGGGTGAGACGAATATTTGTGAACTATAGTCTCAAAGGATGTACAGTTAGACTAAAGCTTTGCGGTCTGATGCCAACAAGAAGAAAAAAGACGTTTGTTTGCAAAAGCACATGAACGTTGGACTGGTTATGGTTGAGCTAATTAATTTGGCCAGACGAGAACAACTTTAAGGGGAGTCTCTTGATGTTTCTCTAAGCCATCTATGTGCTGTCATTCTGCACAGTATTTCCACAAATTTACAGAATTGGTTATATGAACATTGCTCTGAAAATCTTTTTTATAGGATTGTTGCGCCACCTGTTTATGATCGTCGAAGAGCTGTCGTAGCTTATTAGGCACACTGTGTTGTACCTACGGTAAAATTTGGGGATGCTGCGTTGTGGCTTGGGTCATCATGGCGTCGTCAGGCACAAGTATGCTATTTACATGCGTCAGAATGAATTCAGCAACGTACACCAGCATGTTCAATAGGGTGTACAGCCACTCACTGGAGAAAATATTCATTAACAATTAAATATTCATTAATACATTTCAAGAAAAAAACAACACAATGCTACATACCGCACATCAAGAGTTTCGAATGATTAGTTGGAGATGGAGCATACGAGGGTAATGGATCGGCCGCCTAAGTCCCCCGACTTATATCCCATCGAGGATATGTGGTCACGCTTTGGGAAAAGAGCTAGGATCCATAAATGTTTTTTTAAACAGCAGTTAGAAGCCAAATTCATGAAGAATGGCTCAAAATTGATGCAGTTTTTAGCATGCCAAGACACATAAGTGCTGTCATAAATTCAAAGGTCATACTAAGTATTAAATGCTATCATACTTAATACTATAACGTAGTGTGGTGAGTGGTATCATCAATAAAGTACGTTAAATCAGATATTTCTGACTTGTTAGGATGCCTCATCATTTTGTCCCTGGCTATATAGTGGCAGTGTGCAATGTTAACAGTAATTTATTCTCATTTTATTCAGGTAACACAAGTATGAGAAAAATATTGAATATTTTCATGTATTCGAGCACTTACTGGATGCAGCATTAGCTGCCCCCTTGCGTAAGGCGCAGACTTGTGTGCCGTGGCAGCAACAGCGCCTGACGGAGCGCCGCTGAAGCGCTTAATTTCATGCTTTATTGCACATCCAATTTATGTTCGATGCCTCTCTCCGTAAGGTCAAGAAGTTATGAGCCGATTATTTGTAATGGTGCCACTGAAATTAGCAAATGCACCGATCCAAGGAGTGAAGTTATGTTGCAATCAGTAGTGATGTACGGAGCCATATGGGGTAGCAAACACTGCGCTGAAGGAATCAACCGTAACAATAACAACCAAGTTGTATTTTGATGTTTTTTATCGATTGATTTAAATGCTTAACATTTTTTTCTCTATTGATTTTGCGTCGTACATGAAGGAAACTGATAGTTAAAAATTATTCGTGGGTAGAGATTGTGGCCATTCTGTCACTCTACGTAAAAGCCAACAAGCGAAAATCAGACTAGGCTGCTGTTAGCGGCAGAGGCAAGAAAGCTTCAATAGTGCACGAACTTCTTGGTTTCGACAACTCTGAAATCCAAGCAATGAAGAGCTTTCGGATTCTCTTCCCACTCTCCTGGATTCTGACATTTACTTTCTTCCCGCATCAAAACTTTGTTTTCTTTGAATTCACCCTGCGCAAAGTAAGTAGATGATCACCGAAGTAAAGGCAAGGTAGTCTTCAACCGACACTCGAACACCGGAGCTTAGCGAAGAACACGAGGGCTTCGTTGTAGTATGCGGTATTATGAATTTACTTCCCTCTAGCTAAATTTTCCTTTCGAGAAAACTGTTTTTCACTGGAACAAAAAACAATAGACCAAGGTCTTATCAGTGTTCATCAATGCTGGACAGGTGCAGTTCATGTTATATTTGACACTTGACTGCTTGTTAAGAAGGAATTGTGTTTTTTTTATGCATGTCAGCGACGAAAAAGAAGGATTATACCCCATAAGAGAATGGAACCCGAGAGCGCATATCTCTTTCGATCGTTTGTGTTGACAGTAGCAGTGCATCCTTTCTGCTCAAGCAAATTAGTAACGAAAATGTGATAGATAAACAACTACCATCACAACACTTCATCTTCATTTCGGAAGACATTCTACACTAGTATACATAATAGTAAAGGCGATCTTAGAAGCAGTAGCTATACACCTCAGTAACTACCCCTTTGACCGTCAGTGCAAACAGCAGGAATGCGCATAAGCAAAGACTAAGCTTTAATTAGTAAATGTGCAAATAAAATGCTCGAACATCCTAGGCCTTGTTCTCGGTTTATAGATAATACTATTCCCTGTGTGGTTAAGATCGTCATGGCTTGAAATAAATGGTCAAAGCGAACATCATTGAAGACACCAGTTCATACAGAACCAGAGCGATATTCCCGGCTACTTTCTGGGAATGGGTCTGTTGGTCCGGCTACTGCCAGCTATCTAATCTAATGACACATTTCTTCTGAATGAAATGAATCAAGAAGAACATTCACCAAACGTAACAAAAACCATCTAGCGTGATGCAATGCAAGCAAAGTACTGTATGTGGGAGCCCACACAGGGGTTATGTATGGCTCGGTTGCTTCGTTTCTTAGGTATAAGAATAAAGAGCGTCTGTGTTTCCTCTATTGCTCATCAGTAATATATACTGAAATACTGGGAGTAACCTCCGTAGATTTCTCACACTGCCATCAATTTCACCAAATACAGAGGGAAGACCGCAGCAGGAAGTCGTCTGGATGACACAACATAACGAATTTGACAAGTAAGCTAACCCACATTTAAAATTTCCGTAGCGGTAATGTAATTTCTTCAAGGTTTACTGCGCTTGTGCTATTAGCTGTTCAGCCGGTAATGGGTGTATTTTATACAAAACTTTTTTTGGGCAATACATAGGTTAGTGGAAATAAGCTTCAGAGACTATTGACGCTATTGGTTGTTGTTGCCGCTGAAGGTTTTTGTACAGGCGTAACACAGATGCTTAAGTATTGCTTAATTTAATTGTGTAGTTAAATTTAGTAAATTATTTTGTAATGCAGTCAACGAAATCGGTATTTATAGAAGTAAAATCTTTTGAAAGTCAGTGATTTAGAAAGTAACAGTCACAGTGTTCGCGTAAGAGAAAGCATTCTATTATTTGAGGTGTGAGCCTCTCGCTCCCCAACACATTGCTGACCCAAAGAGATCACGGAAAAAAGGCAAGGTAGTATGTTAATTAAAATTGACTGTTGCGAGTCACTAGGAAAGAAGAAAAACAAAAGAATCAAGACTGCTTGCGTGAACCAGCCAAGGAAGAAAAGGTCATGAAGAGAATAAAGTTGGTGAAGGAGCTGATCGTAACTCCCAATGTTTGCCAAGCTGAATCTTAAGCGTATAGATCCAAGTGTATACCAGTGAAAACAAGCCCAAAGCATTACACCGCCTCCAGCAGCCTGAACGGTGTGAACAATGCTTGATGAGTTCATGGAGTTATCGCCTCACTCTAACTGTTCCATTACTGTGACGTGACAGAGAGTAAATATTGACCCCTTCGACGAAATATATTCTTTCAGTCATTGACAGTCCAGTTTCATTTTGTGTGTCTGTGTGTCTATTTGTCTGTCACCAAGAGAACTCAAAACGTTATGAATGGATCTATGCGAAATTTATAGGGATTGCTTGGCATGTAAACTGACGAAATTTCTGTGGTGATTTGATTGTTCGTTCGTTTAGCTCTGCTGTTTTATTTTATGCTTGTTAGCACAATAACTCAAAAAGTTATGGATGGAGCTTTATGAAATTTACAGGATTTGTTAGTAATGCTAAAAGACATAAATGATTAAATTTTGATGATAATCAGTTGGTCCGTTTGTGTATTTTACTTATGTTTATTATAATGTTTGTTAACAACGTAACTCAAAAAGTTGTGAACGGATTTTCAAGAAAATTTACCAAAACTTTTAATGCTATTCAAAAGCACAAATGATCAGATTTGATCTTGATACAAAAAATCACAATTTTTCAACCAATTTCAATTTTTCGTTACCGTTGCCTTGCTTGGCTGAGGTATGCGCTCTCAGAGTGTTGTCTAGTTATACATAGCAGCTCTGTGGCTCTGCATTTGTGTATATTCATATTTTTAAACTCACAATCCTCACTCTAGTAGAAACTGCATATGAACTAGCAAAGACTGGATGGTTAACTGTTGTGTTGTAGCAGCATAGCTGCAAAACATGCTTTACTACAGGTACTATTGACAGATAAGCCTGCTTGACGCTATCACTAACAGATTAGCGGGCATAACAGAGCTATATACTATAGGTACTATTGGTAAATAGCTTTGTTTAACACTGCCTCTTGTGGATAAACTGACATTACCCAAAGCATACCCGTCACGTATTATTGCTTATTAACTGGCATAAAAGAATACATATACCTGATGTACTACTACTAAATTTTCTAGTATAATAGTAGACAGCTGGCTCGTGCTATTAGTAAATTGTGTAGCATAACAGTATACATATGCCTGAGGTACTACTGCTAAATTCGAGGTGTATCAGTAGACATATGCCTCAAGTGTTCTTCCTAATTAGCTAGCATAAACGTAGATATATGCCTCAACCTCACGTACTATTGCTAATTACCTGCCATTACAGTCCTCGTATGCCTCAGGTACTATTACTAAATTAACTGGCATTACAGGCATATGCCTCAAATACCATTGATAAATCAGCTGGTAATATTGCTAAATTAGCTGTCATTACAGGCATATGCCTCAGGTACTATTGCTAAATTAGCTGGCAACATTGCTAAATTAGCTGGCACTATTGCTAAATTAGCTGGCAGTATTGCTAAATTAGCTGGCAATAATGCTAAATTAACTGGCAATATTGCTAAATTAGCTGGCAATATTGCTAAATTAGCTGATAATATTGCTAAATTAGCTGGCATAACAGTAGAGCATAACCCAGTACTGCCCCGCTCAAGTCTGAGAGAAAGAGAAGAAGCAGTTGCGACCTACATGACACACCAACTCTTGTGCCAAGAAATGCCTGGGGAAGAAATCCCCCTCAGGTTAGAGCTTTAGACGATAGGAATCTTGGCTAGAGAATGCCCGACCTCCCTAAAAAGGCAGCTCGGACTACGTCATCAACTACAACAGAAGATATCCAAGCCTGCTTCTAGTACAGATCGTCCTGTGATTGGTCAGTCTTGTGGCTGAAAGGCGTAACCCACACTGTCTCAGCCAATGGGAAGGCTTGTAACAACAGCGCTAGGGTGAAGCTTCTGAGTCGGGGAGATCGCGTTGCATTGGTTTAAAAGCCCCGTCAGGCCCGGGTTCGTGACAGAACAGCTTTCGATTGTAAGTGAAGAGCATCGGTTTAGAGCAGCTTGACCAGTGTGCAATAGAGTTTTAAGTGGTGCAGATTTTAAGTTTGTGTGTACCTTCGCAACGAACTCCAGTGCTTGTCGTTTCTTAAATATCCGAGAAATAATCGAAGGAAGACTTTCAGTGATCATAAGGAATCTACAACGTGATCATCTTATTTATTCATCCAATAATAATGTTCTTCATCGTCGCTGTTATCTTCATCTGAAAAGAGGCCTTCCTTCGGTTACTTCTTGTGGAAAGTTGATACCCTTTCACCAACCAGTGCCACCGTGCTGTGTTACCCAACCGATGACAAGGGAATATACCATCGACGTCCTGTTTGTGCTATCATCTCCTTTGGATTTATGAAACCATTCTATACAGTGCAATTCTCAATCTCTCTGCTACCCGAGCAACAACTGAAAGTCTTAAGGTGCTAGCGACTGGCACGGCGTTGGTAACTTAAGCCATGCTCATTAGGCTTGACTTATCATTAACTTTGGATGAGAGCGGTTGCTTTACCCATCGGATTGTGTTCCACCATCTAATCTCAACCCGATTGCGCTTGAGAGCGTAGAAAATTCAATTTTGCGAAGCAAGATTGAATTTTTGGCCGTCCCCAGTGAAATCGGTTTGGGTTTTGTGAATGGAATACGAAACAAGTTGGCGAAGGCAACACTCTGTCTCCGGTTTCTGACAGTTGAACCTAGTGAGTGTATTTTTACTGGCCCCTGCCTTGCCAGTCGATGGCGTCTAAATGCTCTTCAGTGAAGCTCAACACCACAGAGCGACACTAGCGCTCTTCATCAGAGCGACAAGTTTCACTACAAGCACCAAAATTCAATATCCCTATGGTGTCATTGAACAGAAATTCGAAGAACTAAGTATTAATGAGAATCTAAGTCGCAAGCAAAACACGTAATCGACGGTTCAGTCTTAATTGCAAAGAGTGAATGCAAGAAGCTTACAGTACTTGCGCGATAGCGTGATAAATCTTTTTCCTTACCGAACTCTGGCTTTATAACTGCAAAAAAAAATATGAAGACTAAAAATTGTTCTTTTGGATGAGCCTTTCCAAAATGGCATAAAAAATTTTATCTGTCTGTACTCAAAACTTAGCTCAATTCCTTGAAGCGACCATCGCAGCATACAGTTGCTCTCTACTACAGTACAGCCCAACACTGTCAAATCATCATACTCTAATAGCACTTTACCTATACAATGAGCGTAAATTTACTGTTGCTTATTCGACAGTTAACAAATTTGCATCGGCTTGGGAGTCAGTTTTCGATAGCACCAGACACCGTCGACCTATTCGTTCCAGTTCTATTGTGGCAGCCTGTGCATTTTTCAAACAAAACTCTCTTTTAAATTATCCTTTCACCTCAACTTGGCTGAACACACTTGGACAAGTTTACGCTTTATATCGAGTGTTGTCACAAGTGCATCTCAAAGATTCAATATTTGAAAACTTCTATAATGAAGAACCCTAGCTTCTCTGGTGAAGATGAAGCTCTCGCTAGCATTCTTTGAAAGCAACGCACTTCACATCAAAATGCAATACTCCGCCTATTATATTTTGTATGCCTGAAAAAGGGCAACTTCTTTTTCTGTAGCGCTTGAAGCTTTCCATGGTAGAAGCGTTACTGTATTTTCCACACATTACACAAATTACCAAATATGCACGTTTCTTACATTGTGCTTATTTCTTAACTTTTAATTTCATTTAATTTAATTTTGCAAATGCATGTGGCTTGTGACGGTACGAATCTAACATTGCAAAACAATCATTATTTAGTAACTATTATTTTGCCCATCCATTGTGCAATTTGATCTCTCTAAAACTTATTGCTATATCTTGCTTGAACGACAGAATAAATTTCTTCATAATTAACCTCTGAATTCGTTATTTTGAGTTAACAAAGACTGAAGCCTCTCACCGAGGTCTTGGTTGCACTCAGCGCCAGTGCTTGTCAGCTACAGATAATAGCTCAGGGCAGCTCTTGGCCCTGAATATTTTACATGCGCTGAAGACTCGAAGCGCCAAACTTAAGCCATCTTGCACATACCACCAGTCTCAGATATTGTAAGCCAAGATACGTTCTGCATGTACCGCGTAGTGTTTGCGCATATAAATATTCATATTTTCAAATTAAACTTGTCCGCTTTTCTTGAACAGCATGAAATAGAGGAGCTCAATTCTCTCTCGGTTGAACAAAATGCGTGGTGAATGTTAGAACAAAAGTCAGTACATGGGGGCTTCCGAGAGCGTTCTTTACCAGTTTCTTAGTAACTGTTTCAGCGTGTTGCTGTATGTAACCCGAACCTACCAAAGGTCATTATTCGCACTGCAAACGTGCTTTTTCTCATATGGTATTTCTGTGCGCCCTAGCACCACACTCTTGCCCAGTAAATGTTATTATCTTCGGTAGCATACCGTTGCTCACGGGAGTCTTACGATGACGAATGATGTCAATCTCTTCCCAAAAACACAAATTGCCGTCACAAATCAGACTTTCTCTACCGCAACATATTTGCTACATTAGAAACGCGGAAGAGTGAAAATAACGGCAAATTTACTAAAATGGGTTCTCGATGAGTTGTCCTCAGCTTTTGGCTTTAGTTCCTGCCGGAAACGACTTACTTTGCACTAAATTTAATGAACCGAAAGTTTGTCAAGCCCTTACTTGTTAATAATTTTGAGGGCGAAGAACTAATCTGTGTCTGCTGGTTCAGCCCCACCATCTCCCGTGTAAATCTGTGTCAGAAATTTGGCACCGTCAGGCTACAGCTAAGCGCCCGGCCGCATCAGCTCGGCTATTTCGAGGTTGAGGCGTCAGTCGCGACTTGCTTGCTCCCTTAGTGGGTGGTTGCCGCGTGCAGTGGTAATGAAATTAATTCTTGTGTCATTGGTACCACCGCTAAATATTTATAATCACTCCTATTTTCCTCCATTCGCATCCAGAAAATTTCCTCCGTGTTTCGTGTCACAAATGTTTACCATATTAAATCGCTTGACACGATTTTTCCATCTAACTCTAACTAACACTTATTCAGCTGCTTTTGCATTCATGCCGTCAAATTTGCAATGCAATACAAATTTGCAATACAATATTATATTAAATCTAGTAATGTCTGCTGAAATATTGACAGATCTGTGTCCCAATGTTTACGCAAGCATTTTTATCTTACAGGAAGGCCCAGGGCTGTTCTGGCGATACCGTGTGTCTGATTTAAAGTCTTTCGAACTAGAAGAACTCCACCACCGACATGCCTGGCCATATTTCTCTCAAGAGTACGGGTCCCGACCCCGACCCCACTGAGTACTTGTACGTCTCTCTTGAACAGAAGAGAATTGACGCCAGCAAGCCCTACGATGGTAAGAAGGCTTGCTGGGTGCCCTGCGAAAAGGAGGGCTTCGTCCAGGGTGAGATCCAGGGCACTAAGGGTGACCTCGTCACCGTTCAGATCCCCGGTGGTGAGACCAAGAACTTCAAGAAGGACTTGGTACAACAGGTGAACCCCCCCAAGTTCGAGAAGTGCGAGGACATGTCCAACTTGACATACCTCAACGACGCTTCCGTGTTGTACAACTTGAAGAGCCGTTACGTCACCAAGCTCATCTACACCTACTCTGGGCTTTTCTGCGTCGCCATCAACCCCTACAAGCGTTACCCCATCTACACTCCCCGTACCGTCAGGATCTACATGGGCAAGCGCCGTAATGAGGTCCCTCCCCACATTTTCGCCATCTCCGACGGTGCCTACATGGACATGTTGCAGAGTAAGTCTTAGTTCTGAATCTGCGACTACATAATTGGAATATACTCCAAAAATTATATATATGTTACATAAATGCCTAAGAAATATCAAAAAAATGCAAGGCTACTTAACGCAGTGCCGGTATTTATAAATATCTAATTTTTTTCAAAATTGTTCAAAGTAACTTTCAAAACGTGAAACTTTGCGATGAAGATGCATATTATATCAGTTATCCATTATGTTATTCTGCAAGTGTTTCGGTCATGACAAAGTTAGGAAACTTGATTTTGCGGCAAAAGAAAAAAATGCTTATATAACCTTTACCAACGACAGATTCAAAGAGAACCCATCATCGTCATAAATAAATAGAGAAGTGGCGCTAGGTGCTAACAAGCTGGGAATAGTTTGGCGACTGGCCAGGTCGCCTACATCTCTCGGCGGCAGCGGGCCAGCCAGCAGGGCGGTATTTTTAGCTGAGGTCGACCCAACTCATCTCCGCCCTCTGGTCAATTGTACTACCGCCAGTGCCGCACTTGAGAAGCTCATATACTCATGTTCATGCTTTCCAAGTAACAAATTTCATTTATGGTAGGGGCTAAATAAAGTACTATTGGGATTCATGCTGATTTGAAAAACGAACATGGAGCGAATTAGCGTAAACGTTTCTGGGCATCTGCCGGATTATCAATTAAGGATAGTTGCCTTGATTTCATGTAGTAGAGGAGTAAGAATAATTCGAAGGAAATTTAAATTTACTCAAATGTATCGGCGGATTACATTAAAAGTTATATTAGCCTGCAACTGGCTTGTATCAGTGATTAAATAATGGACAACGAAATTATGTAGACAATTTCGTTTGCAAACAGTGAGAGTAGATACCAATACTTTTGTGTTTGTCTGAACGCTACCGGCGTTACGTATGCGCTTAAATACAGCTAATGATTGTTGCAGGAACTTGGTTTTGTTATTAACAATTTCCTTCTCTTCCTTTGCAGACCACGAGAACCAGTCTATGCTTATCACGTAAGTGTTCAGCTTAGACTATCTTTCATAATAGAATTAGATGTACACCTTATTGTAGCGCCATCATCTCATGTCTTAAGCCATGAAGCAGTTTACTTTTCAAGAAATAAGTTTGTAAATTGTACCAAGTAAAGAACGAATATTAAGAATAATGGTGCCCAGCAAACAGCGAGAGCATCACGTTATTTCCACCGGCTTTCGCTAAACGTTGGGTGATGGCGACAACTTCGTTGTATAATACACGCTAAGTCGTAGAAACGGTTCTCAAACTGCAGTTGTCAACAATGTTATTCTGCAATGAACCCCAGTTTGAGGGTGCACTTGATAAATAGATAACGCTAGACTATGCTCGCTTAGCTCTTTTTTTCAATTACTTCTTTGCTCTGAGCAGCAGTCTCTCTTTGAGGTAGGCGAAAGCATTCACTGTTGTCGTCGTGACAGGTAAAAATACTAGGACAGTATACGAGTATCTTATATTACAATACCGTGGCCTTACGGAAGTACCAATACATCGTCCATACTAGAATACGATAATGAGTTATAGGTTAGCTCCAATAACTTTGCTAAGATTAGGCACTCCAAAATCTGCCATGTCTCTGAAAGCCAAATCATCCCATGTTTCCAAGATTGTCTGAGCCGATCATTTGCTGGATCAAAAGCTCACTGTGTAGAAATTCCACCAGAAAATAAACCTTCCTGTGTGACAAGTTCACATTATTTACGTTTTGCTCTCCAGCCCGTCCGCGGTCCTTCTGCAGCGTCCATCTCCCCGTAGTCAGGTTTTCTGTTTACAGTTAGTGAAACGCACTGATCTTCAAAGAAACAAAGACCTAAATATTGCTTATCCTCCACAGTGGTGAGTCTGGCGCTGGCAAGACTGAGAACACAAAGAAAGTAATTGCCTACTTCGCCAACGTTGCCGTCAACCCCAAGAAGAAGGATGCCGGCGAGCAGAAGCAGGTCGGTTGAAAACATCAAATGCTAAACTTATAGCTAGAGACCCTTTGGCATTCTTCATCACCCATTGATTCAGATGCAACCAAAGCTCATAGAAATTTAAGCAGCTAGTCCTGATCAAGTCTGCAATTTTGTGTCTTCTCTGTGATACTACCAAATATGTAAGAGCTAGAGGATCACATCATTTGAATTAAGCATTGAGCTCAGTTTTCTCTGAATAATTTAAAAATCTGATCAAATATTGCATAACGTTTATCAGGTATTCGCCTTTCGTGCACTGTAGAGCTGAAGAAAGAGTTAAAACATATTTTCTTGGCAAGATCTTGAAGTATCTTAATAATTTCCAGGTTAGTTAGGTGTTCACAGTTCGTTCGAGCCAATTATAGAGTTTTGAAACTCGTCTTCATTATTAGCTCTAAAATGCTAACCAATGTATAATAGGGCTAGCTTCATTTGAAACACCAAGGAACGTTAACAGTGCCCGCATTGGGTTAAGTTCTTTCTTGCGAGCTAGCAACCAATCTAAGAGACGAATAAGCTGGGGACCATGTTTGTCCCAGAACCTTGGCTTAATTTTTGTGCTGAGGTCCATGCTTGTCTTCTTCTCCGTCACGTTGAATTTGTCCTTTGTACCTTTCCCTCCTCGATCACTTAAATTGTCTTCTTCTTCCAGAGCTTGGAGGACCAGATCGTCCAGACCAACCCTGTACTCGAGGCTTTCGGTAACGCCAAGACCGTCCGTAACGACAACTCCTCCCGCTTCGTAAGTCTGCTGCACTTTTGTATTCACAGAAGATATGAGTTGGAAACAGATCTGAGACATATGACTATACTGGAATGAGTTATAAGTGTAAATTATAAGGGTAGGAAATCGAGTCCTGCTCAGTGACTCACATCGGGCAGTGATGCAAGATTCACCGATTGCGAACAATCTTAGAGGTTACTTATATATATCACACGATAATAGCAAAACGCACAATAGTGTATGACAAGCAAGGTGTGAAACGGCCAGCACTTATTGAGCACTGACAATGGCAATTTACTTGTATTGCATAACACACACATAGGCACGCAGTGTTGCCTACAATGCAGAAAATTGAACTCTTTTAATCGAAGTTCATATCTCGACAGTATTTGTGCATTTTATCCTACATACACCAATTTACAGGTAGCTTTGTGCTTTCTGTGAGGTATCATTTCAAAATCTTCGTAGGCGGGTTGTGTTAATTTCATCATTTAATTGATATGCTTGGCTTCCAGGGTAAGTTCATCCGTATCCACTTCGGTAACTCTGGCAAGCTGTCTGGTGCTGACATTGAGACCTACCTGCTCGAGAAGGCCCGTGTCATCTCCCAGCAGTCCCTTGAGCGCTCCTACCATATCTTCTACCAGCTCATGTCCGACAAGGTCGCCACCATCAAACGTAAGTTTTTGCTTCTCGAAGTCCACACTTGCACCAATCTCTTTTATCGCTGGACATGGTGAACATTAAAACTTTGAAAGTTGAACATACCTGATTTCAAGCTTGGACGTTGCATAGTGCCCACTTTCAAGTGAGCTTAAAGACGGCAAAACACTACACAAAATAAACTTAAACGCTTCATGTTCACACCCCACATTGATATAATATATACGTAGCATTACAACATTACAGTGCATTGCGACTCTAAAAATTTGCGTCGTCATACCAAATTAAATTTGACACGTCATTCGGCCTGTGACAGAATTAGATACTGACTGATAAGTGGAGTATGTAGGTCATGTAGCCTAGAATTCAAGGCACTGATCAGTACCACACAAGACAGTTAATATAGCGTGAGTATCTAAGAACAGCAACGAACAGACAGATCGACACTTGTTTGACAACAAAATTTGTTTTTTACTCAAATTTCAATCAATTACTACTCATGTCTCGGATACTGTTAATATCATATATACTACTTACTCGAATTTACTTGTTATCTCGTTTTCTACATATATTACATAGGAAATGTTAGCCTTTTACAATTACGTATACAGTAGGAATCAATAGTATATTGTTACTGTTAGTAAAGTTAGAACATACACTTCAAATATGTTGTCCGTTGCCCTACATCGTGCGGAAATTATTGGCGAGTCCTCGCAGTACCACACTCTTTGTATTGGTACCAGCTTTTCCTCATTTAAAAGTACTTCTGATATTACTAATAATTTTTCGCTCTTAAAGGTAAATTCAATAAACTTAAGTAAGACGCTTGACACCTTGATTTTATTAAAGTAACTGTCCAGTAAGTGTTCAGTACCTAAAGAGAGGGTTCGCCAATATGAGCCATGCCAGAGATATAGTATTCCACCTATCATTTCATATACAGTATTACTTTTGTACCCTTATAAGTATTTACTGGCGGGTCGTCTCAATAAAAAGGTTCGATCTCGTTCAAGAACGTGCCCCTTCTACCTCCCAAACATACTTCATGGTTTTTGAAATCAACATTACTTCTGCATCATGGCTCTATGAATGCCTTTTGTTCATGGAGGAGTGTCAGTGCTCGCCCCTCTTCTTACAATACATCACAGCTCTGATTTACCTGCTTCACTGCTGTGCACGCGTACAATATCCTGGAGCAGCGGCGCTTTGTTGTCTGCAAATGACTCTCTTCTGAAAAAATTCAAATAGGGTAAACTCTTACCCGCTGAGATTAGGATTACGCTCAAATTGAATCATTACTACTTTTGAAATAAAAACACAATATGAGGGAAGAGCACTGTACTTTAACTGTACTGGCAACGTATTTCCACATTCAATACGCAGTACCGTATGTACGTTTCCATTAAGTCCGTCATGTGCTATCTTGAAGAAATTAGTCCTTGTTGCTGAAGAGCCGAAGATGTTTCACGCATTTCATCCTAGACAGATTGCTTCAGAAAAAAATTTTTGCCTTGAATCGCTCACCGTGCTTGCTACCGAAACCTAAGATTGTATGTTTTAAGAACGTGAGGCGCGGTAGTGCCATAATAACAATGATATCCCATAACAATCCTATTGTCAATCATCTGCCGTGCAATACCATGCACTTAAAAAAAGAAGATTATTTGAGCAATGATTGTTAGTAATATAAGAGTAGTAGCGTAACAAGTCAGATTCCAGCTCTTCGCCAGCTACAGGGACTAAAATTATTGATTCCCCTATTGTAGCGCATTGTCGACTGCTCTGCCACATCGTTACTGACCAAGTTGAGCCGAGTCTCTTTGTTCACCCCCTGACCTTTCTATTACTTATTGGTGACGGCCATTCTTCGTCACCAATTTTATCGAGTGATCAATTCAATTATTATCATCAGGAAAAAGCCCGAATGTTCATCCCATTACCTTCCTATTGCAGTTGAAGGCTGCCCCATTTCGTCAACAACGTCCATTGTTGTTGATCATCATCCCCAAAAAATAAGCCTCAACTAACGAAACGTAGCTTTATCTCTTTCAGTGATAAAGAAAGTGACCCCTAGAATTAATTGCTATGCATTTATTACCCATCCCTCCCTGCACGTAACATATCCCTCCCCAATTGTTCATGGCAGCGATTGAAACTCACACAAGTTGGCAGTGAGTTCTTGCTGATCACAGGTACCGGATGCTTTTAACCAGTGTTGTCCTTTTCTTCTATCCCTACCTTCATATGACGGGCCAAACTACAGCTAATTGCTTTCTGTCAAACGATATCTACGACTACCACTTTGTCAGCCAAGGCAAAGTCACTGTGGCCTCTATTGATGACGCCGAAGAGATGGAATACACTGACGTAAGTCTCTGCAGCTGGTGGATGAATGGACCGCCAATGGCAGCCTTCTATGAGACGATTGTGTTCAGCTTTAACGCCTTGTTTGACTCAGCTTTGCAGTGAACACTCTCTAGCTCGTCCGTGAAGCCATAGCTGTTGATCATGTAGTCTGACTGCATGAACGTTGATATCAGCTATGGAATGATCTCGACAGTGAAGAAATATTTCCAAATCCAATGGGTTTCCAAGTTTGTTTTGTCTGAATATGTATAAGCAGCTTATTCAATATAATCCATCGTTCAACGCAGTGTTACTAACATGTCCTTGTTGTGCATGTACTAACAAGCGATACACTCATTCTAAATAACCACAGCACGATGGGCGTGTCCAACTTCATTTTTCACTATTTATTAGCCTAACAGTGCAGAAATTTTCACAAATCACTCACTAGTCAGTACTACTACGCTCAATAGTTTAGCTTAATTTATGTTAATGCTTAGAGTTTTCTCTACAAGTGTTCTAACGCAAATCTCGCCCGTGAACGTAGGTGCTGTATCCGACCGTATTGATTATCCAGGCAAATGTATTTTACTCCAATGTAATCCGCAAAATCCGAACTAAACACTGAATGATTTTCCTGGGAAAAAATTACTTTTTGAAAATGATATGAGATAACTATAGTATTAACCCGTCGACTCCAACCGCTGCTTTGAAGCAACAGTAAAACCTGATCTTATACCATCCGCGAGTTAAAACTTGAAGGATTCGGTAAAGTACTGCACGTCCACGCAGCGAGACATGCGTTCCTGTTACGCACTGAGTTCGCTTTGTTATAATCCAGCTTTGCTCGTCTCTCTTCCTCCGTGCAGCCATGTGCCTCCTCAGCAACGATATCTACGACTATCACTATGTCTCCCAGGGTAAAATTACCGTCGCATCCATTGATGATGCTGAGGAGATGGAATTCACCGATGTAAGTGCTTCTTTGCGTTCGTCTGTAAACGATCCCTCCATTTTCCCACCCTATGGCATTACACACATGCCAATGTTCCCCTGCCAATGCAATGCACCATTTGATTTTAATAGTACAAATTGTACTTCATTTTCGTTATGAATTTGAAAAGAAATGGCAGAGTCACTTATCCTCCTTGTTCGAAGTAAATATCTTTGCAGTACCCTAATATTCGCTCAACAAGGATACTCACCAAGTGTAATCTTTTGATAAAGAATCTCGTCCCCATTCCCTCAACCTAATTAATGGTTCACAACATGGATATCAGACCCTGTGAGTATGTCGTTTCCTTTTCTTTCTTCCTGCACATTCGTGTTCAAGTGTTATCTATATTGCCTAAAACTGTAAATGAACAGCTGCTTGAGATAGGAATTCTCATTTTATAGTTATTTCTTTTTGAATCACTTCTATTTTGATTGAAGGCTATTTGGTCATTACCTAGTAACAAAAAAAAATGTGTTTGCCTCTATAAGGGGTTCACGATTATTCACCATTATTGTTTCTCTCCGGCTTTTATGCGAGAAAATACTATTTTAGTGCAACTGCAACTATTGCTGGTGTTCACCTGGCGGAAGTTAGATAGATTTGCTTAAGGTTATGTCTTCCTTTGAACAGGATATCAGCTTTATAACGATTATTTCGCGTACGCAAAGAAAGTCATTCACAGCATAATGCCAGTGTAATTCCATACAATGCCCTAAGATAAAACTTAAGCTACGACTCGTAGAAGCCTACACTTCAATCAAAGAAAGCTGTCGTAATTTTGCCAATTGAGATCTCGTTTAAAAAAAGCTATACGACGAGACTAGTTTTTGACACGCGCAAATTAGGGAAGATACAGTAGTGTCTGTGAGGCCCTGATTCTTATAAGCTGGGGAGCACGTCCTGTTCGGGCGCGTATTGCATCCGGGACGCTGATTCTCACCTACCATTTCCATCTCCGCTCTACAGGTCGCATTCGATGTGCTCGGCTTCACCCAGGAAGAGAAGGACAACGTCTACAAGATCACCGCTACTGTCATGCACTTCGGTGAACTGAAGTTCAAGCAGAGGGGTCGCGAGGAGCAGGCTGAAGCTGATGGCACCGAGGTAAATTGCAAATATTTCATTACCAATCTTGCTAGCTTCAGTCCTTACTTCTGAAGTAAACCTATCACTATGGCCGCATAAGCAAGACACTGGAAGTGTACTTGCTGTTGCTTCTTATTTGAGAAATATTACTTATAAAATATGTGTACCTGAATCGACAAGAGAAGTCTATGGTCTTCCCTTTCCACAAAGAATGCTGCAGTTAATTAAACCAAATAATTTTACTCAATTTAATTTTGTCAAGTATTTCTGTCTCTTCAGTAAACACGGTGAGCAAAAGTAGCTCTGTTCGCTCTCGGAGCTTACGTAACTCCACTTCTTTTAACGGTAGCACTTTCTGTGTGTAGCATAGACTATGTAAATCGTATTTCTCACGTGACGCACAAATTCTGTCACTATTTCCCCGCACGTTCTTCGTTCTCCAGGTCGGTGAAACCTGCGGCAAGCTGCTCGGCGTCGACGGCGCTGATCTGTACAAGAACTTGACCAAGCCCAAGATCAAGGTCGGTAACGAGTTCGTCACCCAGGGTAGGAACGTCCAGCAGGTGTCCTACTCCGTCGGTGCCTTGGCTAAGGCTATGTTCGATCGTCTCTTCAAGTTCCTTGTGAAGAAGTGTAACGAGACTCTTGAGACCGGCCTCAAGCGTGCTCACTTCATTGGTGTCTTGGACATCGCCGGCTTCGAAATTTTCGATGTAAGTTTTATAGCACGCACTTGACTCATATATTTGAAATATGCTGGAAATATCATGCATACAGTACTTATAGTATTCACTCATGCAAAATATTTTCTATTGCATAATGAGATAGTTTCCTCTAGAAGAATTCTCCAGGGTTACTATTTTTAAATCTACTTGTTTTAACATGCTTACACAGGTTGACTCGTATATTTTCCGTAATGGATTAGGATGCATTTTTCAAGAAAATTATCTGACGCTGTGGTGCGTAAGGGCCAGTGAGAAATGAATTACTTGCTTTCTACAGTTCAATGGCTTCGAACAAATTTGCATCAACTTCTGTAACGAGAAGTTGCAGCAATTCTTCAACCACCACATGTTCGTACTTGAGCAAGAAGAGTACAAAAGAGAGGGCATTGACTGGGTCTTTGTAGATTTCGGTATGGATCTCCAGGCTTGCATTGAGCTCTTCGAGAAGGTACAAATCAAAGTCTACCCCCGGAAAAACTTTCCAGTATCTTCCCGGTTGCCCTTTTGGTATTCTCCCATGCCTGCTCCCTGTTAAGAATTGACCCTTCGAACTGAATATGGTATGATATCCCATTCAGGGCCCTGCCTCTTATATTCGGCAGTGCAGCTTTTTCGTGTACTTTGGTATCAATTGTTTTTACCCCTTACCAATTCGCCCCCAGTGCCTGAAAACATGCTTCTTCGGAAGTTGCCAGTATTCCCCTACCCCTTGGATGAAAATTACCCCTTGTGTCTCGACTGTCTTATCGTATTCTCTTTCCCTGCCTATGAACTTCTGCTATGAGATCATGGAAGTTCCCTTTTTCTCTATTCTCGGCATATACACCTTACAATAAAATACGGCATAGAGAAATGTGCGCCCTTCTATAGTGCACCGAATAAAAAGATGATTACAGATAGTATTTACACACACTCATAGTTCAAATATTTGCTCAACCGTTTCATGAGTAGCTACTACGGATTGAACTCTGGCGATATCTTGGAGCCAAAGCCTCTCCTTCATCCAGAAAGTTCTTTTGGTTTCATCAGAAACTGTTCTTAATTGAGTTCTGACTGATGAATCAGTGGCTGACGAGATTCTCTCACCATCACGGTGGCTATATCAGGCTTAAAATTGCATCAACAAAAGTCCGTAGATCAACTTAGTCTTAACTGGATCAATAGTGCAAGCTTTCAAACCATCCTATTGATCACGCAGCAATAGTTGGTCTTTTATCTCAAGACTGACTAAAAAAAATCAACATTGGGCTCTCACTGTTGCGGTGAAAGGTTAACTTCTTCACACAATGCCTTGTATTAAACAGAATCGCTTACGTGAGATGACCGTCATTCTATCTATTCCTATGTATATTGTCATCAACATGCTTTACACTTGTCAAAACACAGTGCATGTCTTTTTTTTTTCCCCGTGGGATACACCTCCTTCACTCACTAAGTTTTAGACGCTTTCCCTTCAAGGTTTCATGTCCCCGGCGAACCCGAAATGGCACAAGTCTTGTTTCTGTTTGTTGTTACCCCTTATGACTGTTATTTTTTAGAGTGTACTTTACTTCCTATTTCTCCATGTAAAGGATGAGCCAACTTTCCTGAAATGTATCTTTTATTCCTGATACATTTTTTTTATCTTAATCTGGCAGTTCAATGGCTTCGAACAAATTTGCATCAACTTCTGTAACGAGAAGTTGCAGCAATTCTTCAACCACCACATGTTCGTACTTGAGCAAGAAGAGTACAAACGCGAGGGCATTGATTGGGTCTTTGTAGATTTTGGTATGGATCTCCAGGCTTGCATTGATCTCTTCGAAAAGGTACAATGTCTGTGCAGAGCTTCAAGTACTCAAATCACTGAACTTATTTTGAATACTTTATGTAAAGTAGCAACCAGAAGCTTCTCACCTTTCTGTTACTGCCGCTGTACTGTTTCCTTCCGGAGTGATTTTGCTATGTTCCCCTTTCCCTTATCAACCCACACCAGACTTCTGCCCTCCCAACGAACTCTCCCGATGCATTGAATATTCCCCTGTTTGTATTTGCCTATTTTTCAGGTGCATGCTGATTCGATGTGCTTTGTGCTGGCTTGATAATTCCTACACACAATTCGTACATGATTTTACTGTGTGTTTAACAGTACTTTAAGGCGTTGGTTTTCTACTTTTTTTCTAGTGTAAAGCTCAGGATCGATGAAAACAAACAGCACTTCAGCGTTGGCTATGAAAGGAAAGCAGCATTTTTCCCGTCCCGCCCCATATCTCCCAATCAACAAATTTCCCCTCCATAAGTTTTTCCCAAAGCATTTTTTCCCCTCGTGTGTCCCAAATCTGCTCACCCGTATGCCATCATTCTTCTATGCCGTATCTCTTACTGTTGTGTTTCGGTACTCATTCAGTCCCTTCCCCTTTCTTTTCAAAACCTTGGTGATGAAGATTATCCCTTCTGTAACCTTACAGATCGATGATGGTTACCCATCTTATGCCACCCTCCCTCCCATTTTCATTATTGTGCTCCAAAATCAACCAGAAATCCCTCGGTAGGCTACCCTCTCGTCAAACTTCATTAACGTTGACCGAATGTTTTGCATTGGTACTTGCAGTACAATGGCTTCGAACAGCTCTGTATCAATTTCACAAATGAAAAACTGCAACAATTCTTCAATCATCACATGTTTGTATTGGAACAAGAAGAGTACAAGCGGGAAGGCATTGACTGGGTCTTTATTGACTTTGGTCTTGATCTTCAAGCCTGTATTGAACTTATTGAAAAGGTAACCGATGAGCCATAGTGACTGTAGACTCCCATTTCTTGGGTATTCACTCTGCCTTAAGACACAGAGCGAATATTTCTCAAGTTTTCGATGCGGACCATGTCAAAGGACGCACACATCCCTTTCATCACGACATGACGAGGGATGATTTTCCTTAACCTGAACTATTCTGATAGTTAGAGCTCCCATACCTTCTTTACTATTGTACTGCCAAGGACAAGAACCCCCGGCAGCAATTTTAAATTCGTTAATCAGTAAACCGAACCATACTTCAAAATGTTTTTGTGGTATTTTACCCTCTAAGCTAACATGAGTGCAATCAATAGTCAAAATCAGTAGCAAAACAATCCACCCCACTACAAGTGTTATATTCCGAATACAGCACTCACTTCTCTGTCTTTTGCGTTGCCACTTGCAGTTCAATGGCTTCGAACAGCTCTGTATCAATTTCACGAATGAAAAACTGCAGCAGTTCTTCAATCATCACATGTTCGTATTGGAGCAAGAAGAGTATAAGCGAGAGGGCATTGACTGGGTCTTTATTGACTTTGGTCTTGATCTTCAAGCTTGTATTGAACTCATTGAGAAGGTAACCAATGCTCCATAGGGAATGTTTGAGTCTTCAGTTCGTCGCTCTGACCAAGACAAAGAGCGAAGTTCCCTTTACTTCTACAATACCAGGCACGTTGTGAAAGGCATCCCTTTGAATGGCATTGAGGCTAAAAGTTAACTAGTTTTACTCTCCGGGTATCGTTGATGTTTTTCTACTCGCTGTTTCACGATAAATTAATGAGCCAGCAAGCTTAACATTCTGAGTAACCCAAATATAGTTGAAAAGCTCGGTCATTATTCATGCATTTCGATGTAGTAACAGTATCCATCAAGTGTTTCTTTAATGTGCAGTTATAGTTAAACACCTCGTAGGGGCTGAAATGGTTTTAGCGTGTGCTTCAACCTTCACAGATGTTTAGTTATATTAATTCTCTAATCAGTACTCTTCTCCTACCAAATTAAATCAATATCATAGGGACACATCTGGGGCATATATTTTTTTTTGTCCAGACAGTTATATACTTTGGCCTCATTGCCTTTTCTCTGGACACGAAAGGGATGTTTTTCGAAAACCTGCGTAACCTTCACTCTTCCCTTAGTTTTCCACTCTAGTAAAACTGAATTCCTTGTCCAGGACAATTAGTCAGTTTAGTAAACAAGGCGTCCGTAACAAACAGTCGGGCCGCCCTGTTTCCCTTCACCAGTATCCCAGCGTGTTTTTCCCCAAATCCTTTAAAAGACAAAGGATTGCAGTTTTAGTTAGTGTCAAGACATTCCATGCTGTGGTGTTGAGACATTACAGTGCACCAGTTTCACACGCACTTTTTCTCTCATCTTCCACATCAGTTCAACAGTTTCGAGCAACTGTGCATTAATTTCACCAACGAGAAGTTACAACAGTTCTTCAACCACCACATGTTCGTGCTAGAACAAGAAGAGTACAAACGCGAAGGCATTGAGTGGACATTCATTGATTTTGGTTTGGACCTTCAGGCCTGCATTGAGCTTATCGAAAAGGTATCCCGTTCTGCTTATGCTTCCAATCTTGCACAAACACACAACGGAACAGTCATCTCTAGTTGCCACAGCATTTTTCCTTTTACTATAAGTGACTTTTTATATTTATTTCCTATATTTGCTCAATTAAACATATTCTTCACTACCAAACCTTAATGCTTTGCATGCCAAAATGCTGCTCTTCTTTGGTTGTTCCTCCGCTGCAGTAATTCAATATTTCAGAAGAATGATGATTCAGTATATAGCATTTGGAGAAAGAGGTAAGCATAGTATATAATTGCTGCAATGTTATATATTATATAGCTAGTGTGTGATATACAGAGTAACTTCATGGAGACCGCATAATGTATTGATAAGCATAGTCGTCACAGTAGTTCCCATGTAAACCGTTTCTCCGCTGCAATTTATGAACTTGATAGCCTGTCACAATAGAATGTAATCCATTTGTTCTCTGTATCTATGTTTCTCGAAAATCCAAATAAGAATCCAAGGACTAGTCTGCTTGTCACCGGAAGGCCCGCCTGTAACGCACGGACTTCTCGTTTTTTCCTCAGCCCTTGGGTATCCTCTCCATCCTAGAGGAAGAGTCTATGTTCCCCAAGGCTACTGATAAGTCCTTCACTGAGAAGTTGAATGCCAACCATCTCGGCAAGTCTCCCAACTTCATCAAGCCCAAGCCTCCCAAGCCCGGCCAGGCTGAGGCCCACTTCGCCATCGTCCACTACGCCGGTGAGGCTAAGTCCCTTTACTGCCTAGTGACACTATTGAATGCACTTTGTGGCAGTTACGTCATTAGAACACAAAACACACATACGTACATAAAGGAAAATACCATTGCACCTGATCACGCGATCACAATCCTCTAACTTTCAGGTAGAATTGTTTGGAACACGTGACAAGCCTGCGCTGCGCTTTATGCATAAACAACTTGCATGATCAGACACAACGTATAACAATATTTGTATACGAGGTACGGCCTTTTGTCGTGCTTTGTAACCTGGCAAGAAATTATATTTGCGGTGCACACTATGAGCATCCATTCTTAGCTGCAGCCTCAGCAATTGGCAATCAAATTTCAATCCTTATATCGCTAGTTTTCGCTAGGAGCTCAGATTAATTCCATGCTGCAGCACGGGCCTGTGTTGTGCTCAGTTCAGCAGTTCTTTCATTTGGCCACAGGTACCGTGTCCTACAATCTCACCGGCTGGCTTGAGAAGAACAAGGATCCCCTCAATGACACTGTCGTCGATCAGTTCAAGAAGGGCTCCAACGCTCTGGTTCAGACCATCTTCGCTGATCATCCCGGCCAGTCCGGCGGTGGTGACGCTGGCGGCGGCAAGGGTGGTAAGTAGCAGTGGTTCAGAGACACAAGTAACTTAGCTCTCTGCTTGATACTTCATGCTAGGAAATGTAATCCATCACTGAAATCATATCTTCTTCTTTCAAAAGAGTTTAAGTCTTCAGCTATTTATGTTTCAAGGTAATGAGCATCGGTTTTTCAAGGAATAATTATGTCATTGAATGGATTTCTTAGAACGTTAGGCTCTGATTTACTCTACCCCGTATATGCCCTGTTTACTTGCTATTCATTTCAACTGTAGAGCGTTAGCAATTGGTCTGAACTGTAGCTGAAACTCTGGGCAGTATCTGTAATGATCACGTATATTTCACGGTGCTTTCACTACGTAGCAAAATTTTTGTTGTCCTACTTGTAGAATAATTGCATATTTTTTCTAATCAAAGCAAATAGTAGTTCGTCCATGACGTGAAAGATTATATGGAGAAAAAAAAATTAAGCGACACTGAGGTGTAATAATTAAACAGGCTTGAAAACGTCCCACTTATTTATTTGATACTTACTGGAATATTCATGTTCTACAACATTTTCTGTTCTGATTTTTAATGTTCTTCGTTTTATTTTTTCCAGAGTGTCTTCAACTAGCCATCGGAACAACACACTTGCTCATTTCAACACAAACTATACACTGCATGTGCAATATACGACTCCGACCTAACAGTCGAAGAGGATATCCATCTTCAAAAAATTCAAAATTTCTACGCACAATTGTTGACATACAGGAATATGAAGTGACTCCGTTTCTGATAGAATCCATGATAAATGAATGGCATCAAATACCAACATTAGAAACTTTGACATCGTCTAGCTCTCTGGTTTCAGCTTTACTCTATCTGTATCATCTATTTAGTAATCCTATGATCACTTGCATTTTTATTCGATAGTCTTACACGTTTCCAACTTCTGAATATGAAATTTAAGGTATGGTCCTTTTCACTCTGCATTGTGTATCTAATGCAGATTAATATATATATACAAGTAGTTACGTAAGATTACTGATTCCTATTTTGGTATCATTGCATTTACTTGAATTTAGAATTGCCCAATATCTTTATCTAGCGAGAGTTACTTTCGACGGAATGAAATCTTGTTTCTTATTGAAATCAGTCTCTTCCCTTTAATATTATACGATATTTCTGCAATTGCAAGAGTGCTAATATCAAAGTGTAAAAGCTTCTATATTGTGGATCAGCGAGTCCATTGCAAACTAAGGGCAGATTTCTTCTTTCTACTCATCACAAGGTCTAATTCAGTGAACTTCGTAGGGGAAGGGGCTGATTATTATCATCATTACGGAATATGTAATTTTAATAATTGGCATTTACCCTACTGACGTATTTCTTACATACCCTTTCATCTGTGTAACTGATGCACGTTCACACTTGGAACAGTTGAACGTATCCCACTGTCTTATAATACCCTGCGTGAAAATACCCAGTTCTTTTACCACCCGAAGTCCAACGTACTCTTCACTCAGCCCATGAAGTTGTTGCCATGTTTTTGATAGCGACATATGTGCCGGCATTTGGCTATCTTAAGCATGAGAATTACTTTGATGGGTAAGAAATTTGGCCAAAGAAAGTTCCTGGATTGGTGCCAGTTAATCATCTTAATGAAAACTTTGACACCTTTCAGCAAATCTTCTGAGACTAAATTTCGGTGAGCCTTGATTATAGACCGTTGCAGAAAAGCTAAAACTCCTAACTTCTTTGTCGTTGTCTCTCTTTGCGACATCCTACCCTCCGCACCCACTCCTAACCTCTCCTGTTGCACCTGGAACGCAATCCAGGCGGCAAAAGAGGCAAAGGTTCTGGCTTTATCACCGTGTCTCTTCTATACAGGGTAACTATTTTCCGTTTTGATCCAATTTTCATGTAGCTACTTTTTGCAGCTTTAGTAATTTTTTTGATGGGCCGATGCTTTTGAGATGCTTGTTTTCAGAACTCGGCTGTAACATCACTGCTTTTACTGCACTACTCTTTCAACTGCTACATTAATCTACAGGAAATACTCCCGTAAAAGTTGCCTCCTTTACGCTTCTGGCTCATAGCCGACGACAGAAACGCCAATTCTTAATTTATGTTTATCGCAAAGTCTGCAAACTAAGCATCAATAGTCCGATTGGTCATAGTAACGTTCCTATAGATGTGACGTTACCCAGCCTGCAGTTCAATTAACAAAATATGACCGACTGCATTTTCCCGTACAGTAACGCTAACAACTCCTGCTCGGCAAACACTCGCGCTTTCATCCTGACCAACTTATATTCTAGCGAAACGCTACGTAATAGCTCACATAACCCCAACTTATGCTTAGCCGACATCACTGCTCAATTTGTTTTTCTCTTGACTAACTGATACGAGGTTGTAGTCAATGATAACACTACCAACCTCGTGTTGTGCCCCATAATACCAGAGTATGTCTGTGTCCCCTTGCAGGTGGCAAACGTGCCAAGGGTTCTGGTTTCCAGACTGTGTCCGGCATGTACAGGGTAACTATCGAAAATTACATCGTCCAAGATTGTCTTAACCGCTTCCTCAGTAACACACCAGCTAGTATCTTTATGAACACATACTGGGATGCTCGAAATTTTGAAAACTTTTCAATTTGACATAACTTTGGGTGTTACATTCTACCTCGTAGATACCTAATACCCCATGATAAGTTTGTGATTTTAAAAAATGGAATCATGCTTCTCAAGATTTAATGAAATTAATAGTGCAACTTAGTAATACTGAATTTTTTATGCAGCTTAGAAGTTGAAGCTGTCTCGCTCTCATTTCAGTCATCAATATTATTCGAGCATCTCTTAAACGAAAGTGTTTTCATTAGACGTTAAGACTAGATGCATAGTCACCCTATCATTACTTAATATGTTCTCTACAATGGTACAGGCAAGAGAACATGCTTACTTATATTTTGTATTCTTTTACTAATGATTTCACAATTCATTCGTGTTTCTTTTCAGCGAAGTGAAGCAGAGAACTGCCCAGCTATATCAGCATTTGTACCTCTCATGAATGACAAGCTGCATAAACAGCGGGAAAGCCTTGGACGAAACATTTTCACTTATAATATTCCGTTAAGATGATGCTCACCTCTCATATAGTATGCGTAAGTCAATGCCATGTTCAGTCAAAGGTTATACCGACTTTTAACATCTAGTTTAGAACTTGCAAGTTACTGGTATTAGGATGCACTCGGTTTGTTCCAAGCCTTTCCCAAATGCCAGCAGTGAGAGCTTCTCCGGGTGAATATTGGCTAGCTTCGTGCTCCGTTCAAATATGTGTGTTATCAATTTATTCTTCTTCTTCACCTAGGCCGTGGCAAGAAGTCTGGTGGTTTCTCCACTGTGTCATCTGGCTACAGGGTATAGAACTAGTTTCTCTCGTAATCCCCACCTTTGCACTACCCTACGTTGATGCAAACAATGACTTCGTCTAATTAGAAGTCACACCCCATTCCCCTGCCTGGTTTGCTCAAAGATCAAGATTCTATTGAGTATTCCCCTATCCCTACTACAACAGCCGACATCTCCTGAAACTATATTTCCCGTATTCACGTACCCTAGTACATTCATTACCTTCTATGTGGTAATAGTGTACAAAAATAATCTATTTCCAACCCTATCGTCCCCTAAAGTTGACCCTGACCAACACACTTCTCGGTAACAGCTATACGTTGCCGTAGCCAAATTAAATAATATATGCTCTTAATGTACTGTATGTTCCCTACCAGCATATGCTGGATGCTTCCCAAATCTACATTCCCCTTCATCTCCCGACGTTATTGCTCGGTATCAGATGTATCTTCTTCTCATTTTTTATCAATCAGAGTAAATAAACTTTCTGTTATGCCCATGGTATGTACATCTTAACCTCATACCGCCTGGTTGCCTACATCACTATCTGACTAGCGTAAAGGTCGTATCCTTTAAAGTAATACCATAATGCCGGAGAATATCGTAATGACTGACTCATTTAAAAATGGCGGTATAAGGCTAAATGTGACCTACCTTATTAGCTGTATTATATATTCTGATACAGTGAATTATTGTATTTACCTTGAACCACTTTTATATCTCAAGATTATATGTAGTATTTTGCATACTAACGCGCATGATTATTAGTTACTAACGAAAATGTCTTGTGTGTCTTCATTTGATGATTTAGTGTGTGCTTACTTTTAGGTGTAAAAATTTTCAATTCTCTTGACAATATTATCTGAGTGCCTACTTTACATTTGAGAACCGATATTATACATAGTTTACTACCATTGTCTTTTTTACTTGCATCATAAATATTTGTATTTATTGAGTAGAATTTGTCATATATTTTGTATTCACAAGTATTCTTTCCCTCTCGCTCCTCCCCGCCCCGATCTTGTTCCCACTTCGTATTGCTGTCCACTGCCGCCGCTGCTGGGTGGTGACGTCATCGGAACTTCTCATCAACGTCATCGCCCAACTGTTGCCCCTGTCTCTGCCCCTCCCCCGCAATGTTTCTTGTCCTACCATGTATTATCGTCGACGGTTGCGTTTCAACGCCACGTCATGCCACGTCCCTCCCGCCCTCCCATTCTGCCCCTATTGTTAGCCCACCTATAGGAGCAGCTCAACAACCTGATGAGGACCCTGCACTCCACCAGCCCCCACTTCATTCGATGCATTGTGCCCAACGAGACCAAATCTCCTGGTACGCAAAGATCTTTACTAGTAATATAAATTCCCCAACCTTCTGTTTATCTTCTGGATTACCAGCCATAAGCTAGCTGCCTTGATTCAACACAAGCCATCAGGTAACGGAGTGCCACTGCATGCCTAGTGTTCTATTCAACCGACCCAGCCATCAGCACACCTTCCCCTTTACTAAATCTTGCTGCTGCTTCCAAGTGACTTTATGTTCTCCCAGTGAGCATATGCTGAAGTGTCTTCAACCGAGTCCTCAATGACGCGATTGATCTATGGCCCATGTCCCTCCCATTCCCTTGAATCGAATATTGCTTTACTTCTTCCATTAAGCGAAAGTTAGTGCCGAAAGAAATTCGTTCGAAATGTGTTTTATTATTATCATTATTATTATTTACAAAGCAAAAGCCGATTGCTTTTCCATGGAATTTTGCAGCTCTGATACACATTCCAGCCTGTGTCTGCTACCAGTAAACCATTTCCGTGCAGAAAGTTCAACTCTTGTAGTTCAGCTGAGGTGGTATTACTTTGTAATTTTCATTCTGTAATCCCAGCTCGTCGATTTCCAACGGCACTTGCAAATTCGCAAAACTTTGTTCAGAAAAATATGTAACTGTCCCCCAAACTCCATGAAGGTTCAGGCGATTGCAATACACCCCTCCCCCCCCCCCTTCTTTCACTGTTGTGCGGTATCTCATATTTACTTTTCTCAGCGGCGCATTCTTTGCCATTGCAGTTAGTGACTAATACTCGTGCTGCAGAACTGTAAGATCAGAGCTAAACTTTTGCTAATTCTTGTGATGAGATTTTACATAAGAAAAACATGTCTCTCTACGAGTTAGAACTAAATTTTCTACCAAATTTCTTCCATAGAAGGTTTAATGGTCACCGCTGCGAAATAGACATACATTAAATTCTACAATTGCACAACTAAAAACTTTTTTAAAATTTCAGTTCTGTAGCACCAAAGAATTGGCTTTAGTTTAGTAGTTGTCCCTCCCTCCCGTCCCACATGTCACTATACTGTACGTTTCAGTTACTGACCAGCTTAAAACTATGTCCTTCAGGAGCAACTGAACAATCTGATGACCACTCTGAGAGGCACCTGTCCCCACTTCATCCGTTGCATTATTCCCAATGAGATGAAAGCTTCTGGTAAGGCAACCTTGCCTCACGACCCAATAGTTCAGAATGGTCTACAAACGACCGTAGACGAGCGTTCAAGCCTTATTGCGCATGCTAGTAAACATGGGTGGACTATGAAGCTATCCACTCCCATCGATTAGTAGCATGCAATTGCTTTTGCCATCTAATTTGATTTTTGAGTTTTCCACTTTTTATGGCTGATTATTTCTGTGAACGGCGTCGCATAATTATAGTCTGTAAAGTGATGCGGCACGTTTTCCCCAGCCCTTAGTTTACTTCTCGATAATTTCTGTAGAGTAACGTTGAAAATGAGATTACATTAGTCTTTGTTGAATTAGTTTAAACCTACACCTTTTCACATCCATCATTATCTAGGACTGAGGGCCGCCAAGACTGGTCCTATGTCTTCTTTCCATTATTTTCAGTACTTGTTAGTTTCGTCTCCTTTGTCTACCCCAGCACACTAACAACTTTTCCTTTTCTGAGTTTCACCTAGTCTTCCAGGACAGCAGACTTCGTGGCACACACACTCAACCAACGACTGTTCATTTTCTGAGTGTTCGCGTTTTCTTTGAAGAGCCTTAGCATAAAACCTAGAGTTAAGCCACCATTGTGGAAAATGGCGTTGGCTCTTTAGACTGCCCACCCTTAACACTTTGCAGCCATCCAAGGTTCTGATGGATGTCATCGTGATCCTTTGTTTCATTTTGTGTGATGATGATCGTGAACCCAAAGAGCCCCTACCTAACCAGTTGTTTGGTTGCTGTTCGTTCATCAGGAACAGCTAAACAACCTGATGACAGTCCTTAGAAGCACATCTCCTCACTTCGTCCGATGCATCATTCCTAACGAGGAGAAAGCTCCCGGTAAGGCAAATCAATAGGTGGACAGAAAGAGTTTGGAGGACTCAAGGTACGTACCCTCTAGCTCCTATAATTGCATTTTTTTATTATTATTTTCTTTACAAAATTTTAACATAAAAAGACGAGTGATAACTCGTCAATGAAATTTTCTTCACTATAAAATAGATCGTCAAGCAGAATATACAAACGACAGCGCTGCTACCTCACCTCTCTAGTTAGGTGTGTTAGTAGTTATTGGCTTTGTCTTCTGTATAACACCAAAGTTTAGACATCCCAAGGATATAGTGGTTCTAGTTATCAAATAGTTTTTACCGAGTGATTTTTAACGAAAAATGAAGTAGTTATCAAATATTTCTAAAGACTGCCAGTTATTCGCTACGCTCTACGTACTACATGTACCACAGGACAGCCTCTGTACTCCTGACGAGGCACTGTGAGTCCTCTCCGGTCTTCAGTAGCTGTTGTTTAAGCTGCTCTAAAATTTACTGAGGAGATTTCGGCTCCAGCCAAAAATATCCTCGGCCCATATGCCCACGTGCATATTTTACCATTAACGTAACTGTAGCGACACTCTTTTGGGGCCGTTATTTACTCTGCACGTCTCGTTTGCTGTTCCCTACAGGCGTCGTTGATGCCGCCCTGGTCATGCATCAGCTGACTTGTAACGGTGTGCTTGAGGGCATCCGTATCTGTCGCAAGGGCTTCCCCAACCGCATGCTCTACCCTGACTTCAAGCACCGGTACGTCTTGGCCAACCGATATCTGGAAGCCAGTCTAGGCAATAGATAGAATCAAATACAATTCTTAAAGAAGTATGGCGTCCGAAACGTTCTCTATACTAGAACAAATAAGTGATGCTAGACACAGAATTTTAATTAATATGGGCACTTTGTTAGGGATTTGTACTGAGCCTGATAAGTTGTGGTTGCAGAGAAAGAGTAGTGTAGCTATATTGTAGCATTCCAATCAGTCTGAGATTCAAACTTATCCAGTAGTAACAATTCGTATCATATTCTCATTAGCATAAAAGCTAGTTGCTGAACAACATTGCAAGTCAGTTTTATGGTTTAGATGTCAAACAAAATGTAATCGTTCACTATTACTTCTGAAAAATCCATGCACTGTTGTAGTTCATGAAATAATTTCCCTATTGTGTCAAACTATTATAAGTAAATGTGCTGTTGCTTTTTACGTTATCTCTAATTATCTTACCAACAGCGTGACTATTGTACCTGTACCAGATAAGATGGACCTGTGCAAGGGGCGGGCACATATAAATTTTATGTAATGTTACGATGATGAGACCCAGCCCCTACTTGTGTGTTACCAAAGTTCGATTCAACTCCTAAATATACTGCCCCTTTATATTCTTCCCAATTTATGTTCTGTCTCTCCCGTTGGCCCAATGATCCCCAAAATTTTAAATTTACAGGGTTGTACCCATCCCCGTACCGTATTTTGCCTTACCACCCAACACTTTATGAATTTCCCTCATTCCCTCAGCCGCCCTGATCGACAGAGAGAGTCCAACTTATCCCGAAACTTGTCTGCCACTCCCCTATACTATGATGCTCTCTAATATTTATCATATGATACTCTGCCTAGTCCTCAAATAATTCCTGACGTTCCGTAAATTTACCCGACTTTCTTTATATTTGGCTAGTTGTCCCCATTGTCCAACTTTCAAACCACTTGTACTGACAAGCATGTGGGTATTTTTCCTATTCTGGTGTGCTAGGTATCATTACAAGGCTTCTTTCGCGAGAACTTCCAATCAGTCTAGATTCTAGAAAGTTTGTTTATAATTTTATTTTCTTTTAGCTACAAAATTCTCGCTTCCAAGGCTATGGAAGAGCAGGATGCCGAGAAGAAAGCTTGCGGTGTCTGCCTCGAGGCAATTAACTTGCCTACAGAAAACTATCGTCTTGGCAACACTAAGGTGCATAGACACAATTAATTTTAAGCGCTTACTCGTCTGCTGCTCTCAGTACAAATGAGAGTCAACTTGCACGATGATTTTCCTCGCTGGACTGTGTTCCGTTTCAATGACATGCCTATTAGCAAAGAACGAAAGCTGCCCCACCCTTTACCCTAGATAAGTTACCTGAGATGCATGCTGGTATTTGCCAAGATTCCCTCTATCGAAGGAGTGCTACCCCTTCCTTATCATTCTACCATATACCAACCTTGCCATTCCAAGAGAAAAGCAGCGGCTCTTTCTCTAATCGATACGTCCTTTAGCGATTTATTGCAAAATTGCTTCGTAATTTTACTCGTGATTACCGTCGACTGCAATTCAATTTCTTTTTCTTTAAAAGAAATGCGGACAATTTGGGAGTCGCACGAAATTCCTCTTTCTCGAATAGATTAGCAAGTTTTCCAACACAGTTAAATACACTTTCTTATGTATTTCCCCGGTACGGCAGCTATATGATCCTTGCCCCCAAGTTAATGAAGGCAGCGGAAGAAGACAAGAAAGCTTGTGATGTTTGTCTCACGGAAATTGCCCTCCCACCTGAGAACTTCAGACTCGGCAACACCAAGGCATGTCTCAAGATTTTTTGACGACCTGATTTTATCTGTTCCGAGTAACTGCGCGAAGTTCTTTATTTAGTTGCATTTCCTTCGATGTTGTATTTTAATATCGATTATCCTATTATGTTCCAATACCTAAGTCGTGGATATCAAAATAAGTTTATTTCTGCTTACTTTTTACCCGTTGTGAAATTTTGATGCGTTGTAGGCACATGTGCGGCTGCTATGTCAGTTGATTTTATTTTCATCCGGCATTGTACTCGTCGGAAAAGCTTCTCTTTCGTGCCATGGTATACATTTACATGTAATTTAGTTCACGCACTATACGTAGCCTGTCCGTCTTCGATGCTCATTGTTTTTCTAACAGCCTTTCGCTGAACGTCTTCTTTTCCGCGACAGTATTTCAGTTGTTGCATTTGGTCGATGTCGACTGATGCATTGTGATGCGTATCGCAATTTGCTTGCAAATTTGTTGCTGTTACCTTCCGCAGTCTCGCCTCTTCATCCCTGGAATCCAAACTCCTTTTGCCTGCTTGAACTTGTATTTATTTGCCGTCTTCAGGCCGCTGAGCAGTTGGACCCCAGTCTTTCTAACCAAGCAATAAAAAACAAATCAACTTGAGTTTCTCTATTAAGCACTCGAAATCTCACTTGAAAGTTCTTTGCTTAACACTAAGGAAATGAAGTTTGTCTTTGCCAGAGGAGCGTTGATTACGCGTCTTGCACTCTCTCTTCGAAAATTTGGTGATTCATTGTTTAATAGCTAAGGTTTGAACATGTCAAGGCTGTTGCTGGTCCAACTGTTGCAATATCTGCTTTGCTCGTGCACGTGTAAGGTGATCAGCGCGGCGCAATGATTCTCCAGCAAATATCACCAGCCTTACATTTATCGGTTCTAAAATGCGAAAGAATCTTTGTTAATACGAGCAGTTGAAGAACAATGACACTTCCATCGACTACAAGCTTTTGGACATAGATTTTCCCGCTATAGTCGTATGGTTTTGGGAGCCGATGTCCCTAATATAAACTCAGAAGTGGCTAATGGTAGCCCGTCGCTGCCATTGATTATATCCACCAGAATACAACAGCTCTATTTAGAAAACCATCTCAAGGAAAATGATTGGTGGAGTATTGCAGCTGGTCACCTTACAGCGCGATCTCATCTGTTGCACCCAACCATCCTTAACCTCGTATAAGTTTGTACCTTCCCACCGAAAATGCATAAAACTGCCATTATGCTTTGCTTGTAATGCTCTTATATCTATTTTGCTTTCAACAGGTACGCGCTACTCATGCAGAGTCTATTTTGTGTTGATTGAATAGTTTTAGTTTATGTGCATTAATTGTATATTTTTCTGCGCTTCTTCTCATGGTGGTCTTACCACCGACATGCCAACGCTACGTCGCGCTACGCACGCACATCGTACACCCATTCTCTCATTTTGATTAAATATTAAATAAATAAAACGCTTACACCTTTCCACTACATACCTAAACGCTGACACTGCAATCCATTGCCCTACCTGGTGTGGCCTCAACACACGAACACTTACTGAACTCGTCTCCCCCTTCGGTTACACTGACCATGACAATAGCTACAAGATCCTCGCCTCCAAGATCATGGCTGAGTACCCTGACGACAAAAAGGGCGCTGCTGCTGCTCTTGAGTCCGTTGGTCTGGAGTCTGAGAAATACCGTACTGGTAACACCAAGGTAGAGCCTCGCACTCTGTTCAACTTCCCCGATATAATTGTGCACCTTGAAAGGACTTTCCCCCGCCAACCCCTTCGGGTTTATAGCTCCCTTTTTACGACGTGTTCTTCGACTGCATCTGATTTTTTCTCATCCATCCCTTGCGAGAACTTCCAAACGTTCCCCTTTCGAAAGCCCTTGACAATTTGCGATGATTCTGGTATTCTCTTTCAAATTTATTCCCGGACAGCGACCCTCCTCCTGATTCTTGTATCCCGTTTGCAAATTTTCTCCTGGTGAAATGATTCCAGTGCCCTTCTTGTAATTTTTCTCTATATAGCGACCCACTTTGGTCATTCTGTTAACCCGTTAACACATTTCTCCCCTGACTCCGGCTCTCCTCTTAGAAAGCCCTCTCTACACTATTATATATTTTGATATCTCTATGAGAAAAACTGCCTGTTTATCTTTCTCCAAAACTTTGTGGTTCTCCTTACTGAAAGCCGCATGGTCCCCAACAATTGTTGAACCCAGTTTGTGGATATGTCACAATTACACCGTGACTGTTTTTTTTTTTTATGCAAGGTAAACTTGCCAAATGGCCGCGCGTCCATTCAATCCCTAATGGCTCTACTATTTAGATGTAATCATGTGCTGTCAAGCTCGCTGAAGTGCATGCAAGAGGTCGCTCTTATCCCTCATGGAAATTCAAAGTGCGCTCAGGCTCAAGTGAAAGCATTTTTGAGAGTTGTATTTGAGCCACCCACTGTAGCCCCGAAGTTGGCAGCAGCAACCGAACATATTTTTCACAATACACCTTTGCTCGTCCGTGTTACCGTTTTTTCTTGTGTGACTATTTTCTTTTATAGCGCAATTGGCGTTCGATTTTGTTCTGCTTGCTTGGATGTTTAAGAATAATGTGTAATTTTCGTATTCTGTTAGTTACCTGTTTGGTGATATACCTGTACTCGACGCTTCTGGGATATCTCCCTAACTGCAACAAAGGTACGTATATGAAAAAACCCTACCTCCCTTCTGTTTAATGTAATTAAATTCTCCCATCTCTGTTCCGATATCGACGATGCAGCACCAGCCGTATGCAGCGTTCCCATCCCAAGACTAATGTTGTTCCACGACCCGCCATTCCCAGAACTTTTACCACTGTGTGCAATCCCATTCCNCACCCATTCCCACTGGCCCGATAATCTCCGTTCCCAATTAATTCAAAGCAGTTTATATTAGGATACCCGTATACTGTATTTCGGTAACGTGTCAATAGCCCCACCCACGACAACTCCAGTCCCGTTTTCGTTACGATGTGTGCCATACTTTTGGTGGTATGTTGAATAACTGTCACTTTTCCTTTGGCCCAAACTCGCATAGTGCGCTGCTTTCCAAATTACGAGTTGCCTTTACTCTTGTATTTTTTGTATAAGCCCTCCAGTATCTTACTCATATCCCCAGGAGAAAATAATTATCGTTCTTTGGTATTCACTATGCAAAATACAGTTCTGAAAGTTTTTCCCGGATTTCATGAAATTCAAAATAAAAAATATGAATCCATTAATACCAATTTGATCGTAATTTCGGTAGGGATTTATCTCACAATAACACTAGTGTAACATCCAGATGCTCTTCCTACGACAGATACTGTATCCTTGCTTCCAAAGAAGCAGCAGCTGCTGAGAGCGAAAAGGGAGCTGCGAATGTCATTTTAGAGAAAATTGACCTCGGCAGTGAAAAGTACAGAATTGGTCATACGAAGGCATGTATACTCCCATACTACTCTACTAGTCAAATCAGATTACCAGAACATAGAGCAGCCGTTTGCATGAGTTTATCTAGCTGCGTTCTTCTCATTAGCAATTTTACTTAGCAACAGTATCGTAGTACTGTGTAGCGAAGCGTGGCACTTTCATGCTCAGAGTTCCAAAAATGGGACTCTACCATGTACATTGCCTTGCTATAGAGTAGCTTATCCTACAAGAATGAGTGTGTTTTCCTTAGCAGTCCTCGAGATCGATGGACCCTGCCGCCCCATCTTTGTACTCGTTGTCCACACGTCGTGTATGTCCCTGTTTCCTTGCTTGATAGATCCACCAGTTCTAGGAGCTCCAAAGCGTTTTGGATTTTCACTGAATCCCCAAGTGATTGTTTCAAAATGCTGGTTTCTTGCAACGCAGCTAATGGGCTCCCGGTGATTCTCTCTATCCAACAGATACTCCATCCTTGCCACTCAGTTAGCTAATTCGGCAGAGAACGAAACAAAAGCCACTCAGCTCATCCTTGATAAGATTACTCTGGAGCCCGAGAAATACAGAATGGGCCACACGAAGGCATGTGACGGTCCCCTTATAATACTTGATGTTTCACTTATTACCTCAATTTTGTTCATTAAAATGCCTACTCAAACAACTTTTTGTTATTTACAAAGAACGCAAACTCAGTAACCTATTTTATTCGTTTATGTTACGTTGAGTAGAGCCGTTCCCAAGACCTTGCAGTTCTTTATGTCAATGATAGCGTGTTCTTTTATTTTACTTTATTTTTTCAACTCAACGTTTTACCGCCAGACTTCCCTTCCTTCTCCTTACGATTCCAGCATTACTGAGACGAGTTGGATATCGTACCAGCATCCCGATAGTTATCTTAGTCACCTTTGTTACATGGCCCTACGACTCCTTTCCCATCCTAGTGTGTATTAATTCATGTACCCTTCACTATCTAATAACCTTCGAATTCCTTTGCAACGCTCCCTAACATGTACTTGAAGCAAAAGTTCCGATGCACAAACCCAAGTGCCATGACCCTCACACTGAGAGTTTGTGCACTCAGATATGGCCTGCTGAGCTCACGTCTCCTTCAAATGGAAAGAAAGGAGCCAGTAGAAGCAAAAGAAGCGACTGACATGATCATTGATACCTCAAAACTGGACGCCTCAAAGTACAGATATGGAGCTACAAAGGTATAGTTTTATTCACCGTCAAAAAATCACTCCCACATCTTTCTGTTAAATGACACTAATCAACATAATATTTGATGGTCTCATACAAACGCTCAACTTCACGTGGACCTGCTGCCTGCATGCATTGTAGTGAGTTCATATCCACTCAGAGGTGAGTTTTACTTAAGTGACTTATAAAGCTATCAACCTGCACACATTAAGAAAACGATGGCGGCACTCGTACCCTTAGAGACATTTTGTTTAGTTTCCTCTTTTCCACATAGCACATATATCAAATTTTTATATACTATTACGCAAATCTGGCAACATTCGCCGTATTTTTTTTTTTTTTTTTTTTTGCTTCTTTAAAACAGCTAACACTTGGAAGCTGAGTGCATAGCGCAATTCGCTACCCAATAGTCTGTTACTGTATACATGAAACAAAGCCCTGACAATGTCAAAATGGCCAGCCACGCCAATCTTGTTGGTCAGATATAAACGCGTGAATATTGTCTGTTCGTTCAGTTGATTGTCTTTACCCGGCGAGCCACGACGAGTTCGTCTATAACTTTTCCCTGTCTGCCTCGCCGATTAGGTGTTCTTCCGCGCTGGTGTCTTGGGTCAGCTTGAGGAAATCCGTGACGACCGTCTTGCCAAGATCATCGGTTGGCTCCAGGCCTGGATCCGTGGCTACATCTCCCGTAAGAACTACAAGAGGCTCCAGGAACAGCGTGTTGCCCTCATCGTTGTCCAGCGCAACCTGAGGAAGTACCTCCAGCTCCGCACCTGGCCCTGGTACCGCCTCTGGCAGAAGGTCAAGCCTCTGCTCAACGTCACCCGCGTCGAGGATGAAATTCGCGCCCTCGAGGAGAAGGCCCAGAAGGCTCTGGATGATCTGGAGAAGGAAAGCGAACTCCGCAAAAAGCTCGAGGGTCAGAATGTAACCCTCCTCCAGGAGAAGAACGACCTGATGCTCGCCCTCGAGTCCACCAAGGGTAGCGCCTCTGAGTTCATGGACAAGCAGGCCAAGCTTGCCCAACAGAAGGCTGATCTGGAGGCTCAGCTTAACGTAAGTCCTATAGTTGATTCTCTCTTTTATGCGACACAAATGAACTTTCTTATTAAATGCCACCTGTAAATCCACAATTTTTTTCCGTGCTTGGTTTTGTTGCCATTGAGTACAAATTAAAATATTCTCCAATGCTCTTGTACCGAACGTTGAACGTTTTTATCAAGTCTCACTACAACTTTTTGCCCTATAACTGTGGCGGGAGTTATTAATAGCTTTCGGGAAGATCACAGGTGTCAACTGCGCTCATCGGCACCCGCTTCCTCATTAGACGCATTTGGCACCCGCTATATATTGATAAAAATGTATGATGCTAAATATAGCAAGCAGTGGGACGGGTGTTACCCACCCATGTCGATCAGGGGTGGCCAGGCGCGGAGGTTACCGCGAGTTTAGCCAACGCTGGCTCCTCAGTCTCTCTTAGGCTTGCCGACCCTCAAGTACCTCGACCGGGCCTGGCAGCGGTTTATGCTGGCTGTGCTTAGCGCTTAGTTCACTGGTTGTTAGCGTTCTTGTTAGTAATAGATTTTGTAGTTGCAAACGCATTCCTCTTTTTTAAATAAAATGGCCAAATCCAGTTTAGAAGCTACAATTGAGGTATGATATTGCAGTAGCTTTAATTTATCAGTGATTAACACGGAAATTCATCGCAGTGAAATAGTGCTAAGATGTATATATTTCATGATATAGAGCAAATCATCGCATTGTCGAGTGAAAACCATGGAATTTGTCCCTTTAGGAGCTCACCGACAGACTGCAGGGTGAGGAGGAAGCCCGCAACAAGCTCTTCCAGGGCAAGAAGAAGACCGACCAGGAGATCTCCGGCTTCAAGAAGGATATTGAGGATATGGAGCTCAGCATCCAGAAATCTGAGCAGGACAAGGCCACCAAGGACCACCAGATCCGCAACTTGAACGATGAGATTGCCCACCAGGATGAGCTCATCAACAAGATCAACAAGGAGAAGAAGCACCTGCAGGAATGCAACCAGAAGACCGCTGAGGACTTGCAGGCTGTTGAGGACAAGTGCAACCACCTCAACAAGGTTAAGGTTAAGCTCGAGCAGACCCTCGACGAACTTGAGGATTCCCTTGAGCGCGAGAAGAAGCTCCGTGCTGAGGTCGACAAGGCCAAGAGGAAGGTTGAGGGTGACCTCAAGCTCACTCAGGAGGCTGTTGCCGATCTTGAGCGCAACAAGAAGGAGCTCGAGGGCACCATCCAGCGCAAGGACAAGGAAGTCTCCTCTCTTGCTGCCAAGCTTGAGGACGAGCAGTCCCTTGTGTCCAAGCTCCAGAAGCAGATCAAGGAGCTCCAGGCCCGCGTTGAGGAGCTCGAGGAAGAACTCGAGCACGAACGCCAGGCTCGCGCCAAGGCTGAGAAGGGCAAGTCCCACCTCGGCAAGGAGCTCGAAGAGCTCAGCGAGCGCCTCGATGAGGCTGGTGGTGCCACCTCCGCTCAGATTGAGCTCAACAAGAAGCGTGAGGCTGAACTCGGAAAGCTTCGCCGTGACCTCGAGGAGTCCAACATCCAGCATGAGGCTGCCCTTGCCTCTCTCCGCAAGAAGCACAACGATGCCGTTGCTGAGATGTCCGAGCAGATCGACCATCTCAACAAGATGAAGGCCAGGTAGGCACATTGTTGGTGTTGGTTTAACTTTATTTTACTCATAACGCGTATACTTTTGGAAAGAGTGCAATACATCGGTGACGAAAAATACTGTACTATATGCTATACTATATTTATATTAATATTATGCTATTGATTCAGTACTTTTGTTTCAGTATACTAACTTCACAAATGTGAAAGTCGGCTGTTTTCTAAGAATAGTTTCTTTGTACTAATTATTGATTCTGCTTATTCCATATGTTACGACATTTTTTCAATTATTTTACCTTTAGTTGCCATGTGATTTCTATGTTCATTTACTTGCCTTACACTGACTCCACACTAGTTTCTTACTAATACCATAATCGGAGCAGTTTCTACGTAACAAACGTCATGTTTCTACAACTTTTTCGTTATTTTATGTAGTACTCGCAGTTGCAGTGCGTCCGATGAGCCACAAGAGCTTGTGCAGTTTAGCAGCAGTGCAGCCAAGAGTACTTCATGTACTTTACAATTACTCGGTCAAGTCGCCACTTTGCAAACAAAGTCAATGCAGTAAATTATAATGTAGAACATATAATTAAAAGTAAATGCAGAGCAATGTTCGTAGTGAAGTATGGGCGAAGGGTTTGAAAGCCTAATACACATTGTTGTTGTTGTTGATCGCTTATACCAAGGAAAGTGAGTTACATACTTGATAGCCGTTATTGGCTGCAATTAATGGAAAAGCGTATAACAACCGAAAATACTTAATTATTATACTTTTACAGTAAGAACATATTTTGCTCAGTTTTCATTCCAAAGACACTACGTATGTAGTTATATTCTTTGCATCGCTAGCATTTTTCTGAAACGGTAATATGTAGCAATCGCTACTTTTTTACATGCATTTTGCCTTGTGCATGCAATGGCCGGCAAAATCAGCTGCAAAGTTTACACACACACATTGCCAACCTACAGCCACGGCAGGCAATATTTCTATATTTTATAAATGCAATTCTAAGTCTTCCCTTCACTAAACTTATAGGATTGAGAAGGATAAGGAAGGTCTGAAGCGCGACGGTGATGATGCCCGCGCTGCCACCGATGGTCTCGCACGCGACAAGGTAAAGGCGATGCCCTTCCCTTTCCCACCACTGTGCTGTCGTTTGGCCAGAGACTCCTGTTGTTTCCTTACCTTCTGCACTCTGTAGCTACCTTGTGGTGTTCCCGATGTATTCATACCTACTCGACCACAGTGGTTACGACTTGGGAGTTAATTACCGCATAGATATCTGTGATCAAATTCATTCGATGAGCGCGTCCAACTTCGCCGCGATTTCTTGGTAGTTGGGAAACAAAACGTACTAAGTGTTGGAAAGAAATTCCTGATCTTAACCGTTGGACTCAAATATATAGCTCCTGCGCGGGTTTACTATATTTTTGTTCTTTCTTACGCTGCTTCAAAATTTCTTTCTTTCTGCTCGTGAAGTTCTAACTACTTATTTTAACGATTTACTTTCGGTCATTTTAAATAAATGTACTTCATTTTTCTTAACCTGGCATTTACTGGCCTCAGCATTTTGTTCACTTTCTTTTTCGCTTTGAACTAAGCTGCCTTATTCCTTTACTTTGAACTGATCTGAAGTTTAAGTGATCACTCGGATGCTTAATAATCGGTCGGTGCCGTCTGGGATATTCAGGGCCGAACGCGACAAGCAGGGAATCACCTCCGAACTGAACGATGCCAGGTCTGCCGCCGATATGCTCAGCAATGACAAGGTAATGTCATTCGATACTGCTTGCCAATAATGTTTCGTAAAATTTTTCTACAAACGGAAGCAATTGTAAATACAGTCCAACTAGATTATACGCCAGCAAAGCAATGCACTAATAAATAATGATAGTAATAAAAATACTCACAATTCAATTAGCAGTAACGGAAGAGGTCAGTGCATAATCATCAAAGCCGTAGTTGCTCCCAGAGGCCTGAAAAAAAGATGAAAATAGATAAAACACCGCCAACGGGCTCCTACTTAATTGTTCACCCATGTATTCCCACCTGCTCAGTTCCTTTTGTATTATCCACGTTTACTTAAGCATCGAGCCAATAAAATTTGACGATATAATTTGGACATAAACCTATATTTTGAGATCAAAATGAAATGCTTTTCTTCCCTTACACTGACTAATCACGTTTGGAAATTAATCCGGTTCTTAGGCCTCCGCTGAGAAGATGAACAAGCAGCTCATGAACCAGATCAACGAGATTCAGGCTAAGCTTGATGAGGCTAACCGCACCCTCAATGACTTCGATGCCACCAAGAAGAAGCTTGCCGTCGAGAATGCCGATCTTTTGCGCCAGCTTGAGGAGGCTGAGAGCCAGATTGGTCAGCTCTCCAAGCTGAAGCTGTCCCTCACCAACCAGCTCGATGATACCAGGAAACTCGCTGACGACGAGAGCCGTGAGCGTGCTACCATCCTTGGCAAGTTCCGCAACCTCGAGCACGACATTGATGGTCTCCGTGAGCAACTCGACGAAGAGGGTGAGGCTAAGGCTGATCTCCAGCGCCAGCTCTCCAAGGCTAATGCCGAATCCCAGATGTGGCGTGCCAAGTACGAGTCTGAGGGTGTTGCCCGCGCTGAGGAGCTTGAGGCTGCTCGCTTGAAGCTTGCTGCCCGCCTTGAGGAAGCCGAGCAACAGATTGAACAGCTCAATGTCAAGAACTTGAACCTCGAGAAGACCAAGCAGCGTGTCAGCGCTGAGCTTGAGGACGTCCAAATTGAAGTTGAGCGCGCCCAGGCTCTTGCCAATGCTGCCGAGAAGAAGCAGAAGAACTTCGACAAGATCATTGCCGAATGGAAGATGAAGGTTGATGACCTTGCTGCTGAACTCGATGCCTCTCAGAAGGAATGCAGGAACTACTCCACTGAGCTCTTCCGTGTTAAGGCTGCCTACGAGGAGAACCTCGAGCAGCTCGACTCCGTCCGCCGCGAGAACAAGAACCTTGCCGATGAAATCAAGGACCTCATGGACCAGATTGGTGAGGGTGGCAGGTCCCTCCACGAGACCGAGAAGAACCGCAAGCGCCTCGAAATCGAGAAGGAAGAACTCCAGGCCGCTCTTGAGGAAGCTGAGGCTGCCCTTGAGCAGGAAGAGAACAAGGTACTCCGTGGCCAGCTCGAGTTGAGCCAGGTCAGGCAGGAGATCGACAGGCGCATCCAGGAGAAGGAAGAAGAGTTCGACAACACTCGGTAAGACAATATCCAGCAAACGTAGCAGTAGTAATGATGGTTTCATTGCAGCACTTCATAGTTATATTATAAAAGTAAAATTAAATTGTTCGTTGCAATACATATTACGACGTTTTTGTATACATTGGAATGCATTCTCATATTTTGGAAACCGACTGACTAAATTTTTCCGGTATACTCTCAATCCGCCCTGGTTTTTCCCTTTTCAGCAAATGCCACCAGCGCGCCATCGATTCCATGCAGGCTTCCCTGGAAGCTGAAGCTAAGGGCAAGGCCGAGGCTCTCCGCATGAAGAAGAAGCTCGAGTCTGACATCAACGAGCTCGAAATTGCTCTTGACCACTCCAACAAGGCCAACTCCGACCTCCAGAAGCACATCAAGAAACTCCAGGGCGAGATCAAGGACATGCAGGCTCGCGTTGAGGAAGAACAGCGCCTCGCCTCCGAGTACCGCGAACAGTACGGCATTGCTGAGCGCCGTGCCAATGCCCTCCATGGCGAGCTCGAGGAGTCCCGCACTCTCCTTGAACAGTCCGACCGCGGCCGTCGCCAGGCTGAGGCTGAGCTGGCCGAGGCCAACGAGCACCTCAATGACCTCACCGCCCAGAACAACGCTTTGGGCCTGGCCAAGAGGAAGCTCGAGGGTGAACTCCAGACTCTCCACGTGAGTGTTTCTCTGCTTATACCGTATATTTTTGTGCCTAAATAAATAAGGTGTAATATCTGACTATATTCTACAGGTTTATTTTCTTTATATTTCCTTTCCTGCCCAACAGTAATGTTTATTTTATTTTCCCGCTCCGCAGGCCGACCTCGATGAAATGCTCAATGAGGCCAAGAACTCCGAGGAGAAGGCCAAGAAGGCTATGGTTGATGCTGCTCGTCTTGCTGATGAGCTCCGAGCTGAGCAGGAGCACGCTCAGTCTCAGGAGAAAATGCGCAAGGGTCTCGAGGTCCAGGTTAAGGAGCTCCAGGTCCGCCTTGAGGAGGCTGAAGGCAATGCCCTGAAGGCCAGCAAGAAGCAGATCGCTAAGCTCGAGGGCCGTGTCCGTGAGCTCGAGAGCCTGCTCGACGACGAAGCCCGCCGCCACGCTGATGCCCAGAAGAACCTGAGGAAGTGCGAACGCCGCATCAAGGAGCTCACCTTCCAGTCCGATGAGGACAAGAAGAACCACGAGCGCATGCAGGACCTTGTCGACAAGCTCCAGCAGAAGATCAAGACCTACAAGCGCCAGATCGAGGAGGCTGAGGAAATCGCTGCCCTTAACTTGGCCAAATTCCGCAAGGCCCAGCAGGAGCTTGAGGAAGCCGAGGAGCGCGCCGACCACGCCGAACAGGCTGCCAGCAAGGCCAAGGTGAAAGAACGTGCCGCCAGCCTGGCCCGCATGTCTCCACAGGTGAAGGCGCCAATAAGCCCCAGAATCTAGCAAAGTATATTGGCATTTATTTCGTCCAATGCATTTTTATAATTTACGCTGCTGAAATGCACTACATAATACACGTTGATACTTTTAAAAATTTCGTTCGTATTCAGCATTTATTTACAAACTTTGGTTGGTTTACTTTATAATATTTTCTCATATTATTTCTGATGCAGTTATTTTCGCAATTAGCTTTCTTCTGGGCTTAATGGTGACCACACTGGACCTACGTATGTACTCTACATCCTTCACACACCGAGCTGTCGTGTGCTTCTTGTCTAGCGATTGCTTCTTATGTTCTCTGTACGTCAGAATAACTTCCTAATCCTTTATTTCAACAGCCATCTTTCTTTCCTTCCCTCCCCATCCGCTCTTTGAATTTATAACCGTGAGTAGACAAAAAATTCATACTCGTATATTGTTGTATATTGCAATGTACTTGTTGATAAATCTGAGATACATTAGTTGCGTCTTCTTCTGAGCGTCTCATCTGTTTGTACATAATTTGCTTTGATCTTGGTCATAGAAAACTTCTGTTTGGTAGATTCTCTTTAGCCTAAATTGTTTCTATCGGATCTATTGAACTATTATTTTCTTTCTATTACTTCTTGTGATGCTGTACCTAATCTTCTTTCTCTGTTCTTTTCACTTCTTAACAGAGGTCCTAAGCTGGTCTACCTTTCTCATAAGAAGTAAGTATTAAGGCTTTCCTTGTGTCCCCTTTCACATAACTTCAGTGTTCATTTCTAGAGCTACTGCAAAACTTTTCATATTTATTCCGAAGACACTTCACTTGCTCGTTCTCTTACACCTCAGTTTTTCTTATTCCTCAGTCACACTATATTTAAGCGGTTCCTTTTTTTCAGCTCACAGAACTGCACTACTAACATTATTGCCTCATCACCCTGCCGTCCATATCCAACACCCCATCATATGACACTCAAAGTACATTCCTGGTTACACTGAATCACACTTAATAACTGGTACTTGAGCGATAAGCAGTAATCCATCTGAATTCGTGTTACATTTCGCCCATCACTTAACGCTTCAGGATGCAACTAATGCTGTACTTTTTTTTAATATATTTTCATTTCTTTTCCCACAGCCCGGTGGCCGCCCCTACAACCTCGCCCGCCAGATGCTAGAGTGATCAAGAAGCGTTAAAATACATACGTTAAATATAAGTTTAGATCAATATGTTCCACCTTAATTATATAGACCCGTGGCTCTAGTCGCTGTAATATGCTCTTTTATTACAGACGAACTTACGAACAATAGGTTAAGTCAAAGTTGAGCTCATGCATGCAGTAACTAGTACAAGTGTGACGGTGTAATCAATGTTGGATTATTTTCACGCGTGTTTGTCTTTTTCTAGAAATTATTCTCTCAGCTTAACCATGATATTCTTTTGTTCTTCCTCTTTCTATTCTCTTCATAGGAAATGTGAAGCATCCATCAAAGATACCTGTTCACAGTTCAAATATATTCCCTTAGCCTGTTAAACATACAATTGTCAGGACCACAAGGAAGGTTTTTCTATTTTTAGGTGGGTGACATTCACAGCTTTTGGCTTTTGTCGAATTTCCATCTCGAATGTTCTTTTATCAGACACACGCGCCAATTTTCGACCATCAGAAATGTAATAAAAAGAACAGTCCAAGGGCAACTGCTGTGTCTGCTAACCACTGCCGAAAGAAAAGCCTATTTCCCGCAATTCTGTCTGTTCTCTTAAACTATATTTCTTTTATAATTGCATATTTATTAAACCAGCCTTCGCCAGATATTTTCACATGGCACGTGTTTCAGAAATTGAGATAACCTTATTACTCAATTGTAAGTCTAACACTTTGATGCCACGACTCTAGCATACTGGTTGGGATTATAGGCTTCTACGGGTGATAAAAAACGAAGTCATTATACGCCGTTAGTGACACGAACATTTTTATGATCTTTATTATCTACTATGAAAGAGCGCACGCACCAAGTAGATGTTAAACATCTTACTAGTCTTAGTAAATGTTATGTATCCTTGTGACCTGCAATTGTATTAAGGATACCATCTTAAATGAGTATTAAGCGTTTATCAGTACAATAAACACAAGGCTGGATCCATCGTTTTTCACTTCAACCTTCTCAAGAACTCCTCCGATATGTCTTTAGAAATAATAAGATCTCTTGAAACAAATAAAACACGCCAAAAGAAAAAAGCTTCAATATATATATATGTTATGTACAATGATGAAGATAATTTACACATCAGCACCTCTAAATGATTCTGGCGCTATCACAGGGCATTGTGGCGAATAAACAGTGGCCACGATGATATTTGAAGTTACAGTTTTTTAACGATTCTGCAGCAAAATGATGTGGAAGACGCGTGTATGCACTACTAACTCCTGGCCAAACTAATTGCAACCACTTTTTAAACTAGAACGCATCGTGGCGTAAGACCATTACCCGAAATGGGGGTGGGACTGAAAACGCTGAGTCAGAAGTTGCAATACTGAACGCCTACCAGAAATTGTGATGAGAGCTCAATTCCTTCTAGCAGTGTGTAGGTGTAAAGACACACATACAAATAAATATACATAGACATATACAGGACAAAAATATTATAACCACTCTCTCATTTTTTGCAGGTGGTAATAAAAAATTCTGGAAACATAGCACTTTTGTTTTTTATCAGTGCTACGTGACAATGAGTAGAGCTCGATAAATATTTTATAATTCGATTCAATTCTCACTTATTTGAAAAACTGAAATTAATCAAAATCATTGTAAGAAAAGTTATTGCATCGCAGTCGACAAGGGTGGAGTGAAAGAGCACTATGGAAAGAATGTATGCTCTCCCCCAAGCGCTATGGTTTTACCAGTTAACTCAGCTTGAGTGCACCAACATCTCGCCAGTACCACACAGCACTCGTGCACACGATTGCCAAATATCTGCAACACGTCGATATCAATGTTAACCATATGCGCACATAGTCCAACAATATTATGGTTAGTTTGGTATCCCATATGTTTCACTGCTCCAATTTGCTCCTAGCTCTTTATTTAAATCTGGCTAAATCGCATGCAATATTTCCTTCTGAAAAAATACTCAAACATCTCTAACACTATTATTGTGTTAGAGGCACTTAAGCATCCACGCAATACTTTGAGCCAATATTTTGTTTTTTATAAGTCATCCCCCCTTCACCAAAAATCAGTATACCGTATGTTCACCTTCTATTTAATCACAACTCTCTTCAAACCGCTTCACGATTCGTTCCCCTCACTAATTGTGTTTTTTTTATCAGTGCGTCTTCTAGCTCTCTTATCATGGTGGACCCCATTTATTTAACTAAGAGCAAACTCCATCAAGTCGCCTTGCAGACTTTGCAGTTTCGCCTTCCGCGAGCAAGACCCATGCATGCTGTTCCTTAGTGTCTTTCTCACCTTCGGCGCTAATTCATTTTTTTTTCATAAAGCCTTGGAATCCAAAGTAAAATTCTTGTCAGACCTCGCTAAGCGAAGCTGAACACACCTCCCCTTCATACTAGAATATACATTGCCTAACACTCTTGTAAACTGACACAGAACCAGACATGCCCCGATCACTAGTGTGCCCTCCAACACATTGATCATCATTCAGGAACTGACTGCATTTGTAAAACTAGCGCTTGTTATCCATTTCACTCTTTTGCTCTTCAATAACCAGCCTCTCATTTGGCAATGTCACAACTAGCAATATCCTCATCCTAACTAACACTCCAAACGCCGTTTTAACTGTTCGCTGCTGGCTGGGGTGTGACTTTCAAACCCGTTGCTACCTGCGGTGGTGACTGAGATCAGTCCCAGGCAGCGAAAGCCATCCAGGCAAATCAGTACACGCACAGGAATCTAATCGAACGCACAAAGCGCTCCCCAACATTCGTGCTCTGAATTAACTTGGCTCCGCGATCGATTTCCTTTTCACAACGAAGTGCTGGAGTCACCGTTTCAAGGTCACGCAGCCACTCCTGATATCATAATCTACTTACTTTCTTGGAACTATTTTCTAACAAGACCCACGCACTCACATCTGCAACTGTTGTTTATGCTTCAGCAGGCAGTGATAAAGCTATTTTACTCGCCACAGAGCTTCGGAAGCACCTAGCAACATGCCTTGGATCCCGCAAAGTTTCGATCCCATCTATTAATCTACGTCACTCACCAAGACGTCATAGCCCTTCACCAAGTGTACAAAAGTGCTTATTATTATCGGAGGGATTTCACGACCAAAATTGGATCGGTTGAGCGATGTTCAGCCCTACACTCTCGCGCCGGGTCACATCCCGCGATCTAGGACTCAGAGCACTTTGCGAATGATGTGCGCTGTTCCAAGCAGAGCGCTCTTCTGGAGGGTTCCTAGGTGGAGATAGCCGCACTTCAGCTCTCGCAGGGCAGTCTTGAAATGCTTGAACATTGCCCCCGGAGCTCCTATGACCACTGGAATGACGTCCACCTTCATCTGCCACAGTCTGGAGTTCGATGGCAAGGTCACGGTACTTTTCCTTCTTCTCTGCTTCCTTGTCCACGATTCTGGAGTCGAAGGGAATTGAAATATCGATCTGTTTGGCCGATTTCTCTTGCTTGTCTTTTACGACGATGTCCGGTCGGTTGGCGTGAAGTACTCTGTCGGTTTCCATCCTCTTGTCCCAGTAGATCTGCACGGCTTAGTTTTCAACCACGGGCGCGGGTTCGTGCTCGTACCACCTCTCACTGACCGGGATGTTACGGATCCGCAGGAGGGTCCAGTGAAGGTTTCGGGCAACTTTATCGTGCATGCGCTTGTACTCCTTTTGCACCAGCACTCCGCATTCGCTTATCTCGTGGTTGATAGTTTCATCAGAACTACTGCAAATTCTACAGGTAGTATGGACGTTTCTATTGTCGATCTTGTTTCGGATATACCTGGTTATAAGGGCTTGCTCTTGAGCTGCCAGGATGGTGCCTTCTGTTTCCCGTTTCAGCTCACCCCTTAGAAGCCAGTTCCAAGAGTCTGGTACGACTTTTTCCTGAACAGCTTCGAGGTACTGGCCGGACATCTTCATGCTCTTCCACTTGTTAGTTCGATCAAGGCGTCGTTGCTGTTTGAATTGGTCAGCCGTTTCGGTCTCTTTCAGCAACTTCGCCTCGACTAAACAGCGTGCCCACGGGTCGTCGCTCTCTCTGAAGTGTTGGGAGAGAGCGCGTTTTTCCGTTTCGACGCAGTCCTCAACGCTGATGAGGCCAGGGCCCCCACTCTTCTGTTAATGTAAAGTCTGTCTACGCACGATCTTAGGTGCAGTGCCCGATAGATGGTCATGAGCTTCCTGATTTGATGTCCACGTCGGTGCAGTCCTTCTTGGTCCAGTTAATAATGTCAGCAGAATATCGGACTACGGACGGCCCAGGTGTTGATGGCATTGATGGTTTTGCCTCCATTCAGGTGTGATTTCAGGATGAACCGAAGTCGGGTGAGGTACTCCTTCCGAATGAAATCTTTCATCGTTCTGTGGAGAATGGTGCTGTACTCCATGACAGCCAGGTACTTGTAACCTGACTCCTCTATATCCTTGATGGTACATTCTTCGATGGTGATTCCCTCAGACGCAGTAACCTCTCCCCTTTCGATGTTAAGAACTCTGCATTTGCTAACACCGAACTGCATCTTGATGTCTTGGAAATACTGATGGACTATATTAAGGAGCTCCTCTACTTGGTCTTTTGATTTGGCGTAGAGCTTGATATCGTCCATGCAGAGCAGGTGGTTGAGCTTCATGGTACAACTGTAGTTGTAGCCCTGGCCGGCCTTGTTCAGGGTCTCGGAGAGGGGGATCATGGTCAGGATAAAGAGCAGTGGAGATAGGAAGTCGCCCTGGAAGATGCCCCGCTTGATGCTCACCTCGCCGAGGTGTTTATTGGCGCTTGTGAGCTGGGTCTTCCAGTTGGGCATGGTCGTCACGATCATCATGCGGATGTTGCCAGCGATGCCGTAAATTTCCAGGCACTCCAGGATCTAGGAGTGAGGGACCATGTCGAAGGTTTTTTTGTTATCAACCCAAGCCATGCTTAGATTTTTTTTTTTTTTTTTTTTTTGCTCCTGGCATCTTTAATGAGGAGCTTGTCGACGAGCAAATGGTCCTTCGTTCCCCTGGTGTTCCTGCGGCATCCTTTCTGTTCGTCGGGTATGAGTTTCTTTGAGTCTAGATGTTGGTAGACTTTCTCGTAGATTATGCCCGTCAGCACCTTTCACATATGGGGGAGGCACGTGATTGGGTGGTAATTGCTGACTTCCGGGCCCTTTGCTTTGTCCTTCTGGATTAGGATCGTCTTCCCTGTGGTCATCCAGGTGGGCACGGTACCGCGTTGCAGGCAGTGGTTAAGCTGTGCAACAATTCTGGAGTGCAGCAATGTGAAAGTTTTGATCCAGTAGCCTTGCACCATATCTGGTCCGGGTGCTTCCCAGTTCTTGGTCTTGCTCAGTTGCTCTTTTAGCTGTTGACTGGTGACTGTAAGGGCTGGATCTGCTGCGACGTTCTTCTCCTTGACGTCGTGGAGCCATTCTGCGGTATTGTTGTGCCGTACCTCTTTGCTCCAGATGCCACTCCAGAATCGGATGTTCTCTTCTGCGTTGGGTGAGTCAGAGATCGTCTCTTCTCCTCTAAGGGTTTGATAGAGGCGTTTCTGGTTGGTGTTGAATAGCGGGTTCTGATGGAATCCAGCTACTCTGGCTTCGAAGTGTCTAACTTTGCTCCTTTTAGTAGATAGCCGCTGCTTTAAAGTATCTTCTAAGTTGGTTAGGCCGACTTCGAGGCACCGGTACCTCGATTCGAGCAGCGTCTTCTTTTCCTCGTCGTGGAGATTTCCTCTGCGCCATTCGGAGATCCAGCTGAGATGTTTCCTTATCTCAGCAATGTTCTTCTCGAGG
>LQNS02278087.1:3522601-3533271 GCA_001587735.2 Parhyale hawaiensis
GGCGGGGCCTGATAACCCTCAGGCGGCGGGGCACCTTAGCGTCTGCGAAGATGGACTGCCTTTCAGGGCTTAGGAGTTCCATCTACCCCAAGCTGTCGAACGCATTCAACGAGTTGACTCTTCCGCTTGAATCAGCCGTTGCTCTTCTCGTTGGCTACCTTCGACTTTGATGGTCCTTTTCAGCCATCAGGGGTGCTTGACCCTCCAACTATAAGTTCGTACGCCTGCTTAAGCTGAGATGCAGCATGACCCCCAGCCGGTGACCTACAGGAGGATTACTGGATTAGCCGCCAGTCTTTCGTTAGGTTGCCGTTGGCCTTCGATGTTCTGAGGCTCATCCGGCTTTCGCTGCGCATTTCCTCGCAACAGGGTCACCTAAAACACCCCCATGTATCTGACTCATACGTCCCGATGGATTCACAGGCCGGTGGTCGAGACAGGGTTTGCCAGTTATCCCGCTGGCGGTCAGTTCTTATTATTATTATTATTATAAACTCCCCAGACAAGAAGTTGGTCACCTGTTACTAATTAGGTGTAGGACCTCCACGAGCACGTATAATAGCAATACTTCTAGATGGTATTGAGTCTATAAGATTTCTAGGGTAGACTTGATCCTTTTTTGAACCACTCTTGCATCAATTGGTTCCTTAACTCAGCCAAACTACGTGGAGGATCTTCTCGGCACCTAACTTTTCGTTCAAGATGGTCCCATACATTCTCGATGGGGTTCATGTTACGGGAATTAGCCGGACATTTTAGGTGCCTTCCATAACCAGAATGGTTTTCATGCCAATGCATGACTCATCTCGACGGATGTATACGGCAGTTATCATCCTGGAAGATTAACAAAGAAGCAGTTCGAGCCTCATGCAGAAACTGTGCAAATGGCACAACTTTGTAATTTAACAAATCAATGTAGCCTTCCTGATTCAATTTGATGGTTATTCCACCAAAGGGCACACTTCCGAGTAATTAAAACAGCCCCAGAACATGACAGACTCACCTCCTGCATGTATCGTCCCTTGCACACAGGCTTCGTTGAAGGCTTCATGTGGTCTTCGGTGAACACGACAGTGGGCATCGTTTACATAGAGACAGAATCGTGATTCATCTGACAAGATAATACTTCTCCAGTCCTCGACAGTCCAATGTGCGTGTGCTCTAGTGATGGGGCGAATTAACGCATACGCAGAACATCCGCACATTTATACATCTGCATCTACATTCTCAGATACTGAGATGGTAACATCCACAACGCATTCGCATCCGCGGCTGTCAGAACTGTAAAATCCGCTAAAAGATCTGCAGCAAAGGAGGGGCGGATGTGCAGGTTTATCACTGTACACTAAACTCATCCACAAAGCTGAAAACTACAGATTGTTATTTGGATTGAAATGTGTGCAAGCGCTGCCCTGTCAACAAAGCACCATCTGAGTTTTTATCACCCGCAAACGAAGTGAGAGAGGTGATAATGTTATCGTTGAAAATTTAAGTATGCATATTTGTATGTGTAGTTTCTTAAAATGGCACAATTAATTGTAGAACTCGAAAAGAAGCAGTTGAAGAAATTTCGGTACCCACGACGCGCATTTCGCTAGTCTCCAGCTCATCAGTTGGGAGAGTCAAAGTTGGTATATTTAGTTCTTGAAATCTTACGAAATTTAGAGAGGTTACCCTCGGAAGGTGTAACTATGATACCGGATGTTTCAAAAAGTATAAATGAAATTTTCAATCAAGCAAATGTTTCGTCCATTTTCAACTACAGTCCACTGTGTTGACTCCCATTACGGCACGTTGCAGACACACAGATGTACCGAGGGCGACAGTTTACTACCTATTGAAGGTAAAAGGCTGGCACATCAGCATGATAGTCTTCTTAGTAAGTACAAATCCCACAATTGGTGAAAACACACCACACAATAGTTACATAGTTACGCCTTCCTATGGTATCCTCTCTAAATTTCGCAAGATTTCAAGAACTAAATATAACAACTTTGACCCTCCCACCTGATGAGCGGGAGAACAGCGAAACGCGCGTCGTGGGTACCGAAATTGCTTCAACTGCTTCTTTTCGAGTTCTACAACATATATATATATATCCCGACGGCCATAATCCCGACGGCCATAATCCCGACAGCCATAATCCCGACAGCCAAAATCCCGACAGCCAAAATCCCGACAGCCATAATCCCGACAGTCACATTCTTGGCTGCCGATGCAATGATTTTTTTTTAATGTACAGGCGCTGTTTGTATATTATGCAATGCATACATTTTAATGCATAAGCGCTATGTATATAATACATGGCGCTGGTTCCGTAACACGATTTCAGTAACATTTCATGTAAAGCCAGTGTCTGCGCCTGTGTCTGTCTGCCCGCCCTCGGGGGGGCATAGTGAGGGCCATAAGGTTTAGTTAGATAGGTTTACCCATCCTATGTTATGAGATGCAGCGACCCTAAGAGACAATGTAGGTTACCTTAGCCATTAACTAGGCCTTCGGGCCTATCGTGACAACATTCTTTCATTCCGACTTCATGCTTCAGTGGATCTTACTTCCTCTTCCTTCACGACTTGCGGTTCCCATGCGCGGTGATCTTCTGTGGGAACACATTCATGCATGGGTTCCTAGTTTCTATCGAGGCTTAAACTATTGAATATAATAAATATGTAGTTATGTGCATATCTCAATTACAACTATTTAACTAAATATCCAATTAACTTTAATTTCAGACTAAATAGCCATTGAATTGGAGGAAATTTGTGAAGTGATCCACTCTCAAAAAGGAAGAGAGAAGATAAACGTACGTGGATACCTGATGGTGAAAGATAAAAACAGAAACGAGACACACAACTGGTGCTGCAAATTTCGATAGTTATAAAATAGCAGAGGCAGAGCTGTTACCAAAATTGTGAATGAAAAACATTTTCTGACAAAATTCGGCGAACACATTCATGCTCCTTGTGCAAGTGCTGCTAGTGTTGCAAATGTACGGAACGAAATAAAACTATCAGCAGAAGCCACCAGAGATCAAGCAATTCAACTAATTCTATCAAACACCACCTCTGCACCTCCGAGTATTGTACCCTATTTGCCTCCCAATAGCGCTCTAAGAAAGACCAGATTTTGACACATGTTCTTCATCAGATGTTTTAGATTATCTTCAAGGAATTACCCACAACTGGCGTTTGGCCTTTTTTTAAATTTTAGATTAGAGACCTGTCTTGGCACACTTGTTCTCAACCAGAATATTTTTTGGCATTTTTTCATCATCAGACTTCTGGCTGCTGGAATTGTGGACGTCAGGATTGTAGCTGTCGGGATTCTGGTTGTCGGGATTCTGGCTGTCGGGATTCTGGCTGTCGGGATTATGGCTGTCGGGATTCTGTCCAGGTCCCATATATATTTATATATTTGTCTGTCCACCCAATAAGTGGTAGAAGGACTTGAGCAATGTTCTTAATTTTTTGCAGGAAGTCTGGTGGGTTGCCCTTGATGTGACTTATACCAAAAAATTGGGAATAGCTGGCCATAAAAATGATGGCGATGAAATTTATTCTCCAACCAAAAACAGGTAGAAGGAGTTGAGCGATCTATATGATTTTTGCAGGGAGTCTGGTGCGCTGTCCTCGATGCCACACATGCAAAAAAAGAACTAAAAATAAGATTAGCTGGCCATAAAAAATATCGGCAATGCAATATGCTCCCTACCCAAAAACAGGTTGAAGGAGTTGAGCAATTTTCATGATTTTTGCAAGGAGTCTGGTAAGCTGGCCTCGATGTGATCCATGCTAGAAAACTCGAATCAGCTGGCCATAAAAAAATGACGGCGATGAAATTTACTCCTACAGCGGGTTATGGTCTTACGCCACCGAAGCGATTTAGTTTTCCTTGGTATTGAACAAACTGCCGTCGTAAGATGGTGTGTGTGATGGGACGAATATACGCATCTACGGAACCCGCAAATTATTAAACATCTGCATACGCCGATGTAAAGATGGTAACATCCGCAACTGCATCCACAGATGTCAGAACTGAAAAATCCTCTTAAAGATCCGCATACGAGGATGTTTAAAAAAATTACATCCGACTCATCACTACTGTGCTCTGGCCCATTTCAGACGAGCGGTTTTGTGGGCGCTGTTAGCAGTTAACATTGGTCGCTTACGAGCTACAAGACTCCATATGTTCATTGCATGGAGTTCTCTACGAAGAGTCCCTTAGAAATAGCAGGAGAAGGGTCGTCATTGACGTGCTCCAACAATTCCATCCTAGACGCGAAGTGATTTCGGTCAAGTCGTGAAATGCGGCGGCGGTCCCCATCCGTTAGCAATTTTTTGTGACTTCAATTCATTGCCATTTGTACTCGATTGTTTCAATTATTTGAAGACTCGCAACATAATACAGCATGAAACACGAGCAAACTTCGCTACTTCCTTTACTCGATGTCCCTTATATCGAGCGAAAACAATAACTCATTTTTACCATTTCATGACAGCATGCTTTCTTCCCATCATTCTAGAGCAAATCAGGAACACTTCTATTCCTGAATGAAAACTGGTTCCTCCAGAGTGTTTCCACATAACCTAAACTTCTATGGGGTTCAGAATTCTGATATAATGTGCTCGTAGGGGTCCTACTCCTTATTAGTAACAGATGAATAATTTTTTATCTAGGGAGCTTATATTCTTGAGTTCATTATTACACTTTAAGCGGAGATTGCATTTCAGTAATCATTTCATTAACTTCAGTAATTGATTCATGCGGCTGAAAGCACTTCTTCTGTCAGTGTACGTAATTTCTTTTAACATCGAGCTTTCACTTCAAAAAATCTTAGAATGAAGCAGTTCAGAACAGCTCGCTGTCCACCGTATTCTGGCTACGAAGTTGCCCTTATTTGGATCCTTATGCGGCGTGAATATTTCAAGATCTGGAAATCGGTACAGTTTGTATGGTACGTGTAAAATGAACGCCATGCCTTTGCTTCGAAGCTGACTGAAAATTTCTTCAAAAGCGAGCGAAAAGAAGACAGCTATTATTGAATTTACTTCCAGCGAAAATCAGAGCTTCTTACAAGTTGTAGCTTCCACTACCTATATACTGAAAAGAGTAACGTGCAAACACATGGACGAACAGAGCCTCAAGCAGAGTGATAGGATAAATAACAATGGAAACTTGTCAGTGCGGTTAATTCAGTAACAGAAATTTATTTCCAAGCAAATAGTACTGAAATTTATGTATAAAAAAAGAGCGTGTAACACTGAAGAGAAATTGGCTCGTATCTTAACTACAGAGAAAAGCGACTGAAGTCACGGTTTCTTACTTAAGTGCAACGTTTCTCCAAACTAATGCTGAAAGCGTAACGTACAAACACATGGGCAGACGTGGCCTCAAGCAAATTTATAATATAGACTTGTGGGACCAGTGGAAATTCCACATTTAATTGATGTTTTCACCTACATTCGTTTGACATTAGGCAGCGCTCCTGTAATTTACCCAACCCCGTCTAGTCTAAAGTCCGCCTGACGAACCCCGTCTACCTTAACACATTTCGTCTAGCGGACTCTAGCCATTCTCACCTAAGAATATCTCTTACAAGGGTACTTCTTGCATTGCTCTCCTACATTTATGCAGCCCTTTCCTAAGTTCCGTTTTTCACTGTTTACAGGTAATTTTGCCGATCACGTTCTTACGCGTTTCAATTTTCTCGTAAGCGTATTCGATTTTTTGCACGACTACGGGACCCGTGGATGTTGATCAGCAGCCCATCATTTTCCTGCTCTCTTTGATGCGATAGCTATACAACAGAGTCGGCCAATTTCTTCACTCAGAGCAGCCTAACCCTCTGGTCTCAAGATGTCATTGTATTTTCCTTAGACATCTCACATTCACTTGAATGAATACCTTAGAGCCGATATGTCCAACACTGCCTGCTCTATTCTCCTACAGCGTATCCTAACTACGTATCTGACTACTGGCCCTATTAAGAATAAAAACGTCGAGCGACACAAGCAAAGCGAACATAAAATGTTGTGAAAGAAATGAACAGCGGTAGATAAGATACGTGTGAAATGGTCTTCATGACTTTGCTTTGAAAGTGACTTAAATTTTTCAAGAATCGCTCTATGGTTGAATTTCGTTCCAGCGAAAATTAGAGCTTCCCAGAATACAACTTTTCCCCTTATATTGAAAAGTGTATCGTGCAGACACAGGGATGGACGTACCAATAGACGGACGTACGGATGGAGCCTTAAAAAGGATTATAATATGGGTTTTTAAGCAATCATAATTGTCTGAAAATTTGAAGGACAGCTGGACGTAAGGCTTCCAGTAAGTGGGTCAGCACCACTGGCCATAAGGCTCCCAGTAAGTGGATCAGCAGCACTGGCCGCAAGGTTTCCAGAGAGTGGGTTAGCACCAGTGGCCGTAAGGTTTCCAGTAAGTGGGTGAGCACCACTGGCGGCCGAGCTATAACCATTAATATGGGAAATAACCAGTAAGAAATACCCCAAGAAGCCGCCCGCGGCTCTGGTAATATTAAACATAAAAGCACCATTCAAGTCTCGGAGTCCTGATGTGACGAGATCGTTACTTTGAAATTTCACCGGAACAAAATTCGCTCCATCGATATAATGTTTAAAACAGTAACGATGTTCTCCCTTTTAAGACGCATTTCTACTTCACGGTATACTCGATAAGCATTCGCGGTACCCCCATCATCGTAAGCTTCCTTTTATACACCAAATTTCAAGTTAATAACTTGCGTCAAATCTAAATTGTGAAATAAGTTCAAGTGTGAAAAACTGCCGAAGTCACTCATTCTAATGGTCAAAGTCACTTTCAGCTCAGCACACTCGACTTTACTTCCCGGACTTCAGACCGTAACTTTAGCGTCGGCACTATGAACATTGTTGCATTCGTCAAAGGTAACCCAATTACGTTATAGATACCTGGGAACTCCATTTTACTGAGCTAACTTGCGTTTTCTATAGACCCCGAGGCAGGAGATTGCGGGTTAACGCTTGGAAGCAGATTCAACAGAGCGAAGCCAGCACGCATGTCATTGACACCTTATTTTACTTCTCGAAAAAAACCGCCTAAAGCCCGCTGCTGACGAGAGTCGAAAAACAAGAACGTTTCACAGTGGCAACTTAGACTTTAAGTTATTTGGAGAGTTGAACTCTGGCCAAGCCGAAGTTGTGCCCCGTAGCGACATAATCGGATGAGGAAGGAGAAACGTTCCCGTGTGTCGACTCTCGTCTGCAGCGGGCTTCTGTCCCGGCCTCCACTGCAGTTTTTCCGCTTCAGCAAATGCCAGTTGCGTCGAATCGAACGCCTGTCTTCCACTTCGAGTCAGTTCAAGTCAGCTCTGACGACGTTGTTTTGAAGGAAATACTCATACGCATTAAGCTGTAGGCACGGTCACAGAAGCGTTTATGTTAGTACCTAGAGCGTTCCGCATTTTAGGCTCTCGTGGGCACCGGACTCTAGGCTGATTCACACTAGCAACTTTCGTTGCCGTCACAGCCAGTCAGCCAACAAACGACGCCGCTACTCTGACGCCTGACAGGGGTAGAGCAAGCGACGGCAGAATGCTGCAGATGATATTTGTGACGTAATCGACGAGAACTTTGGGTGAGAATTTTGCTTTATGATAAGCCTCAATCAATTGTTTTTCAAATATTATTTGGGCGTAATTGTTTCCACGTTTAATTAAACACTTGGTTTGTATCGACTAACAAAAGAACAGCAAAAATATTCCAAATATCTCACAATTTCATAATAAAACACAGCTATGCCGTCGCAGCTGTCAGCTTAGGCATATAGGCATATATTTTACAGTACGCAAGTACCTATGAGTCTGTTACATACTGAAATGTAAAACAATAAGGGTAAATTCAGACAGGTTCACCAAACTACGTCTTAACAGGCCGAGGAAGTGCTTATATCTGCAACTTCCCAGTGTTTTCTTTTCAAATTTTATTATAAAAGTAATAAACCACACCGAGTGCAGGCGCTTGATGAACCAAACCTAGCAAAAATCTCTTTGTTTTGTAAGCGAAAGCAGCAAGATAGCTTAAGAAACTTTACTGGCTGTGGGATATTGATGATTGATTTAGAGCTGATTGTTTTGTTTGTGTCGCTGTATTGAAGTGCATACAGAACAAAAATCGGCCAAACCTTTCGTACCGCTCTAACATTATCACACTCTGTTGTTACGCCGCGAGTGCACGATTAGCTGAATCCAAACTGCTCTTTTCTGCAGTTCGTCTTAAACAATATTGTAATTAAAAATGTAGATAGGTAATACAAGTACACTCGTAATTACAACAATTTGCTTTACGAGTCTACGTTTATTCTGTAAATATGCCGTAAAGAACGTTCTACACAGCAGCAACACACCGTTCACATACACAGTTAAGCGTGCACCCCCAAAAAATGAGCCTGTCAACAACATTTTCACAGTACAACAGACATGCTTAATGGGAACAAAAGTGGCTAGTGTGAATTCGCCTTCAGCAGCTAATTCACTACTCCTGCTGAATAAGTTGAGATTAAGCATGTTACCGCTTCACAAAAATGGGAGCAGCTTATTAAAGAATAGACTCAATGCGTCGTAAATAGTAACAATAGACATGTGTCGGTGTTGTCATATTTTAGTGAAAAAATTGTAAATCTGTGCCAGGCAACAGTGAACCATAATTAGTCTAGGCCCAGTAGGCCCGATTTGTCCTAGACTTTACATGTAAGTGCGCTGCTGTCGCCCTACTGGATGGGGCCCCAGGCCTCATCCTGAACTCGATTGCGTTCGAGATTTGCGAAAACTCAGCGTTGCTCCGCATAATGGAAACTTCAGCAGTTTCAAGCGTAATCGGGTTATTTTTATCACTTGTACCACGATCCAAAGTGACAAAATCAGTGCTTCTAATACCGACACCACATATGCACTCTCGCGCACAACTGGAAGCGAAGATGAGTAACTTACTCGTCGTTTTTACATAAATTTAAACTCTCTATCATAGATACGGTGGCACGAATAACATTTAAGCTGCACATCCCACAGTTCATTTACTACAGACTGTAGTAAATGAACTGTGGCACATCCTGCCATCGCGTTGTTCCTGGGAAAGTCTAGGGTGGCCCCCCCTGCCTTATTGAAGATCTGGATAAGGTGAGCCTCTTGAGCTTAGCATAGCACGCCCTCGCCGTGTCAAAATGGCGCTATCTAAATAAATTGATATACTAAATTAAATGAGACGCCCCGTGAATACCTCACACGCTTTTGATACTCATCGCACTTTATAATTATTTCTGTAATTTTTTATTTTTGGATTTTTTATAATGTTTTTTGTCTAGTATCCTAAAATAATAGAGCTTCCAATGGCTATGAATCATTTGGGGTAGTGCCTCAATTAATGTTGTTCAGCTAAAGAGTCGGCACGCCACAGATTGTAAGCGACGATCACGTCATATTATTAAGTCACAATTTGTCAGTGAGCATTTAAGACTTTCCTCCTCCATGTTAACTACAAATATTGTAAATTTAGTTACTTCAAGCCTTGCATTTTATACTGACAATGGAAGTCGTGAACATACTATAGGTCTATCGTCGACTATGACGTTCAGAAATGATTTAATATGTGGCTCTTCCTATGAAAATTTACAATTTTAGCAAATAACCTTGATCCGTCTGCTGAAGTCCCAGTTCTCATCACCTGAGGCAATTTATGTCATACAGCATTCACATCCGTTAAAGCCGCACCACACGAGACGCAAAAATTACCTGGAGCGGCTGGTCGCCCACCAATGCTGCACCAATTCTGGGGGAAACAATGTTTGAGGAGCGAATTCACCAGGATGAGTCTGCCTATTTTGTTTGTCGTGCTCGAAAAATTCAATTCAACTCGCAGTCCAGTTTTCTCCTGATATCTATTCATTATTATGATATTTAACTCCTCTGTTTTTCTTAAAATTTTACTTCAATAATTATCATTCCAGCTGCTGTGTCCAAAATAAAAAATTAAATTGTCTCCAGATTGCAATGACGGTAGCCAGCAGAAAACGTACTTGTCAAAGTTTTGTTTAAAAGCTACAATATATTAGAAAACAGTCAGTCGCTGAGTACTATGCACAGGAATAAACGAAACTGTCTATAAACAAATTTAAAATGTATTAAGTTGATAGCTTCCATTTCCATTCATGCAACCTATTATAAACTTACTGTAAAACATAGCAACTGCAAGCATGTTTCGCTAGTGCATAGGTATTAACATATCGCGGCAAGCTTGTTATTCGGCAAATTTTGTCCTTTTGAAATCCGCGAAGATATCGATCGTCTGAGTACGCCTTTACTCTCGTCTGCCCCCTCCTAGCTAATTACGAATAGCTTAATTTATTGTGAGTTTCGTAAACACAATGTGGACCGCTAGTTCCCTAGTTTTCCTTTGGAGAAAATTAAAGCAGAAATGTAACATGCAGAACCCACAAGTATGTATCTAACTAACAACTTCATGCGGAGTACCACACTGTAAAAAAAAAATCTGTTGTATAAACAGAAATGTCTGGCAGCAAAATCTCCAGACACTTTTTCGTATTCAGTTGAAACACCGGACCGTTTTCACCCTCCGTACTTTTAGTGCAAACGGAATTTTTTCCGTAATTATTTATCC
>LQNS02278087.1:3539479-3551966 GCA_001587735.2 Parhyale hawaiensis
CAGAACTGTCAGTAGATTAACTATTTAGGGAATTCTTCTGTCAATACGACAGAGACAAGAGAGTAACGGAAAAAATTACAGTAAAATCTTCGAATTTTGTCCGTGGAAACACTGGTATTTTTAACAGTGCAAGTGACTAGCAATACGCCCATCAGAGGAAACAAATAACGGATATCGACCGATTGTATCATTAAATTGGCCACTTTTATGTATATTTCTACATGCCAGAGTTGAAACACCGAAGCGTTTTCCCCAACCGTTCCAAATGCGTTGTCAAGGGCGCCACTTTTGCTATCGCAAAATTTCACTATATAAACTAGAGCACTCTGAGAGCGCATACCTCCGCTAAGTGAGCCAACGGTAGCAAAAATTCAAATTGGCCCTGAAACCATATTTTTCTTTGCATAAACTCCAAAATCTAATCATTTTTGCCTCTTCATATTAATAACAGCTTGTTCAATTTTTTTGAAGATCCGTTCATAACTTTTTGAGTTATACTGTTAACAAACGTTATGACATATATGAGTCAAACATACAAACGAACCTACTGATCTGCACCAAAATTTGATCATTTATGTCATTTACCATTACTAACAACTCCTATAAATTTCATAAAGATCAATTCATTATTTTTGAGTTATTGTGCTAACAAGCATAAAATTAAAAACAAAGACAAACGAACGAACGAATGAACGGACCATTACCAAAATTTGGTCATCTACTCTTTGTTATATACCTAACAACTCCTGTTTATTTCATCAAAATCCATCAGTAACTTTTTGAGTTATGGCATCAAGAAAAATGACGCAGACAAACAAACAAACAAACAAACAAACAAACAAACGGATAGACATATCTTCACCAAAAGTTAATCATCTGTTCCTCCTAACATACCTAACAATTCCTGTAAATTTCATCCAAATCGGTTCATAACTTTTTGAGTTATCTTGGTGACAGACAGACAGACAAACAGCCAAACAGACAGACAAACACGACGAAAACATGACCTCCTTGGCGGAGGTAAAAATGCTTAATTCTGAGCTGTCCATGCAGTTTATAAGTAAACTATAGCAAGTGTCGTATATAGAACGGTAAAAATTTCCATTACCTTCACATGAGTTTGTATTCGCAACGACGCGGCGTGTGTTTTAAAGAATTGTTCAGACACGTTCAGGTGGAGTCAAGGGCACTAAAACTGTTCCAAGAATGTGAAACATGGGCCGCGAGCTTTGCAAAAACTCAGCCACTCTCTCTTCAGTGTCTTTCTTATTCAGAACGGGAGACAGAGATGTTGGGTGGAGCGCCTCTGTACTCACAAATTGGCCAGTGACAAGCATCCGGTAATTTTTTCGAAATTTTAATAATCGCAAACATTACTTTTTCCCCAAATTGACTGATGAAAATCAGTATCAAAACATTTCCAGTTTCGGTCACCCCACAACAAACAAACAAGAGGTTGTCGCCGCGGTTTACATGCTAGTCTATTGCCCTGTGTTCATATTTTAAGAAACTGGATACTTCGTCATGACCTTACGAGCACAAAGTGTGTACACTAAAGGATTTACTAGAATGTTATCAAGTCAGTTTGTATAGCCAGTGTCCCTAGCAATATTTAGGCTTTCTCTTCAAATGTGGAGTGAAATAAAATTCGAATAGCTAGGCACTTATTTTATTTTATTTATTATTTTTTTTAAACACATGAAGACTTTCGACTCCTAAGAGGAACGACCGTAGTAAAAAACCGAATTGTACTCCAGTCTTTGAAGGTTATTGAGGCTTGGAGAAGTTACCGATTGCCCGACGCTGCCAGTAACTCCCTAGAGAATTTGGAAATTTATCCGCGCTGAAAATATTCAACTAATCACTATATTCTATGCTGGAACTCATTCTACATAACATAATTAAATTGAAAATGTTACGATAGGATTATGGAAATTACGGTGATAGCAGCAGGGGCAACATTGGCGGGTAATATAGACAGTCAATTACTATTACGTGTATTTAAAACTCATCAGGCTCTAAATTAAGACGCCACAGGTGTTGAGAAGGATATAGAACACCAACTCACACTTACATTTAACTATCATTTCCCAGCGGTTGCAACGCTTATGCAAAGCTATTGTTAGAATGTAAAAAGAATGACTCGATGAGAGCTGGAGAGAAGTGTTTACTGTGTTGCCGCCATGTCAGTAGCGCGGACGTGATAGTTCTTGTTCTGATACCGTGGTACCAGCAATGGCAGCATGACTACTTTAGCTATGTTTAGAGAGTTAAAGCATGCATAGACGGGTAACGTTTTTCCTGCTTCCGACGGGGTAAAATTGTCTGAAGATCAATCTTGCCGTAACATTTTAATGTACAATCATCACGAAAAGTGCTTGCAATCGCAATTTTTTAGGGTAAGTTTATTCTATGTTGAATGAAATTGATAAGAAAAATAAATATTAACTAGAGCACTCTGAGAGCGCATACCGCCGCCAAGCGAGGCAGCGGTAAAGAAAAATTCAATTTGGCTTTAAGACCATAATTTTCCTTTCATCAACTCCAAAATCTAATAATTTGTGCCATCTGAAGGTATTAACAGCTTATGCAATTTTCGTGAAGTTCCGTTCATAACTTTTTGAGTTATGCCGCTAACAAACATTATGACAAACATGGGCCAAACATACAAACGAACAAACCGATCTGCACCAAAATTCAATCAATCTTGTCTTTTAACATTAATAACAACTCCTATAAATTTCATAAAAATTCATTCATAATGCTATGCTAATAAATACAGAATTAGAAACAGCGACTAACGAACGAACAGATCATCAGAAAAATTTATTCATTTACTCTTCGTAATATACCGAACAAATTGTCTAAATTTCATAGAAATCCGTCCATAACTTTTTTGAGTTATTACATTGAGAAAAAAGGGGCAAACAAACAAATAAACTGATGGACGGATCTTCTGTTCCTCCTAACATACAAAACAATCCCTGTGAATTTCATCAACATCCGTCCATAACATCTTGAGTTATCTTGGTGATAGACAGGCAGACAAACATACAAATAGACAGACAAACCCGACGAAAACATAACCTCCTGGGTGGAGGTAATTATAATGCATTAATTTAATGCCGGATTACCAGCAAGCTTCTAATTCTTCCTACATAGTGTTCAGTAACCCAATATTTTATGAGTTCTTGCTGCATGTAAACGAAACAATGCATCCATTACAATATCTTTTACTAGAGCGCTTTGAGAGTGCATACCTGCGCCAAGCAAGGCAACGGTTACGAAAAATTAAAATTTTTTCTGAGACCAATATTTTCTTCGTATCAACATAAAAACCTAATCATTTGTGTCCTTCAATATTGTTAACAGCTTCAGTATCTTTTTAAAAGATCCGTTAATGATTGTTTGAGTTATGCTGCTGACAAGCATTATGACAAACATGAGTCCAACAAATGAACCAACCGATCTGCACCAAAAGTCAATTGATTATGCCTTTAAACATTAGCAACAACTGCTATAAATTTCATAAAGATCCATTCATTATTACCTACGCCAAGGAGGATATGTTTTCATCGTGTTTGTCGGTCTGTCCGACTGTTTGTCTGTCTGTCATCAAGATAACACAGAAAGTTAAAGACGGATTTTTAGCAAACTTACAGGGATTGTTGAGTATAATAGGATTAACTTTTGGTGAAGGTCTGTCCGTCCGTTTGTCTATTTGTTTGTTTGTCTGCCTCATTTTTCTCAATGCCACAACTCAAAAAGTTATGGGCGGAATTTTATGAAATTTACGTGAGTTGTTAGGTATATAACGAAGAGTAAATGAACAAATTTGAGTGATGATCTGTTTGAATTCTTGTCGGTGTTTTTGATTTTATCCTTGTTTGCGCAATAACTCAAAAAGTTCTCAATTGATCTTTATGGAACTTACTGCAGTTGTTGGTAATGTTAAAAGACACGAATGATTCAATTTTGGTGCAGTTTGTCATAATGTTTAATTGTGGCCTAACTCAAAAAGTTATGAACGGATTATCAAAAAAATTGCAGAAACTATTAATGCTGCCAAAAGCCACAAATCAGTAGATTTTTGGAGTAGATACAAAGAAAATCATGGCTTCAGAGCTAATTTTAATTTTTCGTTACCGTTGCTTTACTTGGCGGAGGTATGCGCTCTCAGAGTGCTCTTGTTTTCTTAGTTATTGTGCTAACAAGCATAAAATTAAGAACAGTGACAAACGAACAAACGAATCATTAAATAAATTTGGTCATTTACTCTTTGTGATATGCCTAACAAATCATGTAAACTTAATAAAAATCCATCCATAAATTTTTGAGTTATAGCATTGGGAAAAATAAGGCAGACAAACAAACAAAAGTAGTCATCTGTTCCTCTTACATACCTAACAATCCCTGTAAATTTCGTCTAAATCTGTCCATAACTGTTTGAGTCATCTTGATGACAGACAAAGAGACAGACATACAAACCCGACGAAAACATAACCTCCTTGGCGGAGGTAAAAATAATAATACGTTAGGCGGATGATTTTGAAATTTTCAAAATTTGTTTTTTTTTTCACTAGACAGTAGCTATACGTCAGACGGACACGCAGGCAAAAAGTTAGACCGCCATTGTAACCCTATTTGTGAGAAATGGGGGACTGGTGGTGGGGGATGATGTTCTTCTTAACACATAAATTTTTACTTCAAAAACTTTTTCATTATCCACCTGATCATCATGAAACTTGGTAGAAAGATGTTAAATTGAAAATAAATGAGGGTTTTACTGAGGTTTTTTTCGCCATAGAAAACGCGTTACTCAAAGAAAACGGATTTTCCCACTAAAAAAACTGTTTTCTTCGAATAAATTTTTCTATGACGAAAATGAGAAAAAGTACATGAGTCTAACCCACATTTTTTTTCGATTTTACATACCTATGCCAAGTTTCATCCAAATCGGAGCATAAATAGAGAAATCACCTTTGAACCTGTTGGCAGGAATTTTCCTGGTGAAATTCGAGAAAAAGACTTTTGAACGAAAATGATTATTATTTTTGTTCCGATTTGAATGAAACTTGGTACACATATCTAATAGCCGAAAAGAATGTGGGTTAGACTCGTGTACTTTTCCCATTTTCGCAATGGAAAACTAGCTATTCAAAGAAAACGAGAATTCGGCCCCTCCCCCTCCCCTAAAAAGTTGTTTTTTCGACTTCAAATGCATCTCTTCTACAGTTTTTGAGATACAAAGATTGTTTTGGTATCAAAAGCGTGTTATTTTTCTCCATCAAAGATTCTATTGGTGGCTTCGGTTTTCGAATTAATAAATTATTTGGGGAGCACTTCGTCAGAATAACTTATTAAATTTTTTTCACTTTTTACGAAAAATATCCAAAACTGCATTGAATATTAAAACCTCTGATAGATTCCTTTATAAGGAAGTAAATTTCACTACTTTCGGGTCATAAGCCATCTCTCTAGCTCAAAAACCCTAGTGCGTGGCAGTAGCATTTTCCCCTAACCCAATTTTTTTATATTTTTTCTTTACTAACTCATTTTCTATGCAAAAAATAAAAACTGTACGAATAAAAACAATTTATTTTCCATTTTACATATATGAGCTAAATTTTACCCAAATCGGTTGGTATATAATTTTTTTTTGTCAGTACCCACCCCTTAATCATGCAAAGATAGTGTTATCATTTCCACCTTCGTTTTTGTTGTTACAATTCCTGGTCGAAAGATTTTTATCTACATGACCTGGAGAGAAGTGTAATTCTTTCTTTTTCAGAACGCATTACAGGTCAGTTATTATGTTCATTAATTGTTTCAACGTAGTATCAAAAAAATATGTATTTCTGGTAATTAATAATAATTGTCTGACACAGACTGGTAGGTGTAAGACACTACAACTACGCTGCGGAATGAGTCTGCGTTTCATGCTCTAAGTAAATTGGACGCTATAGAAAAAGGTTACCGTTACCGTTGCCTTGTTTGGCGGTGGTATGCTTTCTGAGAGTGCTCTCCAGTTGGTATTGTAAACATATTCTCTAACAGGTAGTTGCACGGGAAGTTCAAGCAAATTGGATAAACACGCTACTATAGAACTTCTGGACCTGGGATCTGACGGAGGCGAAGAAAACTTTCCGGTAACACGCCTATCAACAGACACTTCCCGGTGATAATACAGAAACAATACAGTAATCTCCGTTACAACACAGAACGTTATTACTTCTGTGAGCACTGTGAAGTACAGGCTCTTCTTGCGAAACGACAGACACTTTAGGCGGCTTCTCAAAACGGAGGCACTTTTATAGTATCTGCTCGTTGAAACGTTTTTTTTTTTTTTTTCACTGCGCATACTGTTTTCTATACGCCATTTTTTGTGAGCATTATTTTGCCAGTTAAATGGGTCTAGTTTGAAAGGTTACTGAATCCAGGAAAGATTTCTGTAAGTCTTCAGCAGTTTTATACGTCGCTATTTCGCGTCCCAGGCTCAGGGAGGTATCCTGGTGCACTGTAATGCTTCGAGAACATAATTATTTTAAGAACAACATTCATCCGTTATTCATTGTTCAAGACGATTTTTGAGATAAGATTTATATGAAACGCATTAATATTCATAACCAGAATCAAGGTTTAGCTATCTCAATAATGAGTGATGCCCAAAGATAAAATATATACGGTTAAGATTTGATACACAGCACGCTTAAATTACACGGTTTTATAAATATTTTAGATAGAGAACACAAAAATTTCGCAAAAAGACTTTTTACTTTTTCAGCAAGGTAAGTGAAACCGAAAGTATTTGAACAGAAACGATAAAATGAAGAGAAAGACATCGGAGCAGCTCCCACGGTCTACAGCACTGTTAACTTCGTAGTGCTGCTTCAGACGTGTAGTAACTAACTTACCAATAATTAGCTGAACCAGTTCTAAAATTCTAAGCTATCTCCTGGTAATACATTATTAAAGCTCGCGAATGGTAAATCTGTAAGTTCTACATCCAATTATGCGTACTTTTTAAGGGCGGGTTCAAGCATCATTCATATCAACGGGTTTGGTCATCCACTCGTCCGAAAGTTTTGTAGCTTCGTAGTCACCACGACTTAGCATAGTTAGTCACCACGACTTAGCATAGTTAGTCACCACGACTTAGCATAGTTAGTCACCACGACTTAGCATAGTTAGTCACCACGACTTAGCATAGTTAGTCACCACGACTTAGCATAGTTACGCCACAAAAACTTAATAAAATATTACACGTCAAATCAGTTCACTCTACAGTGCCTCGAGGCTTGTTACGAATATCTCTATAAATTTTAAGTAATCTAAAATTTAAAAATGTGCACTTTTCTGCTATTTCTAGGACACAGTAACATATTCGGACAAGTGGATAAGCGAACGTATTTATATTAATGACGTGTGAACTCTGCCTAAGGCTGTTGTTGTTGTTGATGATGATTCATGTTTCAAGTAAGCGAAGCTTCTGGGATTTGCTCATGTAGTTTCCAGGCAGAGAATTTGTTAAATTCGCCACAAACTGGTTTATTTACCCTAATGATCTGAAAACTGTTCTGAAACAGAAGAAGAATCACCCCAACGCACCGTCATACGCACAGGACAGATCTGCTTTACTAATTTATTAGGCTATATGTAATGGCAGCAGCAATGGTTCCAACATCTTATCTTTTCTAAGTTTTTTCAGTGGAAATCAAGGTCCTTTCTTAGGTTAGGAGCGTGGGGCAGGTTCCTTGAATGACGTCACAACTAACAGAGGCAAACGTTTTACCCAAGAACAGCGTGCGAGCTGCGAGTGTCTGCTTCTTGAAGAATGTAATTGATAACCGTAATTAAGACAATTTGACAAAGAACTAAATTTACACAAATTTTTATTAGAACTGTTTAATCCAGGCCATAACCTCAATTTTTACCTCAAACACACCCTTCAAACAAACTCTCTAACGAGCAGGAATTAGCGAATTAGCACTGGCCGCTATAGTTTTTTTTTTTGGTGAAGTGAAAAATTCGGATACAAATCATACCTATTTATTTCCAGGATAAGGAGATTTAGCTGTCTTTTGCCTTGCCATGCTGTTTGATACATATCACCGAATGGAGAGAGGGTGGTGCTCATGGTGGGACTACTCGAATAGGTTACCCCTAGGTATAAGCACACCAAGGGGTAAGTCACATAGAGAATAATTAAGAGTGATATAGTAAAATACAATAGAGTATCGAGTATGACACCATCGGAGCAGAGCACAATACCAGGACTAAAACTCAGACGCATCTTTACTGTCATCATCAAGTACGAGAAGCATTTACATAAACGTATTGCTCCACATTGTAATCAAATTAACGCAATGAGAGATGTAGAAATAGTTCTTAAAATGCTTACCGAGAGATCAATGCGTGGCGGTGATAGTTCATCTCCTGATTGCAGCTGTCTTTGGATTGCTCAGTACCCGATACTGTCTTATAATTCGAGTCAAAGTAGCAAACATTCAGAGTACACGAATGAACACTGATTGTCGTATTTTCGGTGTCCCTATCTTCTTCGAAAGCGAACGTCTGAATGCTCTCTAGTGACCGCTGCGACGGTTTCAACGGCAAGTGAGCGTGCATTTGTTTTTACCGTGCTGGGATGGCACCCTAGTTGTTTTTGTAGCGTGAATTGAGGTTGTCTAATATTTTTCAGTCAAGTAATGTTAATTGAGCTGTGAATAAATAGCTTGTGTTATCACGCCATAGCTACGCGTCAGATCGCATCACATATCGCTACTATTTAATTTTCTGTCATAAATAAGTCTAGAGGCCTGTTCACGCGTCCCTCATCGTAACGCGTTCAATCAAGAAAATGAAAACGAGCTACCCGTCAACTTTTTCTCACTCTGGCCACACATAGAAACGCCGCGCGTTCATATATGTTATCGTTTCTTTACATTTTCGCTTATATTTCGCGTCGGTTTGGTCACATTCGTATCCCATAATCTTATAGCCTGATTTTGATAGGAAAAGCCTATTTTCAAAATATTTTTAGCCTGATAAACCGATAAAATCGAAATCAACACACAGCAATCCGCTCTTTGGTGTCTTTTCTGTTTGACTGCCCGCGAAATTACAAAACCGAAATACACTTCTAAAGTCGTTTTTTACGCTCTTTCCGAAAATGTAATTCTTTTTTCGAGAAATAGAAAATAAAAATGTTATTACTATTTACACAGAAATATATAGGATTGTTTTATATTTCATGAGCACATATCGGAAATTAAAACGTTAGGCTAGGCTGCTTAGGCTAGGTTAGGGTAGGGTAGGGTAGGTTAGGTTAGGGTAGGTTAGGCTAGGTTAGGTTAGGTTTGGCTAGGCTAGGTTAGGTTAGGCTAGGCTAGGATAGGCTAGGCTAGGATAGGCTAGGCTAGTTAAGGCTAGGCTAGGTTAGGCTAGGCTAAGTTAGGCTAAGCTAGGCTAGGTTAGGCAAGGCTAGATTAGGCTAAGCTAGAATAGGCTAAACTAGATTAGGCTAGGTTAGGCTAGGTTAGGCTAGGTTAGGCTAGGTTAGGCTAGGTTAGGCTAGGTAAGGCTAGGCTAGGCTAAGTTAGGTTAGGTTAGGCTAGGTTAGGCTAGGCTATCATAGGCTAGGTTAGGTTAGGGGTTAGTTTAGGGGTTAGGTTAGGGGTTAGGTTAGGGGTTAGGATAGGTATTAGGTTAGAGAGGTTAGGTTGGGGGTAGGTTAGGGGTTAGGTTAGGGGTTAGGTTAGATTTTAGGTTAGGGGTTAGGTTAGGGATTAGGTTAGGGGTTGGGGTTAGGTTAGGGGTTAGGTTAGGGTTTAGGTTAGGGGTTGGGTTAGGGGTTAAGTTAGGGGTTAGGTTTGGGGTTAGCTTAAATTTTAGGTTAGGGGTTAGGTTAAGGATTAGGTTAGGGGTTAGGTTAGAGGTTAGGGGTTAGCTTAGGGGTTAGGTTAGTTGTTAGGTTAGGGGTTAGGTTAGGGGTTAGGCTAGAGGTTATGCTAGGGGTTAGGCTAGGGGCTAGGCTAGGGGTTAGACTAGGCTAGGGGCTAGGTTAGGTTAAGTTAGGTTAGGTTAAGTTAGGTTAGGTTAGGTTAAGTTAGGTAGGTTAGATTAGATTAGGTTTGGATAGGTTAGGTAAGTTAGATTAGGTTAGGTTAGGTTAGGTTAGACTAGGTTAGGCTAGGGTAGGCTAGTTTAGCATTGATTAGGCTAGGTTTGCTTAGGTTAGGCCAGATTAGGTTAGGTTAGCTTCGGCTAGGTTAGCTTAGGCTTGTCAAAGGTTAGCTTAGGCTAGACTAAATTAGCTTAGGTTAGGCTAGGTTCGGTTAAATTAGCATATTCTTCGCTAGCCATATTGACTTTATTTAGTATTAACTGAAACATTAAAAAAAAAAATTGCGTTTCTTAGCAAATACATAGGAAATATCAATCTCTAAACGCTCATAAAATTTTCATTTTTTAATTCTCGAAAAAAATATATATTTGAAATAGCACAAAATACTGCATTAGAAACCTGTATTCTGGTTTCATAATTTTGCCGGCAGTGAAACCGAGAAAATCCCCGCTTTGTTGTCAAATGAAAAATGGCGTCAGTGTTCTTAGTACATTTTCAGTTTAACTAGTTTTCTCGTGTTAAAGGGAAATACAGTGAGTCTCATCGCTAAACTGACGGTATAAAATCATTTTTGTCGTACCTGTTCGAGATCTAAAACTTCATAGTGGATTTATTCAGTATTTGAAGGTTCTATTTACTGAACTTGAAATACGCGACGCGGTCAGAAAAGGTACATGCTTCATCCTTCAGTTTCCTGCATTTACTGCAACTGCTTCTATCAAATGAACGTGCCACGTATGTCAGTTTGACTGAACGCGCTACGATGAAGAACGTGTGAACACGGCCTTAACTGAAGCGCTGTAATCCTTGATGGTTTAAACTATTCAAAACATCCAATCATCACCCTAAGCAGTGGAGTGAATACAAAATTCCAGACACTAAGTTGTCAAAGTGCGGTGAAGAGTCGCTTGACTCCAATGACGTCACCGCCAATACTCGCTCGCTCTTATACACACACCAGCAATTCCACTAATTCTTATCTAGCTTACCCAGTGTTTTTATGCCCTGGATGTCCCCAGCTCTTGACCATTTTGCTACGTGGCAAGCTGACCACATTTGTCGTCGCTTTATTCCGTGACGCAGTAACGCTAAAAAACTGCTTAAAAGTAGGGATTCATTGCTTACATGTCACAGGCAATAAACTTGATCAACTGGTGTTACGTCAGGCCAGTATTGCAGAGCTCGAGTACCTGAAATGTGCAAGATTCATCGGGAATGTTATGAAGAGCAATTGACCAAATTTTTGTGAAGATCTGTTAATCTGTTTGTCTCGTTGTCGCTTTGTTTTTACGTTTGTCAGTAAAAAAAAATCCCAAAATGTTATGTAAGAATGAATCTTTATGAATTTGCATTAAATGTTGGAAGCGTTGAAATGCACAAGTGACCAAATTTTGGTTGGTAATGATCAGTTCGTTAGTTTGCGTTTGACTTTATATGTTTATCCTTCGTACGAAGTGCTTGCCAGAGCATGATTTAAAAAGATAAGGGCAGATCTTCAATATTATTATAGAAATTGTTTTAAAAATGTCAAAAGTAGTAGAAGCCCAAATTTTGGTTATGAATAAAAGGAAATCCTGATGTTAGGGCTATTTGATTTTTTTTGCAATATTTCCTTGCTTTGAGGAGGTATGTGCTCCCAGAGTATTTCTCTATTTATGTCTGTTAATATCCCCAGCCACTGCGAAGGTACCTATTGCAATGGCGGAAGAAACAATTAACAAGTTATTAACAAGTTGACAAAAACGATGATTTCATGCACGAGTTTTCTTTCCCCTTTGGATCAACGCACAGAGGTGCAGCGAATCATAAATGAAGAGGAAAAACAGAGTAAAACCATTATTGGTCGGAATATAATATTAAAGCAATGTGGCCAAGCTAGATAGCTGTCTTGAGGAACTAACTAAGATAAACTATTATGTACCCAGGCCGTGCAGTTCCTCCCAATATAGGATAGACAACTTAAAGCCTGGGGCCCATGCACTGTACCCTGAGAGGAGACCCCCAGTGGGGTCCCCTGTTGACTATAGGTACAGTTGAGCCTGCTGAACCCCTTGAATTAGCGACAAAATACGGAAGCGAGATACAAAATTCGTTTTTGTTTTTTTCTACCTCAGGGATTGTCTTAAACTTTGAAGTGCATGTGGTTTTTATGATTTGGTCATTCGTAAAAAATTTCGAACCCACTTGTTTCTAAACAAAAAATTCCAGCTTGACTTTAGTGCTGCTTTTGATCGCGTGAATGACCTTGGGCTGCTCCATAAGCTGAGATTAATGGGTATTGGTGGTTCATTTCTTGCGGTAATTAGTCAATTTTTATCTGACAGACGTCAATGTGTAGTTGTTGATGGGAAGAGGAGTGAG
>LQNS02278087.1:3568119-3581988 GCA_001587735.2 Parhyale hawaiensis
ACGAATGGATAACACAACAGTCAGAGAGACGTGTTCTGACTGGCTTACGAATGGATAACACAACAGTCAGAGAGACGTGTTCTGACTGGCTTACGAATGGATAACACAACAGTCAGAGAGACGTGTTCTGACTAGCTTACGAATGGATAACACAACAGTCAGAATGACGTGTTCTGACTAGCTTACGAATGGATAACACAACAGTCAGAGAGACGTGTTCTGACTGGCTTACGAATGGATAACCCAACAGTCAGAGAGATGTATTCTAACTGGCTTACGAATGGATAACACAACAGTCAGAGAGACGTGTTCTGACTAGCTTACGAATGGATAACACAACAGTCAGAATGACGTGTTCTGACTGGCTTACGAATGGATAACACAACAGTCAGACAGACGCGTTCTGACTGGCTTACGAATGGATAACACAACAGTCAGACAGACGTGTTCTGACTGGCTTATGAATGGATAACACAACAGTCAGACAGACGTGTTGTGACTGGCTTACGAATGGATAACACAACAGTCAGAGAGACGTGTTCTGACTGGCTTACGAATGGATAACACAACAGTCAGAGAGACGTATTCTAACTGGGGCTTACTAATGGATAACACAACAGTCAGACAGACGCGTTCTGACTAGCTTACGAATGGATAACACAACAGTCAGAGAGACGTGTTCTGACTAGCTTACAAATGGACAACACAACAGTCAGAGAGACGTGTTCTAACTGGCTTACGAATGGATAACACAACAGTCAGAGACGTGTTCTGACTGGCTTAAGAATGGATAACACAACAGTCAGAGAGACGTGTTCTCACTGGCTTACGAATGGATAACACAAAGAGACTTTTTCTCTCGGCTGCTCGTCTCAATGTTTTGCTGCATCCTTGAAAAAGCAACTGTTTGTCCACCAAAAAGTTATTAATATGTTAGCTTGCTGTTACTTCAGATGGCATTGCAAGAGTCTCTGGTGAAGCTTCGGATGTCTCTTCTAAATTAAAGTGCCCTTATTGGAACTGAGAAAGCTGTTTTCTGGTGTTGAAACGAACGTAGCTAAGTATTGGTACCATTAGCTGCAAGTACACGTTCATAAGACTATCACGTGAGCAGGCCTCAAGGTTCATCATATATATATATATATAGATATATATATATTATATATATATATATATATATATATATATATATATATATATATATATATATATATATATATATATATATATATATATATATATATATATATATAGTATATATATATATATATCTTCACCTATAATTCTGGCTCGTTTTAAATAGATTTAATTTTATAATATTTCGTGCGCAAAATGTTTCCTAGTCAGTACCATTTGAATCCCTCGGCTGTCGGAATTTAGCTCTTCCGAGAGTATATTCATATGTATTCATTCAGTATGTTCAGTATGCTCCCCGTTTATTTTCAGTACTCAGCAATAATTGCCTCCGCCAAGGAGGTTATGTTTTCGTCTTGTTTGTCTGTCTATCTGTCTGTCTGTCTGTCTGTCTTTCGGTCTTTCTGTTTGTCTCTCACCAAGATAACTCAAAAAGTTATTAACCGATTTGGATGAAATTTACAGGGTTTGTTAGGTATGTTAGTAGGAACAGATGATTAACTTTTGGTGATATGTCCATCCGTTTGTTTGTTTGTCTGTTTGTCTGTTTGTTTGTTTGTTTGTCTGCGTCATTTTTCTCGATGCCATAACTCAAAAAGTTATGGATGGATTTTGATGAAATTAACAAAAGTTGTTAGGTATATAACAAAGAGTAGATGATCAAAGTTTGGTAATGGTCTGTTTGTTCGTTCGTTCGTTTGTCACTGTTTTTAATTTTATGCTTGTTACCACAATAACTCAAAAAATAATGAATGGATCTTTATGAAATTTATAGCAGTTGTTAGTAATGGTAAAAGACATAAATGATCAAATTTTGGTGCAGATCGGTTGGTTCGTTTGTATGTTTGACTCATATTTGTCATAACGTTTGTTAACAGTATGACTCATAAAGTTATGAACGGATCTTCAAACAAATTGAACAAACTGTTATTAATATAAAGAGGCACAAATGATTAGATTTTGGAGTCTATGCAAAGAAAATTCTGGTTTCAGAGCCAAATTGAATTTTTGCTACCGTTGGCTCACTTGGCGGAGGTATGCGCTCTCAGAGTGCTCTAGTTTACTTTAGAAAGCAAAGAAAAAACGTGTAGTAATTTTGGACTGATTACTGTTGGTGGTAATGAGCCCTTAGCATTTTCAGAGAGATGGAAAAATGTACCCGGATTAGAAAATGAAAAGTTACTGCTGCAATTGATAGGTACTACCATGGATGAGCAGCACAGGGGAGAGTCGACCAAACCATGTCGACTATCTCCTGTCCCAACGAAACAATTCTTGTAGAAAGTGAGCTGTATGTAGTGACACCAAATTCATGCCGCTGGCTGCTAGTTGGCATATTACCGTATTACTGATATTGTGCGGCGTACTGAAGAGTGAAGTGTAGAGCAAGGAAACTGATAACCAGAGGGGCACTCCGAGAGGACAGACCTAGTTAAGCAACTCAATGCTAATATGCAATATGACAGACAGAGAGACAAACCGACTGCTGGATCATTACTAATATTAATCATCCGTTGCCCATATCAATCATAACAGTTACTGTAAATTTCATGAAAGTCTGTCCATAATATTTTGAGTTATAAATAGCTATCAAACAGACAGACAGACAAACCCAGGTAATAACATAACCTGCATGGCAGAGGTAATAACTACTTAACCCTTACGCTGCTGGTAGCTCTCAACACACCACCGTCTATTACATATTTTTGATACATGCAATAAGAACGTCGTTTCTTTCACTAAAAAATTCTGGCAGAAAATACGAATGCTAGCTCGCAAGTTCGGCATCTTGCGTCCGAATGCGTTGATGTGCCCATGTAAATAACACACTTGTGACGAACTTTGAGTTATTACTCCCTGCAGATAAAGTATAACATGATGTTCAAAAATTAAATAGCGGCACTTGCGGAGCAAACTGAACTGATGGTGAACATTTTTACACCTTTTCACGACAATCTCAGAGCTGTGTTTACGAGCGTTCAACATAACGTTCGGACGATTAGCTGAGGAAACTTATTAGTTTGATTAGCGTGTGTCATGGCCTTAAGAAAACTAAGAGAAGCTCCAGATATCTTCAGCGCTTTGATTTCAACTTTGTCAATGCAAGAAGTGCATTCAAGTAAAAGGATGCCGCATACATTTTTCAATTTTAACCTGTCCTAATTTTCACCTGCTTCCGAAAAGCGTGGCAGAAAATTGACATATAAATACGCATTGGTCGGTATTACCTCCGCCAAGGAGGTTATGTTTTCATCGGCTTTGTCTGTGTGTTATTCTGTCTGTCTGTCATCAAGATAACTCAAAAAGTGCACTGCAATGCTACCTGCCATGCCGCTAAGCTCGTGATGCAGTGCCATTTAACTGAGAGTATGTACCCCATGCCGTGGCCAGCTCAGATACCTGGCCTCAATCCCATGAAGAACACTTGAAAATTTAATATTCTTGGCGATGCAGTTAGGTTGAAACAGCCAACTGTAGAGACATTTCTGTGACACGAATTACAGCTAACTAGAACATAATCAATGACTAACGCCATTGCAGGGCTATGACACGGTGATATCCTGCGGTCGTAACTGCCAAGAAGTTACTTACAGCAATGTTTTGTACACGTCCATAAGCTGCTGTTAGAATGAGTGTTTGCTGGTTATTACAAAATGTAGAGAAGTATTTTTGTTCTTTTTTTTATTCTTATACACCTTCCATTTTTTAAACACACATATTTTCCAAAAAATATTTTTTCTGCTTTAGTTTTCGAAGAAGGCGAAAGGATTCTATTGAAGTATGTACCAGAGGTCGGCATCTCCGTTTATGTTACGATGGTACGATGACCAAATCGATGGTACGATGGCCATTTCCATGTTCTTACGATGGCGATGGCAATACCATCGCTCCATCGGCATCGGAACCAAAAATCGCCCATTTTTATCGGCAATGACCTACGATGAAATAACCGAAGACGATGGACATCATAGGGCGTTACAATCGGCGATGGACCATCGCATTAACACATTCTAAATATGCAAACATCTCAGATCACAATCATCGAATAAAAGCAGCATCGCTAAAAATCTCGGCCTGTGTGCGATTTTCAAACCAGTAATACTATTCCTAGCTGATAAAAGGTGCGAAATGTAAGGCCCAGGTTACCAATGACATTGTTAGACCTGAGAAATATATTAAAATAAATTTTGTAACCCCCTCTTTATTTTAATGTTGCTAACAAATAAATGTGTTTCAAACTCGTAAGACTGTTTTTTCTGTAATTTTAGCCTTATTCCATTATTTCATCGGCATCGGAAGTACAACTGATGACGATGCCCATCGTATGCCATCGACGGCATGTTCAGTCATTTCATCGGACCATTTCTTCCTCATAACACCATCGCCGATGGAAAAAAAAGGCCATCACTGATTATTTGATACGATTTCCATCAGACCATCGCTGTCGCCGATAGATTTTTGCGATGTTCCATCGTAACATCGTAGGTTTTTCCGATGGCGATGGTCTACACACCATCGCCATCGTATAATCGGCGATGGCAATCGTGCCAGGCTCTGGTATGTACACACAGTGAAACTTTCGCATGGATCCTGAAGATAAGAAATAATGTACAATATTTGACTGGTCATATTCTACTTTTGGTCGCTAGTGTGGGCCATTCATGATCTTCCGTCATCTAGATCAAACCTGCGAGTATTGTACTCCTAGCACCCACTGGAGCAGTGAGTATACCCCAAGAGAAACTACGTATAGTGTCGCGCATACAAATGGTTGACTAATATGTGTTATGGATGCCTATAGTCATTATTTTGGCTGTCTAGAAATAGAAATGTCCCTTCCAGAGTGACTGCAAGTTAAATCAACTGACTTCTTCATATATTTTAATCCCTGTGCGTTTGGTGAGTAGATGTACTTATTTCGTAATATTGTGACTGCCGTTCAGATAGTAGCTAAATCCACACTCGATGTTTTTGGCCCCAATTCCATATCGCTGCTCTGCTACATTTTTCATTTTTAGTTATTTTATTCTTTGTGTTACAAACAGTACTTGAAAAATTGTCATACTTTTCGAGAGCCGCTCAGATGCCGGAGTCATGGCTACGTCAAGAATCTGTTTTCCCCATTTCGTGTGACTACTCTACTTGTTTATTTTTTAACAGTTTTTTAGCCACTCCAACTTTTTTGCTATCGGTAGTAAAAATTGGCTTATTTTATGAAGGCCGTCCTGAAGTAGGAGTCAGAGCTAAATAAACACTCGGTGTTCCCCGACGCCCGACTTCACAGGGCTTTGCTGCAGCATTCGCAACGCCTGAGTCACTGCCGTCGAGCAGCCGCTCCGCCATGAGGGCCTGTGGTGGGATGACGTCGGTCGCGTTTCATAAATTATCGAAAAGAAGTCGATGCTAAAAGTGGCGCTACTTGCCTGCACGCGCGCTCGCCTCCTTAGGCTAGACTCTTCTGGTGGCCAACGGCGCGAATATCGGGCGAATTCTTTTTTAATATGTAGCAGGAGCATTTAGCGCGCTACACTACTTCGAGTTAAACTGAGTGTAGTAATGTTTCTACGTAGACGTGCTTGTTTGGATATTAGTAGAAACTTTGGCCAGGACAGTACTGTGACTGAGAACTCTGTCGTCGATCCGTCGATCTTCAAGGAGGAAGCTAGTTTTTAATTGTATGTTTTCTTGGCCTCTCCGTAATAATGTGACTCCTAACTTAGCACACTACTCTTATGGGTGTCTATGGTCAACAGGACGCTTCCTATACCTAGTGAAATATGTCTGGAAAATGGTCCAATCACACACAGTCTCTGGACAAATTACTAGACGCAGCATGGGTTTTTGGTGCTTATTCGGCCTATTTTGAACATTTGAGGATACAGAAGTTTATTTCAAGCGCCAATTTAAAGGGTACAAGTTACGATAGTTTGAGTTTTCTATCCAAACAAGCCGGAAATATGCTGGGTAGGTACCAATAATTATGGCTGCGTCCAATAATTTGTCAAGGGACTGTACCAGCCGGACCAACTGCATGGCTTACAGACCCATGCCTGTACTTTTGTAGGCCTTAACCTAAGACAACTATTGATCAACTATTGTCATTTAATTTCTATATTATTTCGATAAGATATGTCCCAAAGTGAAATAGGTAATGGAGCAAGTTAATGGAGAGAGAACCGTTAGTAAAAGAATTAGTTTTTCAGTGAAATATCAGGAATCACGAAAACTTCAAGGTGAGCGAGCATACTAAAGTGTAGCTTACAAAGGAATGACTTTGCCGTACTCGACAGTTCATGGCACTAAGAGGAGTGAAGAGATATTTACTAAGTTCTGCTGCATTCAAAGGCAGTCAGAGCGAAAAACCATTTTCTAATGTATCAATACTAATGCTGTACCGAAATTCATTATCACCTGGGTATGGGGATCAGAGGTAGAAGAAAATTCGCTCTTGAAATTCAAAACACGATTTTTGCGCAATGCAGTTAAATTATAAGATACTGTGCACAGTAATGTAGACATATTACAACCAAGGGGCCAAAAAAATTGCTAGTATCTTCGAAGCCCATTTCTCGCACGAAGAAATCGAGAAAATTGTTAAAGCTTGTCCGCAAAGGGAGATTAGGATGGACGGGTTTTTGAAAAAAAAATCAACATAGTAACTATTACGATATTAAGTGTCAAAGCTTGAGAATCTGTTTCTGACGCAGAAATGAGAGGAGATTAGAATTATCTCTTTACTGCTAATTTAACTGTAACCCATCTGGCAGACGAAACACAGCTAGTTGCAGCACATGTTGAGAATACAGTAACAGGATTCAACGCTTCGCATGACGACGTTAAAAAACTTGACATGTGCTGCTGATGAATTGACAGGTGAGGCACTTCTGGACTAACAACACCAACGATTGTTGCTTACAGGCTTATCGGGTTGAACACAATCAATTATATCTGCTCAGTGATCACAATAAAGAATTCATTTATGAGCTGTCTGCATGCAAAAAGAAACCAATAAGTTCTGACTACGATTCGCGCAAGAGAAGCCAGCAAAAGTTATGACGACTTTGAGAATCAAATGGTGTAGCAAGAATCAGAAACCGCGAAAATAGGCTATTTTGAGTTAGTTCTTCATGGATTGAGGACGGATTATCTCCGACGGAAACTGTTAAATTTAGCATGTAATTCTAAAATTTTATTCTAATGTTATAATATGTGTTGAGTAGATATTAAGTTGCATTTTTTGTATACTATTTTCAATGATACATTATCTTTTAAATCTATGCTTGTAGATGTTAAATTATTTAATTAATTTATATGTTTGCTAATTTATCTGTCTATGAAATGGAGCGTTTCATATTCATCCACATTTTTATAATAGTATCCACGAAATGTTCTATAGATCTCTTTCGTTGCGTCCAAAAAAATAACATTTCTTTAACGCGACTCCGGCCATTTATGGCACTATCGCATGTATAGAAGATCTACTCGTAGTTCGCTCAAAAAATAGTCTTTTACATGTTAGCCATATCATCACTGTTAACTACACGTACATTGCGAATATTTTATACAGCTTTTAATGTTTCAGCCACTATTTACCATGCCTTCTTTATGTGAAATGTCTGAGTTGGCAGCATTTAAAATATATCATCATTATTATAAATTTGGTCATCGCTGTTTCAGTCGAGTACAGTACACTAAATTAATCGATGACCTCAGTTACACCACTATAGCTCTTTACGATAGAGAAACATCTATAGCTTTGCCACTGCCGCTCTCTCGCCATGGCTGACCGTCTCTAGTTCATGATTTTATGGTTTATTCCAATTTATGGGATTTACTGTTGAGTTATCGCTACCCTAGCAGATATGCGAAGCCAGTACCATATTTGAAATTTCTATTGGTTATTTTAATAATTCTTTCACCAAATGCAATTCATTGCTACATTTTGGGTGCACTGAAAGAAAATGAGAGCTCTGTTGTTGTATTTTGACGCATGTAAACGTAAATCCCATTATAAATATTCCTTGAGTGGTTCAATAAGCTCCATGAATTATACGAGATGCAATTTAATGTATTGAGATACTAACCGTAGATGCAGCATACCAGTTGGACGATTTTACAAAAAGTGCTCAAAACGAACTGATTGCTGACCTGTTGGTACTAACTGATAACAAAAAGAAGAAGCCATATTGAAGGTGTACACAGGATCCCAGTGATCAGCGCTGTAGTTATACTTGCCTTGGAGTTCCACTTATTACTTTTGACATCTTTACAGCACGCCGATGATGACAAGCCATGCTATGATGCAGGGGAGCTTCACGCTGCTGTGAGCAGCATCAGCAGGTGGGAGTTAGCACGTTATTGCTATTCCTAATGACATTTGTGCCGTATGCTTAGACAAGAGTTTGTACATCTTAGGAGACAGAGAGCGCTCTGTTGCCAAATAAGATGTGCTCGCTCAAACAAATTTGCTATGTTCGGTAGCCTACTTTTTGTTAACTGGCATGGATATTTCAATCAGTTTTAACGTCATCGCCTTCTGTGAGGGAGGCCCCATAATTCTCGGCTTCGGATAACAGAAAATAAAGGAAAATCGTCATATATTTCATCTGAGAAGGTGTAAGTTCTGTTGTAGAACTACGTTTATTCTATGCAGAGTTCTCCTATACCTACCCTGCTTATGCTAAAAATCTCTTTCAAAATTCCTTTAGGGTCAGAAATTTTCCAGCACTCGACGAATCTCCCAAAGCCAGGCAGCAGCCCTGTACTGGTCAGTTCTCTTAATGCTTGCAGTGTATTTGCACCTTGTCGTATGGCGCGTACTATTGTGTTACTTTTTTTTATTGTGCTGCTCGTCAAAATAAGGAAGTTATAAAATTGGAAGCATGATAGTATGAGCAAGAAACGATAATGAACTCTGTGGATACGTGGCGCATTATACCTTCATAAGCGTCTATTATGCACCTGACTTAACGTTACAGACGTCCACGTCAAAGTTATCTTTTATTCCCCAAAACTTTGCTTCAAAAGCTCATAAGATAAGCATGCATTCGCATCTTTGAAATCACTGCTTCTCTGTATTTTCCTTCATTTACGCGTGTTGTACGTACAAAATATTTCATCCCGCACATCAGAGTCTCTATCGGAACTTTTTCATCGCTTACCTGCTGCCTTTAATTGAGCATGACTGCGCCTCACATGCAATGAAATCCAGCTATCGATACACCAAAAATTGTAATTCCTCTGTTCTACTATTATACAGATATATGTACGCACGCTGACAATTTAAAGTAAAATAATTAAGGTGTTTAGGTGTAACGACCATCCTTCCTGTTTTTTTTTTTTTCATCGAAAAAGTATATCGTAAAATCTTGGAAAAAAGATAAGCACATGCCGCATATATCAGCAATATCCTGCCTCCTGAATGATCATGAAATAGCTTTGCCTAAAACTATCAATATACAGGGTGTTTCTTCTTAGGCGGACAAATTTTAACCATAGGTAGAAAAACCGAAATAAATCGGTTTTCATGCATGATAAAATACCCAAAACTCCTTAGTTTTCGAGTTACAATAACTTAAAGAAATTTAAACCTTTAAGATGTTTACTACGTGCGCGCCAATGTTAGCGCTAAATTTGATCGTTCAGCAAGTTTTCCGACCACATTCCTGTCCATGCGCTTACACTGTATCGATGTTGATGATTATTTGGGTTAATGACATGAGGATTATTAAGCTTGAGCCCAATGATGTTAAAAACCACATCGCGAGTAAAATACGCTTCATCAGTGAAAAGAATTAGCTTGGCGAAGTAAGGATCCCTTGTTCGCTGCTGCAAGAACCACTCTTAAAATTGTACACAATGTCCAAAATCTGGTGGCAGCATCCCCAGCTTTTTTTCTTAAACGACACGGATGTAAATTCCGACGACGTAGTGTCCGACATGCAGTTGTGTGGTTACGTTAAATGCTAAGTTTGTAGCTGTGGATATTTTTTCCTAACCGTGAAATATTTGCTGTTTTTGCTATAAAAATAAAGTAAACTGCTTTGATTAGGTCCGAAACGTGCTGAACTATCAAAACTAGTGCTAACATTGGCCCGCGCGTAGTGAACAACTTAAAGCTTTAAATTTCTATAAGTCATTATAAATCGAAAACTAAGGATTTTTTGGGCGTTTTGACATTGTTGAAAATCAATTTACTTTGAGTTTTTCTACCTAAGATTAAAATTTGCCCACCTAAAAAAACACCCTGTATTTAATATATACTATAAAATCTACCTAATGTAAAATATACAAAAATAACTTACCTCTTTTTGTATATTAGCTCATATGGATATAACAAAAATTTGGTAAGCCAAGAACTCATCTATAATGAAGTCTGCTACCACATTCCTTCAGATAAGTTTTAGGAAGTGCCTCAAACGGACGGGGTGTCGGCCCATCATTGATGATTTGGCAGGCGCAGGTGCCGTGTTATTGCAGCCTGCGGCCGCCAGTAACTCGCACCAGCGACATCATTTGCATGCCAAAAGACACACGCCTCCTCACCCAGCGGGTGCTAGAGCTTCCTCTCAAATTTGAACAAGCTCAACGTGTGTGTCTGGTAAATATGAGCTATGGCAAAACAATCTCACACGGAAACGTAACTGTCGTTGTAGTAGAGGGACTTTTTCTAATCCATATATAGAAGGCGTATGCATGGAATGTAGTTCACGCTACGATTTGACGAAACTGGTCGTGTGTCAGGCAACAGCGAAAATGCGGTGCAATTGCTATCGATATAAGTTAAACTTGCCTCGTGAGAACCGATATTCTATATTATTCATATTTGTACAAGTTGCGTCCCACAGCAAGTACTGTATAAGATTTAACATTTCTGCTGATATTCTTCATATTTTCTTGTGGATTCGAAATTTCTCCCTTTTCTGTGCCTCCCTCAATATCCGTTTGTAAAATGATGTTTGATGGTTATGAATACCAGGAAAGATTTCATGAATTATTATTTTTTAGGGTATGCAGTGCGATAATAATCTCACTGACTGGCGCCACGGAGAGCCATTGACCATAGTCAAACAAGCGTAAAGAGTCCGATGGGCGTGGCTAAGAACAAAAAGCAACTCGGCCAAATCTCACAAAGCGTTTGGTATAACTTGTCTCAATCGATAAAATTATATATATATTCGAATACTCAAGCCCATTAATCAATAGATTAGATTGGGCACTGCTGCATTCAATTCAGCCCCGCCCCTGAATGACTGCTTACACTGGTTTGACTACAGTTCAGTGAACTTTGCGAATGCCCGTCCGATCACAGCTGCTGTACTCTTGTTTTATTGGGTATAAAGCATACAACAGTATATTATTATCAGAGTCCTGAATAACATCTGCAATACATCAAACAACTACTTCAGACACATTTCCTACGAACCATTTCGTCAGTGGAAATGTTTTTTGTATGGAAGTGTTGGTCCTGGAACCTTATTACCTCTGGACACCTTAGACTACACATTTTGTCCTTCTAACATTGTGGAGTAGAGCATTAGCTCCTCCAATCAAGCCGCTGGTGTCAAGCGTATGGTTTCAAGCGAAAACTTCAGTCAGTTCTTCCGGGGCTTCAAGTGTGTAATGAAGGGGTTTTCAGATAAGGTTTTCATTTAAATGAAACACCAGATCGAGTTTGCCACAAAATGTTCAAGAAATAATTCTGCTGTGAGAGTATAATCTTCTGCAGCTGCACACCAGTGTCGTGCCCAGAGTCTCGTACTAATATTTAGACTAGTGTAAGTTAAGGAGTATATGTCGGCGCTGCTTTCTGGGAGCTCAGTATTGCGGCATTGTCAGTGGTGCTGCTCAGCATGAACAAACTTTGAAGGACTGAGGTGCTGTCTCTCTCAATTGATATAAAATGTAAGGGTTTCTATTGGAACTGATATCGTTTACGAAAATTTAGTCTTTAGCAGCACGCTTAATAATTTTATTTAGCGCCGTTGAGAAGATTATATCAGTGATTAATGCATTTTGTCAAGATAGTATAAAGATAAACCTGCATTTATCTCCTTATAGATCTGTCCATTTCCTGTCGCGCTTGAAGAAAACAAACCGATTGGCAAATAAATAGACCAGGTTGCAGATGCTGGCACTTGGTGCTTTGTAAACTTAAAATTTTTCAGAGTGCAGTAGTAAAAGTGAAGGAGGAATTCGTTGCTACAAACATTTTCCAGCCCTATTCCGTCCTTTTCGACAAACAGCTGTTCGCTTGGGCGCAAAAATTCAGCTAATATGATATGGCTTGGCCATGATACGGAGCCGAAACTTATATAGTGGTTGATGCTTGATACTCTGGCCTGTTAAAAACAAGAAATCAATCGTTCTGCATGTCATCGAAAGGAAAGGAAAGGTACCTCTGCACAGAAGCAGAGAAGACGAGAAATATCGTCTCTTACATTGCTTTAAGTCGGCAGTTGCAGAGCATCCTTCGTAAGCAGAGAACTAATGTCCCTAGCTACGGCCACTGAAGTATCATCACAATTCCTTTACTGTCATTTATGACGGCCGGGTATCAAAGTAATATAGTAATCAGTTACTTTATCTTTCTTCTGGAAATTACTTGCTTGTGTGTGACTTGATCTATTTTTTTACTACCGAACTAACCAGCCGAAATTTCTCGTACTAAAGCCTTACCGATGAAACGCTATTTTAAGCGGCCGTTTTGTCTGGTGAATCTATCGATATGATAAGAAATTAACAGTGAAAAAGAGTGACTGACCCGCATTAAATCGTTTTTCTGTTGTTTATTTTTGTGTACCGTGTTAGACTATTCCTAGAAAGTACTGCTAGTTTCATGAAAAGATTGTAAACTAATAGCCCCCTTCACTGTATGTTTTGCTTCACCAGCTTTAAAAGTGTTATTAAGAGTCATATTATCAAATATTTCCGCACTCAAGCCAACTTTACTCGCACAGAGACGGCAGGTGTGTTCTCATAAGGAAGTCAGGCGCGCCCCAGATGTGGCAGATAAACCATTTTCAGAAGAACATAGTTTTAGATGAGCGCCGTAAATAGCCAATACCTGAGCATGAAACGCCGTTACGCTCATAAAGATAGCAAACGCCGATACAGCAGCTCGAGCCTTACGGCGACGTAGGTGGCGGCAGCTGGTGCAGCAATAGCGAGAAATTAACTGCAGCGGGTCCCTGTGTACTAGGTGGCAGCAGCTGGTGCAGCAATAGCGAAAAATTAACTGCAGTGGGTCCCTGTGTACTAGGTGGCAGAAGCTGGTGCAGCAATAGCGAGAAATAAACTGCAGTGGGTCCCTGTGTACTAGGTGGCAGCAGCTGGTGCAGCAATAGCGAAAAATTAACTGCAGCGGGTCCCTGTGTACTAGATGACAGAAGCTGGTGAAGCAATAGCGAAAAATTAACTGCAGTGGGTCCCTGTGTACTAGGTGGCGGCAGCTGGTGCAGCAATAGCGAAAAATTAACTGCAGCGGGTCCCTGTGTACTAGGTGGCGGCAGCTGGTGCAGCAATAGCGAGAAATTAACTGCAGCGGGTCCCTGTGTACTAGGTGGCAGAAGCTGGTGCAGCAATAGCGAAAAAATAACTGCAGCGGGTCCCTGGGTACTAGGTGGCAGAAGCTGGTGCAGCAATAGCGAAAAATTAACTGCAGCGGGTCCCTGTGTACTAGATGACAGAAGCTGGTGAAGCAATAGCGAAAAATTAACTGCAGCGGGTCCCTGT
>LQNS02278087.1:3582147-3597226 GCA_001587735.2 Parhyale hawaiensis
GTGTACTAGGTGGCGGCAGCTGGTGCAGCAACAGCAAGAAATTAACTGCAGCGACTCTCTGTGTACTAGGTGGCGGCAGCTGGTGCAGCAACAGCAAGAAATTAACTGCAGCGACTCTCTGTGTACTAGGTGGGGCAGCTGGTGCAGCAACAGCGAGAAATTAACTGCAGCGGCTCCATGTCTACTAGGTGGCGGCAGCTGGTGCAGCAACAGCGAGAAATTAACTGCAGCGGCTCCATGTGTACTAGGTGGCGGCAGCTGGTGCAGCAATAGCAAGAAATTAATTGCAGCGGCTCCAAAGGAAGAGGAAATGAAATAAGCGTTGGCTGCATTAGATAAACTAGGCAAGATTATGTTCTGTGTTAGCCCCTTTGTTGCTAACGCATTTGTCACCCTGTTGCTAATGAATAACTAGAATAAAGTGCCAAAATCATACGAGTTCCTAACTTTATGCATAATCTGCGGCATAGTTAATGTTCATCAAGATAAATCCCTAAACATATCAATTACGTGAAAATTGTTATTTCTATATTCTTTGTTTTAAATTTTAAGTAAATTATCGAAATGGTTACCTCTAAATAGATTGAGTGCCCATGAGGATAAATCCAAGCTTATGTTATTCACTCCATGTTCTCGTTTTGAGCTGCCGACGGTACATTTCAATAGTACAGAATTGGAATCGGTGTGTCGATTTCGATATTTTGGTTCAATTCTTGACGATAAGCGTCATAGCCCACATTGAAGAGTTAGATCGAAAGCTCAGTAGAGTTCATGGTATGATCTATACCCCAACAGCAGCATGCCACGCGTGTCTGACTTCCGTGCTCAAGGTCCCGAGTTCTAGCGACAAGCCTGTCAAGAGATCTTTGCGGCATCCGGAATGCTGAGTTGGCAATTGTTTGGTATGCGCAGCTGGGCGGGGCACCTACCTGACCAGGAATGGGAGGATGGGGGCTCGGGTCGTTGAACCTTCCGCTTAGGCGCCATAGTTCTTAGCGACCCGTGGTCGGCTGCGGCTCTAAGTACTCCTCTAGCCAGTTGGCCTATATCTGCAACACGAACCAGTGTTTGTTGGTTTCCCAGGGCAGAGCTCAGTCAAAATTGACTTTACCTTTACTTTTATGCAGTGTCTAGTTCTGTCAATCGTGATTTGTTGGAACAAATTTATTATACACTAGCTTATTCCTTGTTAATTCAAAATATCATCATCTGGGGGCGCAGCCCCTAGCTGTTATATTCGTAATTTAGAAGTTGTACAAAATAATATACTAAGGCGAATACATTGCGTTAAATGAGACAGTAACAACATACCGTTGATGCATCATAATGATATGTACCGCGAATTACAAATGTTTTAAATTCAAGATATCTATAACTATTCGTTGCTTGCCTTTTTCCGTTCACCCATACATAAGAGCACCCTCTTATCTTTCAACAATATTACTGCTCACGCATGCCCCAACAAAACTACCAAATGAGACGCTCCATTCTCAATCTTCCAAATGTGCGTGCTGAAGTAGAGAAATGATCAACTTTTTTTTCAAACATCGTCTCTTGTTAATAGAATACAAACGTACTTATTAGATACACTATCTAATAACGCTTCTATAAAGCAGTATAAAGATTATGTCATGCAATTGTACTAGTATAATTACTACTTGTTGCCCAAAAAGTTTTACAACTTTTCTTTGGGTTATACTGATATATTACTCTATGTGTATTGTATTTCGAAAGTCTTCAGTATGGTAATGTATATCTGTGAGTAATAAATCTATCAAACCTAGTTTATGTCTCCCCACCCACAGCGTACACTGTGACTGAAAAAGAGAAAGCAACAAGGACATATAAACATATTTTTATGTTATACTGAAAGAAACGAGGAACCCATGCGTGAGGGTGTTCGCACACAGGAGTGAGGCGCATGGAACGAGTCAGGAAAGATCCCCAGTCGGAAATTATGGTTGTGATTATAGTAGAATATAGTGGTGTATGAGAGATTAAAGTCGATTATGGATGATGAAACAATATGGTAGATATGTCGACCATAACATAGCGTTGATTATAGTATATTTAGGTCGATATTGGTGGAGGCAATATTGGTTGTTTATAGTTTGTCAAGAAACGAAGGTGTATGGTAGTACATGGATGTTTGACGACTATATATGGTAGATGGTTGTACAAGGATGTTTAAAGACTATATATGGTAGACCATAGGTTAGAGCAAAACTATTGTAGCTTATCAACTTACTTCCGTATACGTACGATCATGAGGGGAATGCCTCTCATTATATGGGGCAGAATATGTAGAGATTGCCATGCATTTTAATTATATGGCTAAAATTCCCAACATTATCGATCAAAATAATATTGTATGACTATAAGCTTGAATGCGAAACATCTAAAAATTCATATCATAGTGCAAAAATTGTGCCTATTTTCAATCTTTTCTTTCCTGTCGATGAAATGTAAACATTGCAAGGTATATATGGACACTAGCGGCCTTGACGTTATTTTTATCTATTGCTTTCCGATTTTTTTACGCTTAGCCACTTAAGCGTAGTTACCCATTATATTCATCTTTATTTGTTGTATTTTTTACTAAATACTATTGCAATCCTTGATCAAATATTGCCATCTATTTTTATGTTTATTCAGTTTATATCTGTAAAGATTCATCAAGAAATTCTTCCCATTAGCTTTCTGTGGAAGATGTCAAGTTTTATGAAATTTTTCACGTTTCGTACCCGGACAACGAGTACCACCCGAAAATTATCGAGTGAGTAGTGACTTCCTCTAAAAGTAGATAGAGTAGCTCTATAAAGACTTGGAGTTTAAGAAGTTATGTGTAAACGAACGTTAACTGCACCACTGGTTCAAGTTCCTGCTCCAGCATCGTTCTTAAGCTTAGAGCCTTAGAACATTCTGAGCTGCAGGCCTAACACGCACGTAATAATTAAACTACTAGTATAAGCAACTAATCATTAGCAAGCGAAGCAGGCATCGACTGCATAATATGTCAATAAATAAAAAAGTTTATCTTTGTAGAATATAGTTGTATTATTCGCTGAACACAGTCGATTTTGGTTGTGAATGTTTTTTTACGGTTCACTATGGTAGATCATGGTTGTGCAGCTAAAACCTTAATAGTTGTAATTGGGTATATATGGTTGGGAATTATGGTTGATATTATGGTCGAAGGTTGTGACATATGTCTACCATACTGCACCCCATAAATGGTTGAATATGGAGGATACATCGATAATAAACAACCAAAGTCTCGACCATAATCAGTTGTTCTTCTATAATTACAACCATAATTTCCGACTGGGGAAGAGGAAAAACAGAAAAAAGTGTGCACAGAAGTATAAACTAGAAGGAAACAAAGAGTGCACGCAGGAATGACGTTCCAAAAGGCTACCCAAGCCTTAGTTAACCCATAGGGTCCGCTAGAGTCGGTGCTCCACATAATATAGCATGAGCGAACAAAGTAACCTAACGTTATGACCTAACATTATGACCCCTGGCCCATCGTATACCTCCTGAGGGGCATATCGCAAAAGAGACTAAGCGTATTGACAAAGGCTTAGACTGGGCGCACGATGGACGTATACAGAGCTTTGGCAAGGGCTTAGACTGGGCGCACGCTGGACGTAAACAGAGCATTGGCAAGGGCTTAAACTTGACGTATCCTTGACGGACGAAGAGCCTTGACAAGGGGTTGGACTCAAAGTACCCTGCGTGTATATTACCGACATCTGGTTTATTTTTTAATAAGTTTCTTAAAAACGAGTATCCCGTACTAATTGTTAGAATATGTGTTGCATATTGTGGTGTAGCCTTTGCAGCAACAAAGAAGATAATTCAAGAGAGGGTAAACATGGGATGTAGAGCACGTGAGTAGTATAACAAATAGCCGCACCAGAACACATATTGAGCTTCTGCAAAACACACATTGAATTTTTCAAACTCAATGTGTGTTTTCAAGCTTAATGTGTGTTTTGCAGAAGCTCAATATGTGTTCTGGTGCGCCTATTTGATATACTACTCACGTCAATAAAACAAGTTTTTTTTTTACTGGAGATCGCCACGCATGGACGTAGAAGGTTCTAAACAGAAAGGTAAAACGGAATGATCACCATTAGTATAGTATCATCGACAGTGTTGGTATAAAATACGTAAGTTGCAATGTCAGGAAGTTCTAGCTGAGATTAAAATAGTTACTCAGTTCATTCCTCTCGCGGGCGTGGCTTTCCGTAACATAGATTGGGTAGTGCAGATGTTAATGTTTGGCTGACGTACAGCAGCAGAAAGTATTAGTACTCAATAATTCTTGAAGGCTCCTCGAGCAGCCATGCGGTAAACTGAGCACCATCATCTGTCACACGCGCCACTTCCCTGCAACTTCTTCCCAGAACCCATCAAGCGCGCATCCCTGGCTAATATTAGCTGCTGCACCGCACAGTACCTAGAGATGATTTATTTGATGTATTATGCGAACTAAAGGACTGTCCGACTGGGGGCCGAACTTACGCCATCTACAGTATGCTAGACTGGTCCGAAACTTCGGACCGAAGCTTTAGATTCGTCACTCTGATGCGCGGTGCAAGTGTTAGAGAAGCAATGCAATTACGTGCACCTGCTCAAAACTCTGCTTTCCGGCGTAAGATTGAGTTTCTGGCAGTCGAAAGGGTAAATGAGTTAGAGTCAGTGCCTGAAGCTCAGCTCAGCGACTCGAAGCCAGCACATCTGCCTCAAGTGGGGAACAAGCTAAGTCTCAAAGGCTAAGTTTGGCACCCAACCGAACGTACCCCACGATAGTTATTTTTTAACTGCTCAGCATCCGTTCTTAGCTAATAATTAATGGTAGCGACAGTGCCGCACAGCATAGGCTACCTTGTGAGGATTTGTTTCATAATTTTCAAAATACAGCGCTGTTGTTCTTAAACTTGTTGGAATCTTCTAGGGAGTCGTACCCTGGGAACTTCATAGGTTACCTTAGCCAACTTTCTTTTGTGCCCATTTTCGTCTTCCATTGCCGTGCTCTTACTAATGATACCTGGTTTTCTACCTCTCTGTTCCTCTATTATATACCACCGGCAGCGGCAGCCTAGAGTGCTGAACTCATACACTGAACGTCACAACTTTGAACGCCAACGCAGGCAAGCGTGCTCTTGCGGCGTAAGTGATTGAAGCAACATGTGATTTACTGAGCAGACGCGTTTCATCTTCCAAGCTCAAGAGAAAGGCGTCGAACCGTGGCTACAGCTACCTCTTTAAATAGAATGAGTGGCAGATGATGCAGATGTGTGCGGCATATTCAAAGAGCCTATTTGCTCTTGGCTTAAATTTCCTCCTATCTCATCTCCAACACTATTAGCAACTCAACTTTCTCCTATCTATCTCTTGGCATCATGAGGGAGAGAAGGACAACCAATCAAGCTATCACGCTTCTTTGCTTACACGTTCATTTTCTGACAAGCTTCAAGAAATCATAGACAGGCGAGGTTGGAGACTATGGCCATCCCGTCACTCACTGTTGGAAACTGATAAGCAAAAATTAGACCAGTTACAGATGATGGTAAAAGTATGGCAACCTGACATTTGAATGTACGTGTTTCTTTACCAACATTGAATAGCTACAGCTTCTCTTGGCAGTCCCAAGCATTCTAATTCTTGCTCCCTTCTTGCATCCAAACATTAGCTGGTCTGAGGTCAGGCGCAAATTGAATAATTATTAGCTTAGATTATAGTTCTGGCAGTAGACACACCAGCTGGTTCAATCCCAGATACAGTCAGGACTAACGCACGGCCTTCTATACAGTATGCTATTGCCATTATGCCAAATAATGTACATACTTGAGAATGAAGAAAAAAGATAAAAAATCACAGGCAAGCCAAAGAGGTGATCGTGTGAGCACGATTAGTTGCAGCAGACTATTGTACAAGTTAGAGACGTTTGGTGTGGGTGGTAGGATTCTATCAATCATTCGTGATTTTTGTTTATGAGCGAATGCAGAGTGTGTCTTTTGATGGTTTTTCGAGTGTCTCAGTCGCAGTGGTGTCTGGCGTCCCTCAGGGTAGCGTACTAGGCCCGCTGATTTTCGTCCTGTATACTAGTGATATGCTTTCTTCGCTACAGAACACGATGATCAACTATGCCGACGATCCCACTCTGATAGCAGTGATACCTGTCCCCAGCATGCGTAAGGATGTTGCCCAGTCTCTGAATTGGGATCTGCCGTTCAATAGTGCTTGGTGCTCCGCCTGGAGTATGAAGTTGAATGCCAGTAAGACCAAGTCTATGATTGTCAGTCGGTCTCGGACACTTTACCCGCAGCTTCCACATCTGAAGATAGATAAAGCTTTACTTCAAGAGTCTAGGTCCTTGGAGATTCTTGGTGTTGTTTTTGATAAGAAGCTTACTTTTGAGCCGCATATTAAGCGACTGGAGTCACATGCTTCCAGTGAGACTGGGCTCTTGCATCAGGTGAATTCTGTGCTTGGTGACAGTAAGGTTGTCCGCAGATGCTTTTATGCTTTCTTGCCGCCTGTGTTTGAGTATTGTTCGCCGGTCTGAGCTTCGGCAACAAGTCGGTCCAGCAGGCTGTGAGCCGAAAATGATCTGGTGAATCTGCCCCATAGGAGAGAGGTGGCCGGACTCACTATGTTCTAGAAGGTACATAACAATGAAAGACATTGGTTGCATTCTACTGTCCCTGCCCTGAAGGTCTCTAGGAGAATTACACGCGCTGCGGTTGACGCACACCCTTTCACTTTGGAGAGTGTTAGATGCAGAATTCGTCGGTTCAGTCGGTGCTTCGTGCCATGGTCTGTTGGGGTTTGGAATTCATTGCTGGCATCGGCTTTCGGTCGGGTTGGCTTGCTGGCGTTTGAGTCAACTGTCAATGGCTTTTGTTGGACTTTTTTTTTTTTGCAGCGTTTCTGTCTTCCCAGTGTTGCAAAATGCTTCATTTGGGTTGTTCTACCTGCCTATGCTGGCTCGGGCGTGAAGTTTCAATAATAATAATATAAGAAACGTGTACGCTGGGGTTGATGCAGTTGATTCCAATAACGTTTACTATGAACTGAGTAAAAAAGTCATACTTCGTTAGTAACAAAGACGGAAGTTCACCCAACGTCTAAATTTATTATTATTTGCTACAAAAGAAGTGTGCGAGTCAAATTAGACGCTAAGTATCATGGACGCGATAAAGGTCTTCTACCTACATAACCGTCCCAAGCGCAATCAGCTGGAGATTACTACCTCTAACCCGTTCCAAAATAGGCAAAACAACGCTCAGGAAGGAAATTCTCATTAAATTGAGGCTCATTGAATTAAATTAATTTCGTACCTAAGCAAGTCTAACATCATATAACAATTCCATAGATAAGAATCTTACAATAGATAAAGGCACCCTTATCATACCATAGGTGAGGCCGCCCTCATCTTAACTGAAACCAGCACGACAGTGAGGCTCCAGCGCACCCGCAGCGTTGAGCTTTAATTTCGTGAAGAACACACCTCATTATCTATCAAAAATTACCTTCTGTTTAAATCATTAGTCATATGTAAAAACAAATACGAGGAATAATGTAAGTGAAACTTGGTATAAATTGTTATCATTTATTAAAGATCGTATATTTCCATGAGCAAGTTATCACTCACGACTTATTGCTTAGCATATCTAGGTTAGTGACTAGCCTACACTTTATACAAGGAATGATTGCAAGCTCAGTTAACTAAGAAATATCACATCGACAGGTCGCAGGCTCATAAGTAATGTGGACGACTCTGAACATTAGGGAACCACAGTGTGGACGGCACTGAATGTTAGGGAACCACCGTTAGGGCGGTACTAACGGTTAGGCAACTACAGTGTGGACGGCACTAAATGTTAGGTAACCACAGTGTGGACGGCACTAAATGTTAGGTATCCACAGTGTGGACGGCACTAAATGTTAGGTAACCACAGTGTGGACGGCACTAAATGTTAGGTAACCACAGTGTGGACGGCACTAAATGTTAGGTAACCCCAGTGTGGACGGCACTAAATGTTAGGTAACCACAGTGTGGACGGCACTAAATGTTGGGTAACCACAGTGTGGACGGCACTAAATGTTGGGTAACCACAGTGTGGACGGCACTAAATGTTGGGTAACCACAGTGTGGATGGTGGTAACGGATAAGAAGCCATACTGTACACGGTACTAACGGTTAAGGAACCACGGTGTAGATGCTTCTAAGGTTAGCGAACCACAGTGAGCACGGCACTAGAGGTTAGAAAACCACAATGTGGACGGTACAAAAGGTTAGGGAACCACAGTGGACGGTGAACGTTTACAGCGACAATTATCAATATCCCAGTTACAACATTATCTTATAGTAATGAATTTATCGCTGTTTCACTCTTTCGCGAGCAGGCAAATGGTGGAGCTCATTATGTATACTGCGAGGGGTGTGGTTCGCTCTTCTAACGTATGCATTGTGAGTTCTTGGAGAAAAGTTCGAAGCTGTTCGAGACACAACATACAAATAACTAGAGAAACACTCCGAGAACGCAGACTTTTGCAAAACAAGACATTGCCAACGAAAATTTCGCAGGAGGCCAGACTCCAGAACTTCTTCCGGATCATCACAATTCAGTCATCTGTTTCTTCCAACATTTCTGACAGTTCATGTAAATTTAATGAAGGTCCGTCCATAGCTTTTCGAATGAAGTAGCTAACCATAAAAAAGAAAATAAATACAGAAACAGACAAACGGACGGTACCAAAATTAATTCATGTGTTCTTCAAGATATTCCTAAGGGCGGGAGCGCACCTAGAAAAAGTTGTACCACCACACAATTCCACATCCCATTACGTTGCAGCCAGCGTGGAGGGCTTCGGCTTGCTCATTGCTACACCTACCACTAGAGAGAATACCTAAAATATTAGTCACTTCTGGCAGTTCGTGGACTCCAGCAAGCGACAACAGTCAAACTTTGAGTATAACTTCTACTTTTTAGATAGTTTAAAATTGCAATGACGCATAGTTTTAGTGTGATGTTCAAACCTCGGAAGTTGTAGCCAAGAGAACGTGATCGCCAAATTGAAGAGTTGAGTGGCTGGGCAATTTTTTGCGTTAGTGTGCACCCGCTATAACAGTTTCTGTAAATTTCATACAGATCCGTTCAGAAGTTTTTCAGCGATGCTGCTAACAGACAGAACGACAAACTTCAACAAAAATCCAACCTCCTTGTTTGTTAGTAAGATGAGAGATGCATAACCTTTTATGCAAATTAGAAATTAATTTCGCATGAATAGTACTCTCGTGTAGTAGCGCGGCGATTCTAAGCCGCATGGCATCAGACGGTCTGGACTGAACGCCGAACTCACATAAGCGAGTTTTGCTTCTCCAAAAATTTGGACCAGTGAGCTACTACTGACCTTGAAGTTAAGCGCAAATTATCTCAAAAAAGACGAAAGAGGAAAAAAGAAGACGACAGAACACACTCGTGAAGAGAGCCACGCACGGAGTGCAGATAGTCCCGTGTGGTTGTAGGTGCTACCATTGGCGACTTACTTCACGGAGCAGAAGGGGAAGCACAGAAGACCTGCTTAAAGATACAAACTAACCTCACAGTAGGGGAAGCGGCCCGATGCAGGGACCCGAACGAAAAGGCACTGAAGTAACCCTGGAGGAGTGAGGCCCACTGACATTGTGACAGGGAGAGGGTCTACCAGAATATCCTCTTAGGAGTCGAGGACCACTGAGTAGTAATTCTCATGCGTAACTTCTCCTCCCTCTCCCGAAGGGTTATGGGCTAAATGCCACTCAGTTCGGGTAAAGTAAATGGTCAGTGTAAGCCGCCACACAGCTGCTGTGTGCCTTGGATCCTAATCGTGGTTGGGCAGCAGCTCCCCACACTGTGGCAGCAGTGCTATCTTTAGCATGGCATAAAGATCCCCATTAGCGTTGTAAGGTTTACTTGTAGTTTCTTTTTCTATAGGGGCGCCAGGATATGCCGCACTGTACTGCCTAGGACTGTATGAGCAGCAGACGCCAACTAAACTGAACTGTTATTACCATCTGCCACCAAAAGATCTGCACATGGTGCTTACTGAAAGTGATAGCGAAAAACGTAGATTGAGTGGTCGACTGCCAAATGAATAACAACGTCATTAATGATAACATGTCCAAAATAGTACAGTATGAAGACACCTTGGTTCATACCTCAATCATTTGGAGGGTGAAAACTGCAAAGGAAACATGCACAAATCAAACGTATTTTACAAACGTGGAGCGTTAAGAGCTGGTCCCCAATGTGGATCGAGTAGTCCCTAACAGCTGAGACGACGAAACTTCATGGAAAGGAGTAGAGGTCAGCTGTATTACCTTAACCTTGATTTTTCAGCAGATCCATTAGTAGTTAACATGTTAATATCTGCTGTAACGAATTCAACACACTAAAGATGTCATCGATTGGCTCAATATACCGTAATCAAGTTAAGCAAAGCCCACAAGGCCTGACTTGCCTGGAACTTCAGACAGGAGCTTCAGCTTCGCTACTATGAATTATATTGTGTAGAAGCGACCCCTATTATGCTGATATAGCTGAAAGCTCCAGTTTACGGAGCAAGATTAATTTTTGAAAGTCTTCGAGGCAATCGAACAGGGTTAATGCCTGGCACTTGATGCAACGGGTGGAAGACAGCGCAATGAACTGAAGTTCCAGATAAGTCAATCTTTTTGGGTTAAATTGTCGGCCAATCAATGGAGTCTTAAATTGGCTGGAGCAACATTAAATTTTTGCGCACCGTCATGAACAGCTGACGAAAAGTAAGTCAACAGTCTAGGCAGATGAAGGCCCCGCCGTAAGAACAACCTGCAGCGGACATAAGGGCAACGGTTAGCAAGCTTTAGCCACAATAATTATTTTCCTAACTATGAACTACTACAAACAAGTAAAAAGACCCTCTGTGGCAATATTTACCTTGCACCTGTTTCATTTTTTCTTTACTCACCCATGTCTTTCAAGCAATTACCATCAGAAGCCTGCATGTAATCTATATTTTCCAGCAGAGTGTTCTTAAACTGGGACATAACTTTAGAACAAACAGGGTCTAACTTGTTACGTATGCTAACTTGGGTTGTGTTGTTGCTCTCAAGGCGGGGCATGCCTGTACTATACCCCTTTGCAATTGACTGCAAAGGGGTATTTATATATTTATATACAGAATTTCAAGACAGTGAACTGTTCCAAATTTCACTTGTGAAATGTTTCTGACCACAGAGTATTTAGGAATTTATTCAGCCATAAGCGATCCTACTTCATTTTCAAGTGTCTTCATGAGTGGAAAAATGCTGGAACCGGAGGACCGATCCAAGTGACTTACAAGTATGGGAGTTACCCAACTGCCGAACTAACTCTATTTCCGAACATACAGTTTCTTTTGATAGGTGAAAATAATAATCTCATCAAATAATAACTGTTTGTTCGGAAATAGAGTTAGTTTGGCAATTGGGTAAATTCCCTAACTACCCAGACCAAAAAGTCTTCGCCTAGTCTTACGTAAGCCGCCTGCAGATTACTGTAAATGTCTGCGGCTTTGTCAATATCCCTTATATAAAAATATGAAACCAGTGCGTTGCACATAATAGAAAGGAAATAAGCAGGTAGACACCCAAAAGCCCTCTTCCAGAAGTTTTGTTCTCTTAGTTCTGGGGTTCTCAAAGCGGTGGAAATTGTGTTCTCCTGTTCCACTGAGGTTTTTAGAGTATTAGAAAAGTGGGGGCACCAAAAGCACGCTTTTTAAGCTTTTCATTGATGCCGCTATACGTTACACTTCATATAGCGTTATTCTTCCGAGTGAGGCAAATTATTTCATGGAGAAAAGGGTTAACTAAAGGCAAAAAATATTGGAAAGGAGAACATCGTTGTAGCATACGACGGTGGGGATTAAGAAAAATGCAAAACAGCGAGTTTGTATCGGGTACCAAAGCATCGGCTGCTAAATATGAGAAGCCAGCATATTGCTTGCCGTGTAAAAGTACTTTGTCCACTGCGGTCGCATGTCGAAAGTACTGCTGGCTCACTTCTCTCTGCGTGCCTTTTGATGCCTAGGCAGGCGTTCAGAGAAGAATCTCCAGAGCAGTGTGGGCACTCTTCTTTAGTTCTGCCCTCAGTAAGCCTTTTGATGCCTAGGGAGGCGTTCAGGTAAGTAGATATTGGGCAGTTTAGGCACTGTTGTTCAGTTCTCTCCTCTGCATGCCTTTTGGTGCTTCGGGAGGCGATCAGGTAAGAAGGTCCGGGGGCAGGTAGGACACTTGACGAGTGTCTCCAAGTGTGACTTCCACGCTGCAGCCTCCATCGCATCTTTATCGACTTTGCCGGAAGCTGAAATACAAACACAAGTGTTACCATTGCTAGTTACAGTTCGCAAAGCATCCGCGAGGATATATAGCTTTCACCGTGTCAGTGTGTATTTCCCTCTGTCCGGACCTCTTTCAAGCAATTATCTGTCCGAGGTAAACAGTTCCCTTCCCGGCATTTCTTCTGCTCATAGCCACTTTCGTGTGTTTGCTAGGAATTGTGGACAGGATTTCTACCAATGTTTTGGTCCACCCGCCACCTTTTGTATGCCACATCCAGCCTAGTGAGGTGGGACCTGGGGGGTCACCAGCTGGGAGGTCCCAACATGTTGATATTGTCGGCTTAAGTTTTACTGGACATTTCTGAAGTCATGACATCCGAGCAATTGCAATGGCGATGAAAGGACAGGATTGAAAGGGATGTCTAATTAACGTGTGAAGGCAGAGCGAGAAAACCTTGCACGGAGGACCAGCCTCTGTAAGTAAAGCTTGCGGAAGGCAATAAAATTTATTTCTTTAAATGAGTGAAAATATTTAACTGTTAATGCTGTAATTATTTGTTTCTTTTTAATTATATATTTAGTTCTTAATGCCATTGCAGCTGAAGTTAATTCAATAATCAATCATATTTTTCGTATTTATTGATATCGTAACATGAGCGTAATCGACAGTCAGTTATTTATTTAGAAGTTAATAAAGACGATCAGTGCTAATCAAACAAATGAAGGGCACGAAATAAGTACTGTATGGATAGACACATTTCTGCAAGGCCTAACAACTGTAAAGCAAATGTAAAGATAGCGACTCTCTTTAACATATGCTAAGCTAGTTTACTTAAGTACCCTAACGTCTTGAGCTGTCCTGTCCTGGTTAGGTTTTCTCACGTTTTTATGTTTGATTTTTTAAGTATTTCAAATGAACAGAAAATATTAATAAATTTCTTGCAGAGGTTAGCACCTCAGACGACGAGCACCGTTGCCATCACCAAAATTATTGTTCCCTTCTAACTCTCGTAATCACTCCTATATCTCTAACATATTGGTTTCTCGGAAAGTTTCATATATCTTGATTTTGACGTGAAAATAGTATAAGGAAAAAATTAAACTTCTGGTTTCTCTACACCAAGTTTCCTCCGTTAAGGTCACTGTGGGACAGATGATTCGCTGTTCAGCGTCTCCCCATAAGGCAATGACCGCGGCACGGACTTGCTTTCATAAACATTGAACGAATAATTTTTTCTTAGTCTTTGCATATCAGACTGAAGTTGTCTGCTCTCTACCTGCCGGGTCACCCCCTGTTGTAAACCATTAACATGGGAAGAAAACCAAAACAACTTCAAGTTTCTTAGGCTCTAGTCTTCTACTCTTCACATGTCGGGCGGCAGTACGCTGTTCTCCTTCCTCCACTTAAGACAGTAAGATATGCTAAAGACTCACCATCATAAACAACCTCAGGTTTCTTGGGTTCCGGCCTCTGCATATCAGGCGGCAGTTCGCTGTTCTCCTTCCTCCACTTGTTAAGACAGTAAGATATGCTAAAGACTCACCATCATAAACAACCTCAGGTTTCTTGGGTTCCGGCCTCTGCATGTCAGGCGGCAGTTCGCTGTTCTCCTTCCTCCACTTATTAAGACAGTAAGATATGCTAAAGACTCACCATCATAAACAACCTCAGGTTTCTTGGGTTCCGGCCTCTGCATATCAGGCGGCAGTTCGCTGTTCTCCCTCCTCCACTTGTTAAGACAGTAAGATATGCTAAAGACTCACCATCATAAACAACCTCAGGTTTCTTGGGTTCCGGCCTCTGCATGTCAGGCGGCAGTTCGCTGTTTTCCTTCCTCCACTTGTTAAGACAGTAAGATATGCTAAAGACTCACCATCATAAACAACCTCAGGTTTCTTGGGTTCTGGCCTCTGCATGTCAGGCGGCAGTACGCTGTTCTCCTTCCTCCACTTGTTAAGACAGTAAGATATGCTAAAGACTCACCATCATAAACAACCTCAGGTTTCTTGGGTTCTGGCCTCTGCATGTCAGGCGGCAGTTCGCTGTTCTCCTTCCTCCACTTGTTAAGACACTGAGGCTCGTGGATGCCAATGGAGCGAGAACCAAACTCGCGGCCGCAGATGTAGCAGCTGATGGTGGGCTTGGCGCTGCCCAGCGACACTTCGTACGAGCTGGTCGTCGAACCTGGCCGAGCCTGTGCAGGGTTATAGGTTAGTAATTTGGTTTGGCCGCACATCGCAGACTCGAAAGTTACGAAGCCATCGGTGTGTGCTGCTTCGTGTGGAGCCTGGCGGCGTCTGTGAAATTTTTTACGCAACAGCTCTGACCACAATAACTACGTAACCACGGATACAGTTTTTATTTAAAAAAAAGTAGCACGCACTGAGACACAACCTGCTGGGTGTGCAAAGCTCGCGGACCATATCATCCCACCCCGGGACATTTTTCCTTGCTTTTTACTGCATAGTGCCAAAACACGGCTCCAAGACTACTCATGTAAACAGCTTCTCTTACCTCAGCCACAATATTACTGACGATTTTTGTGATAAACACGCGTGGCCTGCGCGTTATCAGGCCGCCCCCATTGTCCGGCCACCGGACACCGCTTTGTTTGTATGAGCTGGCTTTGGGTTTGGGGCTCTGGGTAGCCTCTGAGTTGGAGGAAATGCCACTCTAAAGGCGGATGAGACCTTTTTGGTCCAACGGCATCCCTGAGAGGAG
>LQNS02278087.1:3600364-3654740 GCA_001587735.2 Parhyale hawaiensis
TTAAACGATCTGTACACAGAGCTATTCTGTGATTTCGGATCTTCTTTTTTTCTATTCTTTTGTTTTCTCCACCCGCTGGGCTGGCTGCGTGGGGGTTTGTTAACCTCATGGAGTTTCTCCGTTCCTGCGTCGCCAGTCTGGTGTGATTTAATAATAATAATAATAATTTCTGTATCAAATTTAACTAGTGATAAGCTGTGTTTCCTCCATCCACTTCCATGTATGTACATAAAAAAAGCTGATCAACTAATAATTTCCCAAAACTTTCATTTCTAAAAATTCGTATTGAGTAACATGTTTTTAAATTTGTTGTTATTGATATCGTTTTCAAATGTTCCCAGTTCTCGCCAATCGAGATCGATGACAAAGAAAATATTCTTACGCTAAAAATGATTAAATTTTAGGGCAAGTATCTAATGTCCAAGGCTGAAGTACGTACTTCAGCCATGCTAATGTCCATCTGTACCTACAAAAAAATGGAACCGATTTGAAATAACATAGCCCCATACTAAAAACTGCTGCTGGTATTTGGTAAATTGTTGCTGCGCGAGGTGCAAACCAGCAATTTTAGATTTTTGACCCGTTGTACCTTTGCCTTTTCGGGTATTCGGCCACTACCAAGAAATAGCGCACCAAAACTACAGAAAAACACGGCACCGAACGTACCTTCTCATCACCAACAGCTCCAGCAGCATCACGTCAGTCATACCTAAAGGGTAGTGCTTTTGTGGCCCTATGCGACCTTATGTTCCCTAGCTGTGCGGCTGTTGACTGCTGTGCGCTCGTTTGAAACGGGCCCTGATTTTTACCTGGAGAACTGCCGCCTCGAACAGTTGGGCAAATGGAGAGCCAAAGAAGCTTTATAAAATAGCTCATAACATTATAAGATATTGAGGCATTTGTAACTTTGTGTTATAATCTCAAGCTAAAATGAAGAAAATGAGAGATTGATATCGTTTTTACCAACTGGATCACATTACTGCTTCAACTAGTCACACCAACACTGTTTGAAACTTCTGAGACAACGGTTGTCTAATAGATGGAACAGGCGCAACGGCACAAACTTGAGGTATTTTTGAATTTTTTTTCGAAGAAAGCCGCAATCGCAATTTCTGACTAGTGAAGACAAGTTGACAAGTGAAACCAAGTTTTAACTAGTGAAAACAGGTTCTTACTAATAAAAAACAAGCTCTATTCTGACTAGTAAAACAAGTTCTTACTAGTAAAAACAAGTTTTAACTGGTAAAACAAGTTCTTGCTAGTACATCAGCTTCAAGGTGTGGATTAAAAAGAAATGTTAAAACCGTCCTCACTACAGTATATAATTAGAATTCTTCTACGTCAAACTATTTCATTAAGTCACTTATGACCTAGCTAACTCTGTAAAGGCATATGCCATCAGGCGCACTAGTCCACAACGTGTCTCGGTGGGACTTTAATTGCTTAAGAGTTGCATTCAAAATGAAACAATTGAAGAAAAGCAATGTAAAAATTCGTCTGTTGAGAGACTAAGTAGAACGTAGGTTTCTCGCAGCAATAGCACTGACTGAAACGAGGTTTATGAAGCGCGATGGACCTAATTAAGCCCGCTGCAGACGATGGTCTTTTGTCCTGTGTTTTCACTTCGCCACATTCGAATACTTCGTACTGTCCTGGCAAACACGACTGCGTGCCTAGCAACAGTTTCGATAAAATGTTTGCCGTCGTATACGCTGGCTCAGCAAGTAACACTAGTGCAGTGTCTTGTGTCTTTTCAAATTTTTAGCGAATGTCGTCTTAGTAAGTAACGCCATTTTCTGTTGTTTACTCAGACACAGCAACGCATTCAAATGATGCGAAGTGAAAACACAGGACAAAAGACTGTCGTCTGCAGCGAGCTCAAGAGTGAGATTTTTTTCACCTCTAATTAGCTAGCACTAGACTAACTTGATCAGTAGATTTAAGAAGATAATATCAGGTGATCTTATTATTTTGTTGAACGTTTGTGTTCCGTGACACCCACCCAAGGGATTCCTTTAATTAACTCTCTGGCACATGATTTTACCAAGCCTTTCTCCTAGGAAAAAGACTGTTGGTATGTGGCATACTCTCGGTATCCCATGCAATACGTGTTGCAAATCGAGCCTAAATATATACAGTAGGTATCGTTTTACATTATGCAGTGAGCGATTTTATGGCAGGCGCACCTTTGGCTCCTTCCCAGGCGGCGGCTTGCAGCCTCTCTGATGGACTGCCAGCCTTTCAGGGAAGAACGTTCTGCCGCACCAACAGGGCACCAGCTGAGCCTGCACACGTTGAAAATATTGACAATATACTGATAGTGCAAAACACCAAACAAAGTTAATGAATATACTGATTAACGACCAGTAACAGTAATCACCGTCCAACGCTAATAGCTCGACTGGCTTTAAGTTCATAGCCATATATTCTGATGAATACGGTGAATATTGAAAAAATGGACCATTCTCAGAAGTTTTTAATAATCATACAAGCAATCGTTGAGTGGAATAAGCTCATTTACAACTATCAGCTGTTTTTACAGTAAATCACGTACTTTTGCTATAACTCACCAAAATAAACTTTTTGGGAACTTGGGGTCACTTTGAGGATTAACTAAGAAGCACAGTGTCTTTCAACAGGTCAGCAGAAAGCGTTGCTCAGTAAAGCTAAAAAGTAAATAGGAGAAAAGGGTACCTGCAGCCACTTATTTGCGGCCCAGCTAAATACAAGAGCAAAAGCAGCCTGAGGTCTGCAGTCTCTGCTCACATGGGGAGGGGGCCGCAGGGGACGCAGGTGGTCACTAGTGACCAATTCTACTAAGCAGCACAAGATGATCATATTGACAACATCAATACAGAGTGTGCATTATTGCTCTGTGATACAATACCATCGCGCACTTATCCGCAAATTTCTCAAAATTAATAATGGACATACACCCCGTGCTAGGCTATTGGCTTCACTAATTAATTTACCGCTTCATGTGTATTAACATTTCGAATTCTTTTTAGTTTTGTGTTAGTCCTGCTCTTATGGCAACATATTTTACCAGTGTTCGTTGTGGACGGTGTTTTTCAAGATGAGATATTACACGTATTGTGATTTCCAGGTGTGCCACAAGAATAGCTGCTGAAAGATCTCATTTAACCCTGAGTAGACGCAAGAGTCTTAATGAAGCAGAAAAGCTACCGCAGTGCAAGATGCGGCTAATGGATTTTTTTCCGAAGTGATAACACGCTCCATCGGCCGCCATTTTACCACAGTGAAGCGATATTTGGCAGACCCCCCATCGCCTAAGGTAACTAGATTGTATTTTGGAGTGATAAAAAAGTTATGACCCGTGACCTTCGTTCTGTTAGGAGGCAGTAGCTCAGGAAACCAGGACAGACATCGAGAAAACTCTTTGCTGCGGCTAATCTGCCAAATGGGTCAAAAACTAGATGACGATGGCTACGGAACATTGATAAGAACCTTAAACCTGAGATACAAGCTCCCCGATGGAAAAAAAATAAAACATACTGTTGAAATGGGCTCACGTGCTCATCAAAGCAAACATGAATGAAATCATATTCACAGATGAAACAATGGTAACTCTTGATGGACTTGGCGGATGGGGGAAAGGATCGGATGGAAAAAAAAGGGTAGGGCCCAGTCGGAAATAATGGTTGTGATTATAGTAGAACAACAATGATTATGGTCGAGATCTTTGTTGTTTATTATCGATATATCCTCCATATTCAACCATGTACGGGGTGCATTATGGTAGAGATGTGTCACAACCTTCCACCATATTTCCAACCATCAATCCCGACCATAAATAACCAATTACAACCATAAAGGTTTTAGTTGCATAACCATGATCTACCATAGTGAACCGTAAGAAACACCATTCACGATCAAAATCGACTGTGTTCAGCGAATGATACACCGATATTCTACCAAGATCAACTTTTTCAACTGTTGACATATTATGCCCTGGATGCCTGCTCTGTTTGCTAGTGATTACTTGCTTTTACAAAAAAAAAGGTAATTGATACGTGCGAGTTAGGCCAGCAGCTCAGGATTTTGAAAGGCGCTAAACTTTATGACGCTGCTATAGAGCAGGAGCTTGAACCAGTCTGTGCAGTTAACGCACGTTTATATACAACTTCTTCCAACTCTAAACTGGTATGCAGCTATACGACACAGTTTAGAGGAAGTCACCAGTCGATAGATGAAGTTTGGCCGTACCCGTTGTCAGGGTACGTAAGGCCAAATTTATCATAAAACTTGGCATTGCTTTCCATAGAGCTAATGGGAATAATTGGTTTATGAAACTTTACAGGCATAAACTGAAGAAACATAAAAATAGATGGCAATATTTGATCAAAGATTGCAATACTGTTTTACAAGGGATACAACAAATAAATAGAAATGGTGGGTAACAACGCTAAACTGGTAAAGCGTTAGTAAAATTCAGAAACCGCTCATAAGAATAACGTTAAGGCAGTTAACGTCCATACATACTTTGTATTTTTTTTTTTAAATTTATCGACAGGAAAGAAAAAACTGAAAATGTACACAATTTTTGCACTACAGTATGAATTTTTAAATGTGTTGCATTCAAACATTTAGTCGTACAATATTATTTTGGTCGATTATGTTGGGAATTCTAGTCATATTGTAATTCTTGGCAACCCATACATATTCTTCCCAAAATAATAGGAGGAATTCCACTCATGATCGTACGTACGGAAATCCGTTGATAACGTACCGGGTTATGCTCTAGCATATGCTCTACCATATATAGTCTTCTAACATCCATGTACTACCATCTAAAATATATAGTCTTCATATATAGTATATATATATATATAGTACTACTATCGACCTTCGTTTCCTGACAAACCTTAAACAACCAATATTGCCTTCACCAATATCGACCTAAATATACGATAATCAATGTTATGTTTTGGTCGACATATCTACCATATTGTTTCATTATCCATAATCGACCTTAATCTCTCATACACCACTATATTCTACCATATTCACAACCATTATTTCCGACAGGGGAACGCCACTTGAGTCTTCGTCGGCAACAAAGAAACGGAGGTATAATACTTTGGGCGGAAATTAAAAACATCCAGTTTTATTGTTGTCTGGAATATATATGCAGTGGACCCCCAACTCAGCAGCCACTAGGGGGCGATTTGCTCCCTGTTCCCGTACCTGCGATGCTGTCCACGCGTGCTGATTCCACTCGTCCCGGTCCAGGGAGTCATCGGGTCGCTGGGGGGTGGGCCGCTGCAGCTCCAGGGGCAGCGCGGCGTTCTCTCGCTGCCACTTCTACACGAAAATATCGAAATTTTTACCTCATATATACGCTTATTGTTCTATTGTGCCAACTTCAATAACACTATTCAAAAGTGTTATTGAAGTTGGCTACCTATTAGATAATGATGCTTTGTAGCTAATGTTTTCCTTATGCAGAGCCTAACGGAAATAAGTTCAGTCGGTGCGGTTGCCGAAGATGCTCGCTTTCGGTCGGTTCAAGCGAGCAATTATAACAACTTATCTCTGCATCGATGCTCTCTTTGTTCGATAACAATCCGTACAGTGGACGCAAAGGAGCGAGCGCTGTAGGGGCAGCAACGTCGCTACTGGCGAAAGTGAACCAAAGTCACGTACTGTATCGCCCACCCTCGCGGATCGAACCATCAATAAAACCTTCAATGTTACGCTACGGTAAGTAGCCCATAGCCAAGACGCTAGGCTAACACCGTGCTGCATACCTGCAGCAGGGGTAGTGAAAATAGCTGTTGTTATGGCTGATCAACTGTGGAGACCAGGAGACCGAATGCGTGTGAGCGTGAGCCAGGTTATTCCGGTTCTCTTGAGTATAAAAGTCACTTTCTGTTTATTACAGCAAAACTGGGTGTCTCTTTTATAAAATGCATAGCAAATGAGCATCAGCAGTGCACAGCTTCACTGGGTATAGTCGTGAAAGAAAAAGAAGACGGAACATACGAGAGTATTCACTCGCGAAAAAGCTCTGAATGTGAACAGCACGAACAGAAACCAGATTATACAATGGCCGCAGTTTTACAATATTCATATCTATAAAATTAGCTTTATTTCAGAAATAGCACGTACATTTATCTGCATTACCGACAGAGGTTGGAGTAAATTAGGTGACCGAAGCTTCGTGCGGCTGCTCACAATTTCGTAAACGCAACACCAGCATAACATCCGAAGCAAATGAAGTGAGACAATGATGGACCAACGCAATATTTTCCGCCTTACCGAAGTTATACAAGTTATTCGTAGAGAAACAATAAACCAAGAAGCAAAATACCCAAGCAAGTGAAGCCAGTCCGCCCTACCAACGAAGCGTAGAGGTTAATCGTTAAGAAAAACCACGAGTCGTACTGTAAAAATTCTAATAAAAATTCCACAGTGTTGAAGAAAGATACCAACGTGCGCTTGTGCATTATTAATATAAAAGTACATTAGTATTGTAGAAAAGATAAATAAGACGATATAAGTTAGACAAAAATCTCAGTACGTCATTATGATGATGATGTCACTTGGTCATTCTTTTGCGTATCGTATTAATTTCTCCGAGCAGAACAAAAATGATTACGGCTCATTGGAAAGAGAAGAGCATCACTGTTGCCTCTGCTGCGGTGGAGTCTGCTGGAGGAAACTATGAAGTGATGTAACATAGTCATCCATTACATCACGTATTGAAGGCAACCAAGAAGTTATATTATGTAGGCAACCATTAAGTGATGTAACATAGGCAAGTAAGGCAACCATCAAGTGACGTATCGTAGGCAACCACAAAGTGGCGTAGTATTCCTAGGTAGTAATGTGAAACGACATGGTACAGCTGTGAATGGTTCCAGTAATGAAGAATTGTATCAGCACGAAAATTTCATTCTGATGTCCTTTTATGGCTGTCCTTGTATCTTTATCTTAATTAGCAATGCATTTTTAGTTCATGGCTACTAATGTGGTTTCACTCTGTAGTATTACAGTGGTTTTAATTAGGTTTTTCAGTATTATGGTGTTTTCTTAACCTTCCTTTCCTTGCGGCTCTGGGGATGAGCTCCCCTGAAAGCCATACATACATCATTATTGCTCCAAATCTGTCACTGGAAAAAACTCAATTGTATTTCATATGAAAGTACATTACACGTAGTATCTGTGTGCCAATTTTTTCAATAAAATTTTTATTTTCCTAGAAGTCATGATGGATTTTCATGTACAGTGGAACCCCGTTTTCCCGGGGTTCCGGGAACTTTAAAATATTCTGTAATTTTTATCATTTATGGATAAAAACAATGTAATATAGCCACAGAAACTGCAAACGTCATGAACCGGTAAGGGGTCCGTGCGTGAACCAAAAGGCTGTCCGTAGCTTCATATGCATCCCCAATGGGAACCACTGTCTGAAGGGGACATTTGTTTTTTAGCCATTGATACCCTGACCTTTATCCGTTATAACAACCTAACTATTATCTATTGATCACTTAACCATTTTCCATTTATAACCTAGCCTACATTCATTGACAATTATCTAACCGTTAAAAAATGACAGTGGGTTCATATTTTATTATTTTTTTTTTTTTTTGTTTTTGTTTTCGAGAAATAGAATCAGTGGTCCCGAAAGAATTACTAGCGAAGGCTCAGCATCAACAACGCAGCCCTTCCCATAGTTGGCAACAGTGAGGGAGAGTAATTGCTAAGTAAATAATCATGGTGTTCGATGCGAGAGCCTGGAGCGGGACCACAATATGGCACCTCAGGCAAGAACGGCTAATGGTGTCCTGATGACACGCAGTGTGGGCAGATCGATGGGTGCAAGAGCGTGCCATGGTCAAGGCCGCGTGACTCAGGTCACTGACATCCTTCCTTAAGGACCTACACGTCAGTTCTAGCTTTTCCGCTCCTCAATGTTACAGCTTTGAGCTTGGCAAAGACTGGAGTCTGGCGGCATCGCGACCGTATGACTTTTATTGACATTATAAAGTCGAGCTTAAATCCAAGAACATTCCTTTTGAGATAAAGTATTAGGGAGATGTTTTGCTCCGAGTGCAGCCATTAGCTTGTAAAAATTTGGGGTCTTGCGATAAAGCGCTCAGGGTGGAACTGAAGAGGCCTAACAATAGTTGCAGAGCGAAAGAAGCTTGTCTTAACTGTGTATACTTAGTTGAACATGACTTCTTCCTGCTCCTGATTGTTGGCTCTAAAAGTTAATACCTGCAGATCAGAAGCGTTAAAGGTAATCGAAAAAAAATTCGTTCTCCCTATTATAGTAGGTAGGCAACTACGCTTTTTATGTGCCGTTAACTGAATAACTTGAATGAATATAATGACAAAAAAAGGCAAGATACGAGTAATGCTAGTAATAAAATATCAGTAGGAGACCACAAGCTCACCTCGAGGCACTTGGGCTCGTGGATGGGCAGGGACCGCGTGCCGAACTCTCGGCCACAGATGTAGCAAGTGAGGAGCGCGTTGCGGGGTCCCGCACTGCCATGCTTACTTGCTACTTCTTCCTCTATGGCGGTCATTTGTCTACGAGGCGGTCCATCTGGTGGCAGAGGTAGGTAATTCAAGTAAGCTCAAAATATGGCACGAGTTATTATATGAAGGAAACTTAATTTCTTATTACAATTATAAGTGACAATCATTTTCAGTCGGCGAAACGACGCATCTGGTAAAGAAAGTTGACAGGCGCAAGACGGCTGCCAGCGCTGTAGGCAGGGCGCAAGACTGATACCACCATCATATGGGACGTTCAGTATCAAATATTAATTAATTGGATTGCAGTTCTTCAGGCAAGCTTAGAGAGGGCGAATGACCCTCTGACATGTGGTGACAGCTACGCATGGAGTATAAGATAATCAGTGTCTCTGATATAGGCGACATGGAAAAAATGGGATGGAGGCAACTATAAACGGGTGTAATAAAATTATCTCTTAAAAGCAACCTGAGAAATAAAAATTCAAATGGTTTAGTCGGTTAACAAGTTTTGCTAACCATTTTTTGATGAATGACGAACTATTGCCCAAAGGTATTCATCACTACAGGGAACAGTTACTTCGCTGGAGAAGTGTAGAGAGTTGGCGAACTCAACTACCATGGACCGGCCTGGTGTAAGACTTCAATTATGTCAAACTGGGTCCAATTTCATCAATGCTTGGACGTCCACTTCGAACAACGATATTCCGTAGGACTGGTACTATTTAAAATATGAGCGAGCAGTATAGTTCAAAGACTTAAAATACCGAGCATTATGCGCTCATTGGTGCTGTTCTAAATAGTAGTTTAGCAAAAGACTGCAGATAACACTATCGATAGCAAAGAAGTCAAACTAATTACAGTATAAGTATCATAATGTCATGGTAAAATATCCTCTTCTATAGCGGAGATTAAAGAGAGAGAAAAAAGAAGGGGCAGGTAGTACAGCGACCTAAACGTGGAACCCGTGAATGAGGATGGTACACACTGGATCAGCGTGAAGCCTAGGCTACCACGACAGAGAATGAGTAGCTTGAACCCGTCTTAGGAGTCAAATAAAAGCGGGGCAAGCAGATATAGAAAACTTTGGACTAGCGAATAACAGAAGTTAGGGTCTTACCAGCACTGCTGTCGTTCATTGGCCGATCCTCAGGTACGTCGGCGAGTTGGGGAGTCTCTGACATGCTGTCCAATTCTTCATTGTCGGATGGCTCCTCTGCAGGCCCATCATCGACCATCGAAGGCCTCCGGATGATATTGGCGCCCACTGTCCTGCTGTTCTGGCTTGGTTTTCGGTTCAACTGCACAGCAGGAGCATAAGTAGGTTTGGGACGTCGATTTCTTGACTTTTTGTTTGCATACGGGTTGTGGAAGGGAGAAGTTTCCTCAGGATCTGACCTAGACATAGGTTCAAAAATATCTATAGTAAAGTCGTTGCTTTTATCAATGGAAGCCTTGGATTTGTTTGGTAATGTGCTTAAGGATACGCTCTTTTTAGTTAACCGCGTGTCGTCCTCCGTATCTGAAGAGTGCTGCTCCTCATGCCGACGGGGTTTATTCTTTCTTCTACTGGGAGAATTATCAGCACTTCTCGTTTGTATAGGTCTTTGTATTCTCAAGTGTCTCTTCTGGGAAACATTGGTTAAATTCTCCTCGCTTCTGGATCGATCGTCTTTGGCTCTGTTCAAAGTCTTCCGGTCTTTATGCTGCTCAGAGTCCTTTTTAACGCCATTGACCTTGCCAAGAACCTTCTTGCTGCTTTTATACATAAGGGGAAGGGGCTTCGTTACAATCCGCTTGCTGTTGGCTTGGCGTAAATTGGTAGTTCTGTTGTATTTGTCCTTGTCACCCGCTTTGAATTTTGGCATATGCATCGGGTGGCTGTGAAACCGTTCTGGGTTTTGTTCCTTGCCGCACGTCTGGCAGGGCTCCGGTATCTGCAACTGAAAAACAAAGAGGACATGAAACATGAGACTGCCAGCTGTTCATTGCAGGTGCAGCGACTCTGACCTTATCTCACACTGACGTAATTTTTTATCACTTTGCAAATGCGGTGTCTGTGTTTACGCACAACACTTTGGAAGTTATAAGCTTAACATATTTTATGAGAAGCCTATCACTTCTCGACAATAGGCTACGGGACAGCTCTAAGGGTAGCCAGTTGAAGAGGCAAGACTCAGACACAAGCGGTTCTGAGTCTCAACTCCTGCAACTGACAACTGTTTTGTCAGCGAACGTCTGTTTAAAGTAATTTGTATTCTCGACCGTTGCTCACAGACAGCAGCAGAACGGAACATTCACCTACTTTGAATTCGTAAAGATTACCTCAGTTGGACTCATGTCGTCTAGTGAATGCTAGTGAGGGATTCCTTATGTAAAAAACTCAAAAGGCTATTAACGACATAAACAAAAAATACGTAATTTCTCTGAAAAATCAGAGTAATTTTCTAAGGTGACATATTCAAAACCATTGGAATGTTTTGTTTGTAATCACGAAACTAGCACACAGAATATTAGATGTGTTTGTGTGAGCACATTTGTTCGATCAAAGAAAAACTTACACAAAAAACGAGTTTGCCCTGACGAAGAGAGAATCAAATTACAAAATGAATTAATAAAAGCGCAAATAACATGCTTATATAATTCATTAGTCATACGGGCCTGAATAATTTTTTCGATGCAAAGCTATATTGTATTAGGACAGAAAATAAATCATCTAAAAAATAAATATTGCAAAAAAGTGGAATGACTTTTTTTCACGATGTAAACTACAGTCTACAATTTCTACATGTCGCATTTCAAAAGTTCCATAATCATTATTTGTTTTACAACTCTGCATATTTTTGAGGCTTGTCACACCTTAGTCCTTTGCCCTTCGTTCATACTTCACAACGTTGGAATGCATTGCTGAGTCTGCTTGAACAAGAGCAAAGTGCGCAGTTCTCCAAGTTATAATTCACTCCAACTTACGAAAAATGAAAACCTTGCTTTGCTAAGCAGATGAACTTGACCGCTAACATTTTTAAAATTCGATCCGTGTGTACACACAACTGTGTCTCTTGCGACAGCATGAAACATTCTCATGTTTTGAAGTATGAACGAGGGGCAAATGATGGTGTGAAATGGCATGTGAGTATATCTTAAGGCGGGTTCACACAAAAGCTTTCTGACGCCGTTTTAGCTCGGCACTCGTTCTGCGTGTTTTGTGGCTTCCCGATAGTTCACAGAACAGTGCATAGCTTTTTATTCTAATTCATTTGAGTTTTTAAAAAAATATCAAAAACTTCACTAGCGGTACTCGCCAGAGCCCGCTGACTTGGCAGTTAACATTTTAACAAATTCCTCGGTAGACACATAGCTGCTTTACCACGGACACACCAAAGCATTTGGACGGCTTGCACTGCTTACGGAGAAAAAGAGACTACAGTGTGAACCCGGCCTCAAGCTGTTTGGTCCCGTCAGGTGACGGAATCTGGCGACTGACACAGGACTCGTCGCGCGGCGGCGTACTGCAGCGGTTGTAATTTGTACAGCACCCGAACGAACTTTTTGTAGATGAAGCTGATAACTATCGAGAAGCTACTTTAATGTGATTTAGAGATTTGTTTTAGATTACTGGTAAACAAAAATACGTAATCTCATAAGATACTGAAGTAATCAAGAGTTCATTACTTTGTAGCGAATCTATCAATATACATAGAGTAGACAGTATATACATAGCGCCTTTTGAATAACCGACACAATTTATCAGGCACTCCGCTCACATCGGCTGTTGAACCAGAGCTGTAGCGAAATCCTGCACCTTTTCGATAAGGCCCAGCATCAACAACATCGCAATCATTGATGAGTGTAGCTGATACAAGTACAACAATAACTGTGAACAATTCACGAAAAGATTCTCTGGTGATATAGTAAAGAATTACGAAGAAAGTTCTACGTAAACACTACAGACCATTCAGAGGTACTATTACATGTGACCCAACCTCGTTCACCGTCACCGTTACCGCTGAACGACTGATAGAGGTACACTACGTATGATCCCACCTTTACGCTTCACCTAGCGCCTGCAGAACACTCTCGTAGAAATAGGGATAGGGAGGCAACAATAGATTCTTACTTACATACCTGACAAAAGCTAAGTGTGTATTGAGTAAGCTTTGCATTAATAAACAGCCCTAAAAATATAGGAAATTTGAATAACAATTCGGCAAGCTAGCGGTGCAAAGCAAGCTGATTGGAGTGCATTAAGGACAAATTCTAATCCTTATCACTGGTGAGACATAGTCATAAACCAAGCCGGCACTGTGCAGTTTATGAGCCACTCCAAGCAACTGATTAGAAATGGTCTGGAAAATGCAATTGAAAATAGTCCAAAAACAGCTTTGAATGCTATGCCGAAATGGCCTACAGCCGTTCTGAGGAGGTCATGTGACATCAATCAATAATTGAGATCAGCCATTGGTAAATCATACACAACCACCAGTGCTGCAGGTAACTCCGTTTAACTCTTTCACATAATGGTAAGCCTAGCAATGTTTAATAATTTATTAAAAGAAACACATAGTCACTCTTGCATCTAATCGTTAAAGGCGAAGCAATGCCTCAACGTTACTATTCATTGAGAAGCAATATATTTTTAGTAACATCATCCAAAGCAGGGCCCAATGTCTAGTTCCGTAAGTAAAATTACTTGAAGGCAATGCCTCATAATAACTGGTTTCAATTACGAAACAGTTCTCAGTCGCCATTATCTGTCATGAAGCAAACCAGTTACAATGACTTAGGCTTAATTGAAACCTCAAATGTTAAGTTTAAAATTTAAACGTATCTATCCCGTCAACAGCAACTGGCGACTATACATTCGACAACTCCTGAACCTCACCCGGACTTTCTCTTCCTTAGGCGCCTTGACTACCACTTGATTGAGATTTTTTATCCTCTCCTTGGGTGGGTATGATTTGATAATGGCGTGCGTCCCGCGCCTGGGCGGGGCCTTGGCAGCCGTGGGGATGATGACGGGCACCGAGATGTGGCGAGTGGGGCGCGGCAGCTTCATCGTGCCTGGCCGCTGAGGCTGCAATGAAAGTAGCATTCATTGGTAAAGAGCGAGTGCAAAGTTTATAAGGTAACCACTTGTCTCTAACTGCTACATTGTATTGTATGTAAATGCATAGAGTACAGGAGCACTGAGTGGCCACTTGCCGGGAGAGATATCGCTTCTCGCAAGTGAGGCTGACTGTGCGGTGCTGCAAACGTATTTTTATATGTTGTTTCATTACTTGCTTATACTTCATTAGGATATTTTACTTAATTCTTTTACATTCAGTAATGATGGGTAAGCTTGTACATACTTCTGAGTTCTAACACTTGTATACGTAATAAATTCACAAAATGTAAAAAGTTTGAAGTACAATATCGTAAATCAAACCGTTTACGAGATCCTTTGAATTTTGCAGTAAAGCAGAATAATTTTGGAATTGTAAATAAAATAAACAGCGTAGAACAAAAACTGTTAAAATTCGTGGTATTCTCGATTTGTTACGAAATTCCAAGTATACTGTTAATAGAGTTGTTCATGCAAATTATTTGGTGTACGGGCTAAGCGAGAAATTCATAACAAGCAGCAGAGCAGAAGGGTGAAGTGAAGCAGCTGATAGCGATGAAATGATGTAGCTCTGGTAGAAATGAAGTGATTAAGCACTGGCTAGCCGCCATGAAGTGATGTAGCATTGGCAGCTGTGAATTAATATAGCATCGACAACCATGACATGATGAAATATAGGCCACAGTGAAGAGATTTAACTCCGGCAATCATAAAATAATTTAACTTTGGCAACCATGAAGTGATGCAACATAGGCATCCATTAAATTATTCAATGCACGCATCCATGAAGTGATGTAAAATAGTCGTCCATTAAATCATGTAATGTAGGCAACCATGAAGTGATGTAATATTTGCAATGTGAAGTGATGCAACGTAGGCAACCAGGACGTGATGATATCATTTAATTTAGGCAACTATGAAATGATGCAACTTAGGTCACCAATAACAATTTAACTCAGGCAACCATGGAGTGATGTAACTCAGGCAACCATGAAGTGATGTAACGTATGCAACCACAAAGTGATGCAGTAAGCCTAGGCAGCAATGCGAAATGACAAGGACAGCCACGATGCGCGGCTTTAGATGGTTCCAGTAATGAAGTGCTGTATCAGTACCAGGATGTCCTTTTAATACCATTTAACGGCTGTGCTGGTAACTTCATCTCATGATAAATTATGTATCTCCAGTTTATAGCTACCATTGTGGTTTCACTTCGTAGTATTACTGTAGTTTTATATTTTTCAGTGTTACTGATGTTTCTTAATGGCTCTTCTGTTGCGGCTAATGAGATGAGCTCTACCAAAAGCTGTATATACATTAATTTCTGGTTTTAAGGCTTCAAATCTACGGTTGAAAAAAATTTGTATGTCATACCAATGAGCGTTAAATGTAGCATTTATTTGCTATTTTTTTCTAATATTTCTAATATTCCTAGAAATTATGATGAACTTTCAATTATTTTTTATGTCCGAAGGTAGGATATTTATCGCCCACTGAAGATATTCAATTGTGAATTTAAATTCCTTTACTGCAAAACATTCCTTATGGTACAACAAAGATACTATCATTGTTTGAGTTTATCTCCGATACTTATAACTCATTTTATCGACGCTTACGTAATCGGCCTCGCCTTCAGGCCCCCTTGCGAACTACCCCATTTCAGTGAGCAGTGCTGGTATTGTGTAATCTACGGTAAATGCTATCGCTAACTACTGCAGTGAGCCCGTTTCCACGAATTTTAACTTTCCAATTATGCATTACATGGCGTTCATAACTTTTTAAACCATAATTGCAAAATACTATCTACAGAGTTTTGTGCAACTCTCGTTACATACAGGAACCTTCATGTGTATGCTACATCTTTTATCTTCCAAGAACAACAGTGACCATAACGTCAAGTAGTTAGCAGGTACTTGTTTTTTGCAGGAATCTAAGCCATTACCACAGTACTTTTGCTGCAAGTACAATAGTGATCAACAAGATTTTTACACAAAAAGTCCTGCAGTGGACCTGAATGTAAGCATATGAGCTATACGCAGCGATAGAGACGACACACCTGACCATCGTTGTATTTACAGGTGTTTTATCAAATGCCAGGAACCAAGTAAGACACACAAACCATTACCCGACTTTAGAGCGCATTTAAAAACTAATTTTCCCGATATTTGGGTGATTCCTGCACTCGTCAAAAGAACCCTCCAAGTTACCATTTAGAAATGCACGCACCTTCTTTTTGATGCCATCAGACTCGGAGTCTCCACCACTGCCGGAGGACAGGACGCTCTGGTCGTCATCATCAGCACTCTTGCTGCGGCTGCCCTCCAGGGGTGAGGGCGACGAAGAGGTGTAGTCGCCGCTGCTGTAGTCGCTGGAGATGACGCTGGTGTTGGTGACCGTTGGCTGTGGGGACTCCAAAGCAACCATCTTCTGTGGCATCTTTTCGAACATCTTCCTCGTAAGTCTGCTCATGTCCACCTCCCGCTGCAGGGTTTCGTTCAGCACCTAGTAATCAGAAAACAAAAATAAGATAACATTTACTTAGCTTGAAGACTACATCAATACCAACGTTTAACTGGACACCGGCGTGCAGCTACACACACGGTTATGGATGTAAGATAGCTTTGGGCGCGACAAGCTATTGTACGTCGTGCACCCCTACTAGTCGTAACTTTGATGAACCTATGGAAATAATAAAAGAGCTCTGAAGAACTATTTGAAATTATACCCATTTTCAAACCACAGTCCTCGTGAAAGTCCACAGCTTAAAGCACAGCTTATTGTACGGCTACAATTTGCAGTTCAACACTATGGCCTGGACATGCTTCTTACCGTTACACAACAGCGCTCTCTAATCAAGCTAAGGAAATAAGGCCGGCCAGCCTACATACAACCTGTACACAAATATATTTCGCTAGTTGAGGGGCGAGTCGCTATAGGAAGGCAGCATAGTCATTATCTAGGAGTATTTTAGGTGTTAAGAACACGGGAGCTCTTGTACAGACCGTACTGAGAACAGCGACTGTTTTGGCTATGATTTTTGCAACGGTCCTGACCAGAATCTAATATTCGCTTTTGTAACATATCCTAATTGTTAAACGTACCATGTCTAACCTTATTTTATGAGCATAGCATGATTCATTTAGCTCTAATGTTCCGCAGTGAGAGCCAAAACCATTGTCAAAACGGCCGCCGTTGTCAGTCCTGCCTTGCAAAGCTCCACACGCCACGGGCGTGACCTCGCAGTGAGACGCAACTCTCCTATCCAACTCTCACTTGCGAGACAAAAGCTGCCACTTAACGAAATGAGATAATGAGAAGGGCGCGAAAGAACTTGTAATGCTCACTTATTACCTTCGCCGCGTAGGTTATGTTTTGTCGAGTTTTTCTGTCAGTCTGTTTGTTTGTCACCAAAATAACTCAAAAAGTTATGAACGGATATTTACGATATTTACAGGTATTGTCAAACATGTTAAGAGTAGCAGATGATTAACTTTTTTTTAAAATCCGTTTACCCGTTTGTTTGTCCCTGTTTTATTGTTTGTCTCCCTCTTTTTTTAGTACCATTACTCAAAAAAGATGGATAAATTTTTCATGAAATTTACAAAGTGGAACAGAACAATCTGATTGTTGGGTTGGAGAAATAATAAAATAGGGACGAAACGGATAAGGTAAGAAAAGCATACTAAGGCCTGGGTCATATAAGGAAGCAGCCCACCTTCCCAAGAGGCGCAACTTCCACCATTTAAGTTGGGCAACCTTTATCAGCATGACCTTATAGCCTATGCATGGAGCAGCTTGTGAGCTCCCTTAGATTTACTTGCCACGCTTAGTACAATTATTTGTATACAAGCCGACCCGGTAATCAAAACTGTTGGATAGAGAACTTGCAGCAACACCTCCATATTAACCTATGCTTGTGACCTTGGTTCCACTTTGGTGGCTACACTGCACCTGCCTTCTTGATCGACCATTAAATTAAACTGCCGTACTGAATGAGGTGAGTTTGGCCAATTCTAGCGTAGCAATATATGTGTTGGGCGCGTTTGGTGGANTGTGACCTTGGTTCCACTTTGGTGGCTACACTGCACCTGCCTTCTTGATCGACCATTAAATTAAACTGCCGTACTGAATGAGGTGAGTTTGGCCAATTCTAGCGTAGCAATATATGTGTTGGGCGCGTTTGGTGGATTTGCGCGATCGATCGATCGCGCTGCGCGTTTGGTGGATCGTTCAAACGCGCAATGATCGATCGATCGCGCAAAAATCGATCGATCTGTTGCGCGATCGAGAANCTTGTGACCTTGGTTCCACTTTGGTGGCTACACTGCACCTGCCTTCTTGATCGACCATTAAATTAAACTGCCGTACTGAATGAGGTGAGTTTGGCCAATTCTAGCGTAGCAATATATGTGTTGGGCGCGTTTGGTGGATCGTTCAAACGCGCAATGATCGATCGATCGCGCAAATCCACCAAACGCGCGCAACATATGCATTAACATCTTCCTTTCCGTGTTTTGGTAGAGGAATAAATTACAGATGCAGCATACTAGAAGGGAATTTGCACTAATTTAAACCGTTAGTCAACTCAGCCGCGCAGTTTGGGTTAAATATAGTTTGTAGCTACACCAAAAAAACTTTGTATCACATGTTAAGCGATTTAGGTGCACGCTGCCCCATGAATCAGTTACGTAAGCATTACTGTTTAGTTATGATTTACTACTACATTTCTAAATCTTATCGGACTGAGGTAGCACCTGCTGCCACCAAAGACAGTGGAGACGGCGTTGACCGGCGGGTCGCCTATCAGAGCCCAGCAGAACATTAGGGTCCTGCGGTGTCATTAGCGGAAGGGCTTCCGCACCGCTATCAGGCGACCTTGTGTAACAACTGCTTGCGACCGACGAATTTAGCGGCGCAGTTATACCCGAGTCTTGCTGCACACAGAGACTGTCCCGGTGCAGAGGTACCCAAACGGGACGGCACTGTCCCAAATGAACGAGAAAGAGATCTTGAGGTGAGATGTGTGAGGTAAAAGGGGGGCGGGAGGGGGCCGGCAGTTGGGAGATTATTAAGAGAGGTAATGAACACCAAACGAGGGTCAGGGTGTTTAAAAAATGCAAGTTTTGGCAAGCTTCAATTAGAAGGGATGGGGTGCCAGCCTGAAAATATTGGAAACCACCATTTCATTTAGAGAAGTATTGTTTCGATTACATTATTAGCGAACGTTACGGGCAGAAACTCGGCGTTAGTTCTTCCGTTAAATACGCCTCAAATGAAGATGGGAATTACCATAACTTGGGAAACCAATGGGGTTTTCTGGGGGTGGCTGCATGATGATAGTTTGATCGGACCAAACTAATCCAACCGTACACCTCCCTCCTCTTGGGATAATAAGAGCCAGAACAGACTCGGGATTCACTCGTAGTAATAACAGGCCAGCGAAGGCTGGTGAAATCAATCGGACTGACTCTGCACATGCAGGCACCTCACCAGGGTGCCGAGGTGCACCTGGCCCGCCCGGCTGGAGTTGAACCATTGATCAGAGGAGCTGAGGTCCAGCACCTTAGCTGGTGCTATGGAGACCAAAGTACTGGACAGATTACTGTCGACGACACGATCAGCACGTGATCGAGCGAGTGTGTGTGTTACGTAATCTTACTGAAGCCGAGTTCTTACGTCGTTCATAGCAATGCGTTCACTCATGTACTATATACTCCAAAACTTTTGAAGCGTCGTTGTCAACACAGCTCTGCGCATGCCACAAAAAGTTATTAAAATGTTTACTGTCGAATAAGTTTCCTACTCATGTGTCACTAGACAAGTTATGATATCTCTCCAGATTTGGGAATTTGGGGAACAAAAACTCAGGAAACAGTGCACTTTTCTGCGGTGTCTAAGGTACAGCAGCGCATTCGGACCAGTGGATGAACAAAGCGTCACGATGGATGACGTGCAAACTCGCCCTCAATCATACATCAGCAGTGCCAACAGAGCATCATTGTCATCAATCCCAAGAAATGTTGACTGCTCTGATTGGCTGGCGGTAATGTGAAGGGAAGCCTTTAAATAGTGACAACCATATTGAATTGACACAGCGGCAATACTGGTACTATAGCTCATAGTGAGCCGGAGCCTAAGTCTCGGCTGCTCTCTGAGAATGGGCCTTCTATCTACTCTAATCTGATGAAACCAATATAATAAACACCGTTGCCTGCTTATATGTTTATATATTTATATATCATGTTCGAGTCACGCTCTAGTCTACATAGATAGAGGAAAAATAGGGAAGGTTGCAAATTTTTAAATTATGTTGCATTTTAACAAAAATCGTTAAGCAAAAATTATACCCGGTTGCAGAAGATACCCAGAGTGTAACTCCTTATCTTATTATTGAATGCGCTTCTGGATTAGCTAACGTTAAATCCGAACAATGAGGATATTTACAGCTTCTCATGACGCTCTCATGATGTTTTATTTTTTATTACTTTCTCTACCCTCCGAAACTATATTTGCTCTCAGTTGACGGGACATAAATTAGTAGATGGACAACGAAGCACAGGAGAAGCAATTTTCAAGGAGTAGTATACGCAGCAATTATTTTTTCCAGCTTCCTATGGCGCCGCAATCGCTTAAGCACAAAAATTTCGATGTAGTGAAGTTGTATCATGGCGGTACCGGATACGCCACCATGAATTTATTTAAATTTAGTTATACTTCACTGCTTGCTAATAAAAAATCTTTTTTACGCACGTCACCTAAGGGAAGCAAAAGTGTGTTGATCAAGATGACACACTTTGAGTTGGCCGTTATAGTGTATTCTTGAAAAGCATATTAGAAGCGAAACTATGATCAACTAGAATGCCCTGTGGCGTAAGACTATCATCCGCGGTGGGAGCGAATTTCGTCGCCTTCATTTTAGATGGGCAGCTAATCCTAGTTTTTTGGCATGATTTACAACGAAGACATCCCATCAGACTCGCTGCAAAAAATTATGAGCATAGCTCAACTCCTTCTACCGGTTTTGAGTGGACAGACAAACACCGGGCTTTGCAAAAGTCCTGACCTCTTTTAATAATTTGCCATTTGAAGTTCGTAAAAGCTTTGCTTATAATGAAATAAACAATATTTGTAATGTATTTGTTTATTGTGATCTAAACAACATTGCTATTCAATAGGACCTCCATTGGCAGCAATGACACGCCCTAATCGTGGTCGGAAGTCCTTCAACATATTACGGACGTAGTCCTTCCTCATCTGGGCCCAAGTGCGGTTCACAGAGGCATTCAGCTCCTCAATGTTGTTGTGGCGATCTTTGCATGCTTTACTCTCAATATGCGGCCACACGCTGTTGTCCAGAGGATTGAGATCAGGCTACTGTGGGGGCCAGAAGTCTTTGGGCCAGAAAGTTATGTTTTGGCTAATCCAGTTTTGGACGGTTTTCGACGTGTGCGCTGGTGCACCATCTTGCTGAAACAAGTAATCTCCATCATTGACGATTTTTCTGATCCAAGGAAGAACTTTTGTGGCCATGATATCCGTGTATTCAGCCTCTGTCAACCTGTAGCCGCCCTTGAACCACACTGGAGGCATCTTCTCTCCATTGGAGGCCGCAGCGCCATGCATCCTCACAGAGGTCGGATGCTTTGTTGTGGAGATATAACGAACATCAGAGGTGTCTTGGCCAAAGCTCAGAACTCGATCGTTCTGTTTGCTGAAGACACAATCCAATGTGAAGGTCTTCTCATCGGAGAATATGATGACTCGATTTCCATGACTTTTCAAGTCGTTATGAAGGCGGGAACATCGCTCTTGGCGCTTTTTGACCATGTCAGCAGTTAGCAGCGGTCTTTATTGACGTTTTAAGCTCTTTCCACCTTCACTCTTTACAGCTCTTGACACGGTTGATACAGAAATCTTCTTCTTTGCAAATTCAGTCATTTTGAGTTTCGATTATTTTCAAAGAATCTTCAAACATTCTTCCTTTGAATAACTTGTGGTCTGCCTGAACGTGGTCGATCTTTGAGGCTTTCATTATTCCTAAGGTGGTTTTCGACCCGTTTCACCGTTGATAAATTGACATTTTGCAATCTAACAATGTCCACCTTCTGGTGACCCGCACGAAGGAGAGCTGCTATCTTTATCCTTTTTGTTCCATATTACCAATAATGATAAAAATGAGCACTGTAACCAGTTATTATATTATCTAAAATAGTTTAGGAATGAGTCATTGTCAATAATTTCATCAAGTCTTTGAAATGAGTTTCACACTTTGAAAACACAAAACGGATCAGGACTTTTGCAAAGCCCGGTATATATACTTACCCATATACCGAGTATATTGTATATATATATACTTAAATCTTCATCGAAAACATTATTACCTCTCTCACTTCGTTCACGGGTGATAATGAAGAAGGGCCATTATAAATTTCTCGTTGTTATTTTTCACAGCGCGGGCACTATAGTGTATCTGAGCTAAAATGCCAATCGGTGGCTCGAGAAAACGGACTATAATAACTGCAACATTGAATTGCCCAGTTTGAGCACATAGCTGCAGTGGCTAACAGTAAGACAGTACAGTATAGCGATCCACTTTACAATACGTTCTCATTCGGCCCCAAGTTGTAAAGTCTTCATGTGTTTCTCGCAGGTGGTGTAGAGGAGAGTTTGTGCATGACTACACACGTAATGATCAGACTTTGTAATAAATCAAAAGACAAAGCATTCTCTGGCTTAAGCTAATGACAACACTAGATTTTTCAAGTACCTTCACTTGTTCGCAGCCACAACGTTTGGCCAGAGTTGATATTGCTTTGGGATATGTCTATTAGCGATAGGCTTAAATTGACTGGCTCAGAAATGTCACGCTCTGGTGATAGGGAAAAGAGGTGTTGCCCACACTTCACCTCTATTTAAAGCGAGCCTAGAACGCTTGGCCCATTAACAACTGCTAGTAACAGTTAACTTTGATAATTGGCACCTTACAAATCACTTTTGCATCGTGGCAAAATCTACGATACAGTGCCTAGACGTAAGTATTTGCTTAACTCTATTTTGTATGTATTTTTAAAAATTCAGGGTCTGCTTTAGGATAATTAATACCGGAAGTTTATATAGCATATATACATTAGAATCTTTAAACAGAACAGTCAAATGTGTACTTATAACAAGAAAATTTAATACAAGTAAAGGTAATGATTGACAAAAGTATTTGACTAAAATGAATATGATGATGAATTTTTGATATTTAATATTAAAATATGAATAAATTAGTTTGGAAATTATTCTAGAACGTTCACGAACCGTCTCGAAACAAATGCAATGTAAACAAACCACAGCCGGGGCAATCAATACCTCTCTGGACCACGTTAAAGTCGCGCACACTCTCACTACAATGCCCATAGTTAAAGAAATCCCTGAAGCTACTCATAAACAGATAATTCAACTTCGTAGTGAGGGATTAACTTATAGAGTAATTGCAGAACGTGTCAATGTTCATTTTTCTACGGTTGGAGCAATAGCCCGCAAGCTTCAAGTGACAGGACGGTCTCCAACCTGCCAAGGGCTGGAGCTCCGCGTAAGATCATGGGTTGACCTCGGCGCTACATGCTACGTAAAGTGACTAATGACCCCATGACAACTCGTGCTGACCTTCAGAGTGAACTGGCGTCTCAGGGACTGCATGTCAGCAAGAAAATTATTGTTTGGGAATTGAACCGTACTGGCATTCATTCTTACACTCCTCGCAAGACTCTTCTTCTTAAAGCAAAACATGTCAAGAGCCGCTTAACATTTGCCAAAGACCACCTGGGCAAAGGAAATGAGTTTTGGGAAGGGGTTATATGGTCTTACAAAACTAAAAGAGAACTTTTTGGCCGAAACGAAGCTCGGCATGTATGGAGGAAACGTGGTTCTGCCTATGACCCCAAGAACACCATCCCCACCGTGAAGCATGGAGGGGATAGCATCATGGTGTGGGGTTGCTTTACTGCCCATGGTGTTGGGGATCTTCATATCATTGATGGTAAAATGAATAGTTTCATGTACAGGGAGATATTAGACAAGCAGATGCTTCCAAGTGCCAAAAAATTCTACGGACGGCGCAGGTGGACCTTCCAACAAGACAACGACCCCAAGCATACTGCGAATTTAACGAAAGAATGGTTTCAAAATAAAAAATAAATGTTCTTCCATGGCCTAGCCAATCACCGGACCTTAATCCAATAGAAAATTTGTGGCGTCTTTTTAAATCTGGTATGCACAAACGATGTCACAAATTCCTTACTGAATTAAAGGTTATCTGCATGGAAGAATGGAAAAAAATACCATCAAGTGCATGTGAAAAGTTAATTTCCAGCTATAACAATCGTCACCATGCTGTTATTGCCAATAAAGGTCACGCCACCAAGTACTAATGTCATAATATTTATGGTCAAATACTCTTGTCAATCATTGCCTTTACTTGTGTTAGATTTTCTTGTTATAAGTGCACATTTGACTGTTCTGTTTAAATATTCTATTATATATATGTTATATAAACTTCCTGTATTAATTATCCTAAAGCAGACCCTGAATTTTTAAAAATACATAAAAATAGAGTTGTGCAAATCCTTAAGTCTAGGCACTGTATATATACTACTGTTAGGTCACGCTGGTAACGACGAACAGGTATCCATGGGCGCAATTCCCATATCACGACTGCGTCATCCACCAAGCCGTACAGCAGGAATTTTTAATCCTTTAAGGACCAACTAAAATGTCAATTTCTAGTGGTAATTGCATTACTTGAAACATCCTTTAGGAAGGACCGCGGTCCTTATAAAGTAAAATTATGCAGGCTCCACCCTAAGTTGGATTCAAATTTATGCTGATCACCCAACCTACAGAATATAGGGACACGTTTTTTATTACGGAATACGTTAAATTTAAATTGTGCGACTGCAGACAGTGGTATACATATGTATTTTTTTGCAAATAAAACCACTAACTCATGAGTTTGTAACCGTCAAATATTAAGAGTCAGAGTGGCACCAAGTCTCGTGTATCTTACTTGCATCTTCCCAGCCATGAGTTCATGCAAGTTATGCAGCGACGGCTATCACCTCATCAGCTGCAGGTCAAGGTAAAAGTGTGAGATGCAATCTCACGCTTCGTAAATCCCGATAAAAACAGTCACTTTCGCCAAACTTTCATCGACCAGATATTAATTTTAACTCTTACTGCCAAATTTCTGTACTGACGAGAACTCTGTGTCACGGGGCAAGAGAAGCGCTCTTAAGCTGGATTTGCTGGCACGCGATGGTTCTCTCACAGAACAGTGAGGAGAGTCTCGCGTTAATGATATATTTTGGTAACATAGTTTGTTGACACATGCACTGCATGTGAATACTTCGATCGTATGTTTTCTTTACTCCGCTAATTGGCAATCGTACAAGATTTTGAAATAAAAAAAGAAACAGATACGAATCTCTCATACAGTCGAATGGAATGAGTATTTCCAAAAAATTGACACATGTGACTTTTGCCAATTTAAAGCAAAACAGAGCAAACCAAATCTCTAGGTCAGCTACAAACCAAAACCAAAATTTTAGATACACACCTTCTCCGATCAATATCTTTGGGTTTTTCAACTTAAGTACACTACACTTTCCACTGTAGCTCTGCTAGAGACGATTTCTGGAACATGCTTCATTCGCTGGCGCGGGGACAAACAAGAATTCTTACAGGGGCAGGAGACTTGAGACTTCTCTGTCGCTAGTGTAAGACTTCTCTGTCGCTAGTGTAAGACTTCTCTGTCGCTAGTGTAAGACTTCTCTGTCGCTAGTGTAAGACTTCTCTGTCGCTAGTGTAAGACTTCTCTGTCGCTAGTGTAAGACTTCTCAGTCGCTAGTGTAAGACAGCTCTGACATTGGCGTGAGACTTCTCTGTCGCTGGCATGAGAGGATTCCAGTATCGTGACAGAAAGACTCACAGGTAGCCCGTTTAACCGACTCAATGCTGTCCTTGCAAGCGGTATCAGCCGCAAGGACTCTATAGCGACTTCGTCTGATAACTCAATATTTTTTCGAAACATATACGCGACTCGCTGAAGATGAATCAACACAATAGGAAGTAAACGAAAATATGCATAATTTTTCATAATGGTGTGGTTGGAGATGCGTAATAAATTATTTTTACGATGATAGAATTAAATGATGTTCAGCAATCGGGTTACAGGTTTACCAATCTCCCTCCTTTCACGCTCCTAGCTTTCCACCTTAGGTTACTTGATGTGCGAAGCACCAGGTCACCCTAAGCAGACCATCGGTAATTGCAAGCGACGCTGGAAACGATGGTATTTATGCGAGAAGCCCACGTATTACTTCAGCCAATACAAAGTTAAGTACATTCGAATGTCTGGTCTGTAGCATTGTTGAAGCCTCTGATCAGAGATGACAGAAAATTTTCAGAGCTGCTACGCGTGATTTTTATTAGGCGATTACTACACTATCGTTGCACAGAAGCTGTCGACACAAGTGGAATACACTTTGATAAATTATTGTCATAAGCCTATGTAAAATTAGTAGCATTATTATTAATGTAATAATTATTATAATTCTTTTAGTCCTGACAAAGGATATATATGCATGATTCCTGCACTTAACGCCATCTTCACTTGATTGTAACTCTGTAAATGAGGATTTCTGACCTCCGCCAGTAGAATAAAAGAGTTAATATTTTATTAAGCGTATTCTCGCGTTAAATTTTTTAAAGAAATTCACAGCACCCTGTGCATTTGCTTTTCAGTGTTGGTGTCAATAGAGTTCGGAATACTGTTTTTCACCGGAAGAACAGCAGTGTTCAGCGTTTAAACTTTCTGTGCAGTTCTTAAAATGAGGCACATCGGAAACACTCATACTTCGTCAACCCAACCCATTATTTGATTGCTGTAGAAATGAAAAATCCGGAGGCATTTGCTGCGACGAGTTTCACCACAAATTCTACGCTACGCCTATTTACAGTGACAAAATTGAGCAGTGGAGAACCCGGTCAGTAGGAGTGAAATCAATGGCCAAGCATGCATTGACATCTGTCTTATTGAAGCTCGTGATCGTAATTTTTCTCAGCATAAATGCAACTGCCTTCCTGATTTACAAGAAGGCCTTCGAAAGACCCGGCAAAGCATTACCATGCATTCTTCTTCCCCTCAATGCAGGCAAAATACTGTGCTCAGAGTCGGTGAGACATATGCTCCTATCTCCTTGAAGGACTTTCCAACGCAAACGGGACGATCTCCCTGATCAGTTAGAGCTTTACAACGGGTTTGCAGCTTCTAAAACTCAAATTTTGCCTACCTTATCCCATACTGGGAGACTTGTTACATTTATATCGAGTTTCAGAATTATGGCAACATTCATTTCTAACGTTTTCACTATTATATAAAACAAAATATACATATTTACTCTGTTTGAAGGCATTGGTAGACGATATGCAACTATAATGGACCAAACGTTTCAAAACTGCACCCTAGAATCTAGATAAGTCCTCTGAGGCTTCACACGCAGCTAATTTTATGCTCAAATTCGCTTTCAGATCATGAAGTATAGGATAGCGACAGAACCTTACTGTCTAAAGTTGACTACACTGAGAAATCGAGAGGACACCGCGACGGCCACTTGTCGTTGCTGATGAATGAAAGAATATGGGCTTGACTCTAGCGCAGACTCCTAGGACGGCACTGCGTTCTATTGTAAGGTAAACAAATACACCACCAGAGTGTCAACATGCACTCGCGAACAGTTCTGTTTCCAAGATGTCGCTGATATATAAATCATAGACGGCAACAGTACTTGACTTTTAAGTCCAAAGGGGCCTCTGTCGCTGGATTTTCTCAAGACCTATTATGAACATTTCCAGACATGGAAATGCAGGCAAGCGCCCAAGTGCGTCCCCGCCGTGTCCAAGATACCTTCTCCGTAAGAAAACTGCAGTGTACCTTGGAATTTTTTTCTTTAGTATTAGATAGGGGAAAAGAATAGCTCATGAGAAAATCCCATTTTTCCGTTGCCAAGTTTTGGCTGCCAACGTCAGACCTAAGAGTCAAGTACTGTTGCGGTCTATGTATAAGTATATAATTTGTTGTTAATTTAACCACTGAGGGTAAAAAAAGGAGGGGAGCGCTCTCAGCTTCATTTCTGCAGCCAGATCATCACAGACAACGGAGATTAACTTTGATTCACGCGTCTGTACCATTAGTAGAGCTATCTGCGGGTCAAACTCGATCAAGAGGGGCACCGTTTCAGCTATGAGGTGACATTTGCCAGCCTAATAACTAATTGTATTTTTGCATCTTAAAGTGGAAATGTCTTAAGATCATTTTTGGGTACTCAAAGCCTAGAAGCAGAGCTCACCTTCCGTGTTGCAGTCAATTTTCGGGCTGAACATCGAGGACTCCGTCGTAACACGTACCGGATGACTAGCAGAAACCTAGCTATTATTTTCTTTGTCCAACATTACTTCAGTTCACTGTACTAAAACTGTAACCTTGATGGCCATTATTTTGGAATACCTTATATCCATATCTTACTTATACGGCGATAATAACATAAAGATGGTGATGTTTTTCTAGTTTTAACGTCCCGAATTACAGGGCTCGCTGATGTCCAAAGAGAAGAAGAAAAAATGACATGCAGCATATCAAATGAGACGAGAAGCCAATATATGAGAATAACAAACTTGTGAAGAATATAAGGAGCAGCACAAATATATCAATACGAAGAAAGAAGTCATCATAGCAGAGACGGAAGTCTAAAGTAAATATGGCAAAATTATCACTTCCACTGAGTCATTTGCTTGCAATTTACACCCCTAATTTTCTGTTGCCAAGCGGAGGTGAGCTCCACAGCCACAGAGCAAGTCACAGAACATGTCGATATCAATGGATACATCGACCAGGAGCTGGACGGCTGATACTGCGGTGCAGCTGCTCCATCACTTCAAAAATTTACTTCAGGAGTCAATGTCAGCAGGCAGGAGGGGCGGGTAAATAGCAGCTGGTAAGCAGAGGCGGTAGTTTAGCCGCGGCAGAACTATTGACTTCTGAAGTCGCAGGTCGAAGTGGCACCGAATGCGCCGACATTGACTTTACCCGCTGACAATCGATAGCCGCTGCATTGTATCAGGCAACCAAGAAACTCCGTGCGGCTTTATCGTGAACTGTCTAACTGCACACGCTAAACCATTCTGGGTTAGCTGATACTTCTAAAACATAAACAAGCATTCTGATTAGGTTTCTGGGGAGATTTAAGTTTCGTGATGACAAGGTCTGTGCTGCCCGAAGCAGGATTGTTTCTCCTACAGTCGTAGAACCTTTTCTTTGGCTTGCAACATAGGAAACCTCGCAGCTGTACTGCTAAAATAGAACCAATTAGGTTTCACTGCGTCTGTTTGCTCGTCATCCACTAGAGCGCCAACGCGGCAGCAATTCACGACAAATGGCGCTCTATACAGCCTGCTATTTTTTTTTTTTTAGATTGTCCTATTTCGTGGGTTTCCCATTCAGGATATTGCTCGGTTTTGGGAGTTAGTGTTCGAGGAGTTCTACAGTACAATTTACCCGCAGTAACGCTCTGATTAAGATGAACCTACTAACACCCACTGGTTTACAGTAAAATAAATGGGAGGTTAATAAGAGAAGTACAGCGATGGTCTGATTATTCCTACGAGCATTACTGCACTAGTCAAATTAACTCTCTAAATTTGGTCCCTGCAACACAATACGTTAACATCGCAAAGTAAACTTTGATAGCTGATATATCGACTTACGAAGCTCATAACGTCCCCTAATAAGAACAGCTGCTGTCAACCCTTTCTCTCATGAATTAATTTGCCTGCCTCATTAGAACAGCGCTATTTGAAATACTGTGTGGAAATAACGGTAAAAGCATAAATTAGATTGGACGAAAAGTTACATATTTATCGATACCAAGATATTCCTTCCACACTAACCCCATCTTACTCAGGCCCACCGTTTCGCTGTAAGATTCTCGTTTCACCTGTAGTATATGTACAGAAAAAATGACTCTACCAGGCAACACAGTCATGAGTGAGGAAGGTCCAAGTTAGAGGATTCTCAAATATCACTCCGGATACGCTAAGCTTGACTGCTGTTGGTCTCTCGCGATTAATTTTCCAAGACTCACAACAGATATACCGAATTCTAAAACCCAACTCCAGAGCACAGCTCACTTCGACAGGATATGACGTTTGGAAGAGGAAGAGGAGGAACAAACAGGCCTTCAGGACAAAACAGGGATCCTATTCACGAAGCCGAACCTAGCGTGGGAACAGAGGCTACGGAAAACAGAAGAACGACTCGTGAAAACGAGGAAAATAGAAGAAACCTGGCTGTAGGGTCCTCCTAGGACGCCAGCTACTCCCGGAACATAGGACCAGCAATTATTTATCATTTAACATTGCATATCAAGCTGCATATAACTGCTTCATTTAATCTAACAAATAATTTTAAGTTTACACATCATACATCTTAAGCCAAAGTTGGTAGGAAGCAGTCGGTGGCAGACATTCGATCTGCAGCAAGTAATATTTTTCGCAGTCCGTTTCTTAAGACAATACGGAAACAAGCAAGCTTTTCCTACAACGCTATCATGTCCCGGAGAGGGGAGGGGCACTGACCTTCGGCTTGTCGAGCTTGGCGGTGGTGGGTCGGGCCCGTCTGCCCCCCGAGTGGGGCCGCTGGTGGTGCTGGGCGGGCCGCAGCTGTACAGTCACTGGGTAGTGGGCTGGGGGTGACGGAGGCGAGCTGCGCTCCGACCTGCGCACCATACGAAATTAAACAAATTAAAAATAGTTTAACAGTTTAATAATATCTTGGCCCAATCGAAAACTCAAGTACAAGTGAGATTAGTCATTCACAGACATTATTTCGGTACTGACAAGGGAGTTCAAATACTCCCCGGTGATCTTGGGCGGGTAAAATAACCATGCCGATCACATCGTTTCTCTTCCTTTTACCTGTGCAGGTCTTTGCACAGCGGTTATACAGCACAAAATTAATTTCAAAGCCTTAACTTATCCATTTCTTGGTAACGTCTATCGCGCTGGTTTGGTACCGTTAGCATTCCTGTCACGTATATTAGGAACCACCCAAAACTGTCCAGAATACATCAACCAATAAAATTTCACAATACGTCGATCTGGTTCATCATCGTCACCAATAACTAGGTGGTCGTCTTATAAAAATATCCACCGCTCCCAGCGGTATTCCCAGGCTCTGAAACATCTCTGGATTTTTTCTGAGCTTGTTTACAACCTTCTGCGATTACCCTCGAATCTCTTCAACTATGCCAAATATTCGCAAATTGTTTGACTTTCACTTTGTAGACAAGGAAAAGCTACATGATGTCGGGTGAATACGGCGGATGAAGAACAACTGGTGTTTTGTTTCTTGCCAGAAATTGCTTTCGTCGCTCAGGGGTTGCAGCACAGACTTGTGGCAATAATATTCGTCCCATGTTCAGTTCGTGGGATAAGCTCCTCTGGCAGTCCTCATATGATAGCCCCACAATATTGCACAAGTGCTGGATGGTGAGTCTGCAATCTATCGAGAATAAATTAAAAAAGTAGCGACATTTTCAGGTATGATGGTAGTTGATGGCTGTTCTGAATGGGGATCCCCGTCAACCGATGTTCTGTCATCTTTAAATGCATAAACTATTCAAAAGTGTTGGCTGTGACCTGACGCGTGCTTTAGTATTTGATGGGATTCTGTAGCGGTTTTGTCAATTTTAAAACAAAAGTTTATGAAGACACGTTGCTTTCAGAAATCTGCAGTAGTCAATTGTCATGCAACACGTCAGTGGGAAAGCGGGCATAAAACTAAATTTGCACGCCTTGCACACAGCCAATTGAGGCCCTGACTTACGAAGGGTGCATAAGGAACCGCCTGGAGGCGTGTCGTCATATTAGCAAGGCTTCACGAGCTACGTAGACATTCGGGAAACTTTTGGGCATCATTTAAGTACTTTTAAAAATTAACCTTTGTTCTTAGTAGTGCTTCAGTATCTTGTGTACAAGAAAGTCCTGAGTATAAGGTCATGTGTAATAACTAAAGTATTGAAAGACAGTGATTTTTGCATGAAAATTTTCTGCAATCACGCCCAACTAGCATTCATTTACCGGGCTTTGCAAAAGTCCTGACCTGTTTTGTATTTTCAAAGTGTGAAACTCATTTCAAAGACTTGATGAAATTTATTGACGATGCCTCATTCCTAAACTATTTCAGATAATATAATAACTGGTAACAGTGCTCATTTTTATAGATTGTTGGTAATTGAAACAAAAAGGATAAAGATAGTAGCTCTCCTTCGCGCGGGTCACCAGAAGGCGGACATTGTTAGGTTGCAAAATATCAGTTTATCTACGGTGAAACGGGTCGAAAACCGCCTTAAAAATAATGAAAGCCTCAAAGATCGACCACGTTCAGGCACACCACAAGTCATTCAACGGAAGTATGTTCGAAGAGCCTTTGAAAATGATCCGAAACTCAAGAAGACTGAATTTGCGAAGAAGAAGATTGTGTCAACCGTGTCAAGAGCTGTAAAGGGCGAAGGTGGAAAAAGCTTACAGCGTCAGAAAAAACCGCTGCTAACTGCATACATGGTTAAAAAGCGCCAAGAGCGATGTTCCCGCCTTCTTAACGACTTGAAAAGTCATGGAAATCGAGTCATCATATTCTCCGATGAGAAGACCTTCACCGTGGATCCTGTCTTCAACAAACAGAACGATCGAGCTGTGAGCTTTGGCCAAGATATCTCTGAGGTTCGTTACGTCTCAATAACAAAGCATCCGGCCTCTGTGATGATGCTTGGCGTTGTGGCCTCCAATGGAGAGAAGCTGCCCCCAGTGTGGTTCAAGGGCGGTTACAGGTTGACAGGGGCTGAATACAGGGATATCATGGCCACAAAAGTTCTTCCTTGGATCAGAAAAATCGTCAAAGATGAATATTACGTGTTTCAGCAAGATGGTGCATCAGCGCACACGTCGAAAACCGTCCAAAGCTGGATGAGCCAAAACATGACTTTCTGGCCCCCACAGTCGCCTGATCTCAATCTTCTGGACTACAGCGTGTGGCCGCATATTGAAAGTAAAGCATGCAAATATCACCACAACAACATTGAGGAGCTGAAAGCCTCTGTGAACCGCACTTGGGCCCAGATGAGAAAGGACTACGTCCGTAATGTGTGTAAAGACTTCCGACCACGATTAAGGCGTGTCATTGCTGCCAATGGAGATCCTATTGAATAGCAATGTTGTTTAGATCATAATAAACTAATATATTACAAATCTTGTTTTATTTCATTATAAACAAAGCTTTTACGAACTTCGGATGGCAAATTATTAAAACAGGTCAGGACTTTTGCAAAGCCAGGTACATATTATGTCTATGATGAATATAATATATATTTATTTACTTATATATGTCTTGCCTGGAGACTTTCGTAAGAATAGTACCATTTATAACATAAAACATGCGTATACAGTGAGCCCTGAAGAGTTAACCACTAGGCATTATGGAAACTTTCTCACCAGCGTCAGTCATAAGAAGGCAGAAATAGACAACTGCCGCAAGAAATGGAGCCTCTGCGACACAAAACACGGCAGCAAAACAACTGCATCTGCAGCTACTTCTTTTCCGTTTGGGCAGAAAGTCGGTCAGTTAGGCGAGTAATGAAACTCAGCACGCAAGTGGCAGAAGTTCTTATCGTTAACGATGAATAAGTTGTGACGCTGCAGTAAGACAACAGAAAAATCCACAATGTATGCATCCTACGCCAAACCAAGAGAAAATTAAATGAAAGAAACGGAATGTTCGAATGTATGGAATAAATAGAATAAACGAACCATAAAAAAATAGCATTCAAACAAAAGACTGACCCACTACATACATACCCGATGGTGGGAACTACTACATATAAGTGGTTTGGACTACAATGTTAGTCGTTAGCGTCTTCTTATCGTTACTTTGATATGCCAATTCGACGACTTCTATAGAATCAGAAAATTAAACATCAATCAATAAATAAAAAGAGTGCGAACGATTTTACGCCGTCAGGAAACCGCTCAGATGAAATAGTCTGCGCGCGACCATGTCATCTACATGATACATCCTCAATTCTACTTCGAATTCATAAAATGAAAACTATGTGAATTGAATCTTAGGAATAAACGCTGCTCGTAAGAGGTGAAAATTTTGGAATGGCCTCCAGTTTCGTCTCTCGCCCGTCCCGAAGTACAACGGCAAGCCTCAATGATTCACAGCCGCAAAAACAGCTGTAGTAAGTGACAGTTCTAGGACTGAATAACAAACTTGTTCCCCTCACACCTCCAACAATACTGGGTCATGATGCAATATAGGACGAGTTACCTGCTTCTGTGTACACAGAAGTGGCCTAATACCGAGGCTACGCTCGGTATTCGCACTGACAACTTGATGTAGGGATGTGAAACTCGGACGTCATTTATGCTACCGTATCTATGTTATAGTACCGAAACGACACGCGAGCTCACATCCTAGCAACCTGTTGAGCATGCGAATGCATGTGTGTACCTAGAGTAACGGGAGCATGACAGATTGCCCGAGGGGTCCAACTAATGACCATATATATATATATATACATAGAAGTGTTGTCGATTAGGGACCGCGCTTACTGTGGCGTTTTAAATCGATTTTAACAAGGTTGTACTACCTCGCTACAAACGCTTTTTTCTTCATAGGAATGCAATAGGACAAAGATATCTTGTAGTAAAGTAACACAGTCTGGCTAGAATAGCATCAAAATGATACATTTTTAAGTCGAATGTGATACACGACCGAAGTTTTGCATATAATTAAATGCATGCCTAATAGAAGTATGTTTAGACGCTGCACATTTTACTACATCTTGAGTAGGGCATCCTCTGCGAGAGGTACGACAATACCTGAATTTTGGGTAAATCTTAAGTTTTTAGAAAGTAAACATAGGTAATATCTCCTGGCCGGGAAACTGATAGTACGGCATAGCGTGTACGTAGCACGGACAATGTGCAGGCTTCTCAATGATTATGATTGTCAACATTCAAAATTAGCTACTTCGTTATACTAATCTTGACTAGTATTTTGAAACCAGCTTTAACGGATAAGCGATTCTCCTAGTCTATCCATAAATAATGATAGAAGGTCAGAACTAACCTAAGGGATAAAAAGTAATGGTTTTTAGGTGAAACTCAGATTTTACTTCTTAACAAAAGAAAATTCTGAGTAAAGTTTGCCCTAAAAATAGTTTCCTGTTCTTTTTTTTTGGGGGGGGAGGGGCACTGCAACAAGGGAGCGCTGCAGTCAGTCGAACTTTCTGTTTGGCTTATAGCACCATGTTATCCAGTACTGACCACAGTTGGTAATACAAAGGGTTCACGTCAGAACTCCAACACTTCCAATCATTAGCCCACAGTTGAGTGACTTTTGCTTTGTGTGCCTGGGCTGAATCCAGCTAAAAGCTCCATGCTTTTTCACTGAACAAAGAGCTGGTCAAGAACTTAATCTTATCTTCAACTAAGTCATCAGTGTACATACGGGCTGTGGTTTTAACGTCTTTTCGCAATACTGAAGCTCCGTGACCCCATGATAAAGCACACCCCTCCAAACCATCCCAACGGCGGGATGGGGACTTCTTTGAACCCTGCGGATGACTTCAGAAGTTTCCTTCGCACTACTTGCATATACCGCGTCATTTCGACGGTTGATGCTCTCTACTACGGTGAAAGTTTTCTAATCCGTGAGAAGGACATTCCGAGAGATCCTCCTGCGCGCCTGATCTTCAAAAATTGCTGGCACTCCTTTCCACTGTTATATCTTACTGATATTAAAGTTATCTGAAAATATATGATTACATCCTAAATAATAATTTTAATCATGCATCCTTAATCCCTAAATTTTTTTAATGAGCAAAAAAGTTTAATTAACATTTCGTAACAGAATTTTACATCTACCTCTTCTTCATGCATGGGAAAGAGTTTACATTGGTAATATATCAAGAAATAAATATATACATACCGTATATCATATGCTAGTAGTCACGCCAAGCATTCATTTGAGCCCGCTGCTGTAAATTTACACGACAAGCTTTGAACTTCCGGGCATGAATTCTGACGCACTTCGCAACGCTACAGGAACGTGTATATGCAAACGTATGCTATGAACAATTTCACAATGAAAAGTGTCTTCACTTCCCAGATTTGATCGAGTTCTGTATAGTAATCTTGGCAATTGTGATGAGAGAGGGATTCCCCTTGAATCATTGTTAGAGTATCATACTGTGAAAGATGCTATATCGCCAAATTCAAAAGATCACAAGCAAAACTTTAGCCGTTGTGTCACTGCATATGAGCCCGTAGTTGAGCAATTGCGAGAACCGCAACGTTATGAAGCGTACGAAGATTCGGCGTCTGTTGTTAATACGTGTTACGCAGCTGTGCACATAGAAACAGAATGTAAAATTAACGAGAAGCTATTCCAATACAATGTATGTGGATTACAGTACTACTAAAGTGGTAAAATTTTGAATTTTTTCTGCTGCAAGTCAACCCTGATTAATAAATACCCTAAACCACTCACTTCATTTCAATGACGTTCAAGACAACAGGTACGTAATATGAAATATTAGGTATATGAAACATGTTTGGTAAATTGGAGAAGAATCTAGCGAAAAGCGTCGAAAATAAAAATCAAAAACTGCTCGTCAGACACATACTATTCAGATATGAGTTACTTGTCTCCATACACTAAAAATCTGTAAAAACTATTGTAGCAACCTACTTTTTACAGTACAAGCGCAGAGTATATTTATCAAGACGAATAGATCGAATTCAGGACGATTTTCATTGGCAAATGGGGTGCGATAAACGTAGAGATAAATGGGAATGAACTGGCGGATAGGTGGCGAGTTGCTCTACTGACTTCTTATCAATTGGCGATGGCTGCACCGCACGCAAGGGTGACTGACTGGGTTATGGCAACAATGTACGCATTGCTATGGAACTGTTGCAGGTCAGTTCAGGATTTACCTACGGAAACGTTGCATATAAATTTAGGATTTAACTGGGTGCATGTAGCAGGTGAATTTCGTGATGAGACAGAACTGCTGCCTGCTTAGCACTGGAAAATCGCTTCGAACACCAGGAGAAGAGAGAGTAGAAATTTACCATGTTCATTGTATTGGTAGTAGAAGCTTTACAATACTAGCGGGATCCGTGAAAATTCCACGGTTAAAGATGTTTTCACCTACTTTCCTTTGACATAAGGTAGTTTTCCTGAAATTTAATCTAAAGTCCGATGACGAACCCCCGTCTACCTTAACACACCTTGTCTAGCGGACTCTACTGTAGTCTTCACCTGTGAATCTTGCTTACAACGGTACATCTTGCATTGTTCTCCTATATTTATACGCGTCTTTTTTACGCTCTATTTTCCACTGATGGGCCCCAGGCTTAAGGAAAGATCTTACCTTAGACGCATGGGTTGAGCATCCAACTAGTGGAGAATAGTAAGAATGTTCCAATGTACACTTTTGCAGTGGCCACTACTCCACACACGTTAGGTGATGTGAGAAACGTCACCTGGACTTCTTCCGAAGACTCTCAAGGTACTCAAGGTACTGTTTATAGATAATTTAGCCGATCATCATTTTAGGGGTCACAGTTGTTTGTCAGCGTGCCCGATTTTTTATGATTGGCAACCAAGGTTACCACTATAAGAACTACCGAAATGTCAGTTTCTCGTAGAAATATCAATATTTACTGCGTCGGTAATGAAATACGCCAGCCTTATCGGTTAAAAACTAGCAGAATACATGCCAAATTAGCAAGATAGATCTGGCATTCACGTTATGCCACAGTTTCACACCACGATGATTATGCAGAAAACGCTGAAAGAGTCACCACATACAATATTACGCAAGGAAAATTTACTAAATGTAGTATTTCGAAGTGTTGTATTTTATCGAAGCTAGCTAGTCCGTAATTAGCATAAAAAAGCTATTGCTAAAGTGAAACACGTGGTTCTTACATGAACCTTTGTTTTTAATTCGAACTGTTGATATAGAGCAGCATACCTGCGCACTATCATTGCGCTGTACGGGTTGGCATTTTACCACGTTAAAGGCAAAACAGACTCAAGCTAAGCCCAATAGCCTTGACTTGTCTGAACAAACGACAGGTGCGTTGGTTTTCTCACTTTGGGTCGTGTTGCAGGTGTTGGAAACAGCCCGATTACGCTTGACTGAAACGGCCGATAACTCCACCGTACGGAGGAAGATTGAATTTGCGGTTCGTTCCAGTTGCAGTCGACTTAGTGGTAACGCCTCATACGCTAGTCAGCAGACCAAACACAACTCAGCCTCCCGAAATTTTCGGTAAGTCAGGCCTTAGTTTTACTACTCGGTTCCGCAGTGTCACTCGATGACACCCACTTTTTTCATGTAAACTTTAAATGGTGCGCTTGGTCTGAGCTCTCAGTGTTATTTATTGAACTACATCACACAAGCTTTAATTACGTTGCGTTGTTACGATCAACTTGCTACAGTTATTCTGTTATTATGACTGAGAACTTGGTTCTAATGCCCGCTGCACACGAGAGTCGAAGGATAAAAAAATGTCTTGAAACATAAGTTTCTGGGGCTATGACGACTACAACTTAACCTATAGGAGTATCGCTTTAAAATATGAGACGTTGCGAATGGGAACTTGTTTCAAATTAAGAGAGATATCTGAAACTGTGCAATTGGAACCTGCCGGAGCGTACTTATTACAGGAGTGGTTCAGAATTTTAGCAATTTTTCCACTTTGTGTGTAGTACAGGACAAGCCGAAGCCGTCCTCGCTGTAACGTAGTCAGACAAGTAAACAGAAACGTTCCCGCGTTTAGCCTCTCCTGTGCAGCGAGCTTTACGAAAAACAGCCAGCACACAGACCCAAGAAAGCTCAGAAATAGTTCGCTTAATTAGTACCAATTCCATAAATAGGGCATTTGCGCTTCATCAATCATTATACGAATTTAACGCTCAAGTCGCCCTAGACACAACGAGGTGAATCAAAAAGGGAAAAGTAAGAATCAGGAGCTTGCTGAAGGGATTCGTAAAATGTGCGGATGCGCAGAGAGGATTGCTGTAGTTTTCATTGGCGGTGTTACACTGTTCTTCGCTAATAATTCCTAAATGAATTGTCGGATCACTATGGTATTTCATCGCAAAGCCATTTACACCCCTGCCTATTTTTTGGCCCACATAGCATATTGCTATACAGTATGTGTTTACAGAGGAGTTTATTAGGCCTATATTACGCTGAAGCCCCAAAGTTGCGTCTACACGTACGGACGACGACCCAGTGTTGCCAGGTTGTCGAGGCCTAATATCTATAGAGCGGAGCCGAAATATCTATATTTTGCCAGCAATATCTGTAGATCTAAATACTTTCACTAACGTGTCTTGTCTGTCATTTGTCTATAAATTATATTACAGACCGTTCCAAACTCTGTGTTGAAATATCATAGTCATGCGACAATTTGTTTAAGAATTATTAGCGAAAAACTGTGTAACACGGCCAGTGAAAACTATAGTAGTTTACTAAGGCAAGTGTAACTGAACACCACAATAGCACTAAGAAACAGTTTCTTATGCGTTTTATGAAAATAAACCATGGTCCAAATCTAATTGCTATAATAGTTAAGCTTTAGACCAGTTAATGCAAAACCATGATCATGCTCGAAATGCAACCTCCTCCCGAAGTGACTAACAGTCACCTTTTAATTGTTTAAATATATATGATATAATATTATCGGATGCCATAATGCATTGAGGTATCCACTCCCATGTACCTCTCATTCAAGTAAGTGCATTGAGAGAGCTAAGGAAAACTTTGACTTGTAGCTGTGCGTGCTGGCACTAGAAACTCATGCACTACAGTTTTAATACGCTAATATCTCACCAGTTTTTATTTGGCGATTGAACATTGATGGGCAGACCAAGGAGCTAATTTTGAAAAAAAATTAACAGTAGTTCAAATATCAACAAAGCTCTGCGGTCCATACAATTCTTCAATAAGTCCTGAATGGCCCGCCGTAGGAAAATTGCCGGCGTTAGAGCAGGCGCATGAACTATTGAGCATGCAGTCACGCTGAGGCAGGAATTGATCGACGGATAGCACTTCTGCGCTCTCGATAGTAAGCGCATGACATATGCAAACGTTTAATTCGCTCAAGCGTAAACCGGAGAACACAGGAGGTGTTCTGGAAGTGTGGTTTGGTGTCGCATGAATCATCCATTCCGTAAAATGGAAACTTCCACACAAGACTACAATGGCCGCATTGGTTCCCTATGCACGCAACACATCGTAGTGCGAAATAATGAAGATCCCCGTATATACAGAGCGATATCGGCAGTTGGATGTTAATCATCTCGTGCATTTCGCAGTACAGTGAAGGTGATACACCGAATTCCTAAGCATCAAGTGCATCCTGGGATCTTAGCACAGAAAGGCCGAAACGACTAATTGGCGCTATGTATTGCCATCGTCTGTGGCCTGTAGCGACATTGTAATTATTGGACATCACTTTGCCATTGTGTGTGTTAGTATCTGGAAAAAGAAATAACGTAACGTTTTGCCCTTAGGAGTTGGTTGTATTTATAGCGCAGGATCCCTTTAGCCTTTGCCTTGAGAAAGACTTGAGGAAATGGAAAAAGGACAGGAAACAAAACATCCCAATGACCCTAGACACACAGAGATAAAAACATTAAGTCCTCCTCTTACGTAGGAAGAGCAAACTTAACTATATATTTTACGATCTAGCCATCGGAGAAGAATGAGAAACATAGGCCACTAAAAATAATTGGATGAACAGATATCTCAGAATTACGTTTTCTGTCAACACTTCGTCGTATAAATTCTTCCACTGGGCGCGTATGTTCCCGCAACTGCGCTATATCGACCGGTGGGACTGCAGCAGACACGCGATACTCGGGAAGTGAAGAGCTGACATTTAAGAATAAGTAAAGGGCAGACCCGTCGTCATTTGGGATACCTAGAAGCGGATGTGTCCAGCCACTGCCAGCAGCATCATTGATGGGATTTGGTGTCAAATATCAGAGGAGGTCATTGGACGTACATGCAGAAGTGAAGAATTAATGGTCCTCTATAGCACCGAAGTGCATGGCGTGTGACGAGCCCCCTCTACACGACGGCCAATAATAACGACAAATAAAAGCCACTTGGACCGGAAATATTGTTTTCTGACGGCTCAGGCTACCACAATGAAGCGAGCAATGAAAGTCTCAATATTCGGAGGATGCTTTACATTTCTTCTTTTTGCCTGATGCTTGGAGACAATTTATCGCAAGCTGACCCACATATGGGATGAAAGATCCAGGATTACGAACGTGTGCGATCAACTCTTGATATACGCCGCTGATGCAGACGAAGACACTTTACTACTCAAGAAAAGCTTAGGTATTCGACAAATCACTGTAATGAAGTGAGGCATCAATAAGGAGAGCTAGATTATATCAGATACAGCATTGGGCGTTTCTAGTACATCGAGGATAATCAAATCCATTCCGCGTTTTTGATCGCACAAATTTTTTTCTCAATATTTCTGCTCGAAAGTCTCAAATTGGCAGCGAACTCACGCTTCACCTGAGTAGTGCTATTGGCATTGCCAAAAAAAAAGTGTAAAGCAAGTTCAAGACGACGATAAAGAACACGAGACTAAAATAGGAGCAATTAAGAGATGCTCGTGCGGCGAGCTTCTTCCCTGGCTCCCCGCACAGGAGCAGGTAGAAGTCCTGTCAGTTCGGTTGCTTACCACTACTGGCAGTCCACCTCACAAAGTAAAAGGGGAAGCATAGAAGACCTACCTAACTTTACAGGCTAACGCTGCCAGCAGAAATTACGGCCAGATGCAACATCTTTGGCGTAGGGCACTCAGGATAACCCCTGGGTGCGTGGCGCCGATGAATGTTCTTTTCGGTAGAGGGTATGCCACAATACTCTCCTCAGAGGAAAATTAAATTAAACAAATTACAACACACGCCTCACGCCACTGATGGACGCATATTGAAAATCTTATAAAGTAAGGAGCTAAAGTCATCTTTGACCGCACCCTCAACGGGGAGACCCACACGCACTGGTTTGGGCTGCGGGTATAGACCCATTGGCCCGAGAGAAGTAAGTGCGGCTGCAGTCGACTACGGGTCATCAAAAACTATGGCGCAAATTTGATGAGAGATTCAAATGACCCGCGACCCCCCACCCCCCTCATCTCTGAGGAAGGAAAGTTCCACCAAGGCGCAGTGCATGCATACAACTACCGAGTCAGCACACCTAGACCAGCAAAGAGCTCGCGTGCCTGGGTTGGAGTCGGACCAGCGAAGTCAAAGACTGTGAGCTGCAAACAAAAGCATGCGGCTACCGCGGCGGCAATATGAAACACATATTGCTTGCCTCATGCGTATTTGAGACAAAATATCTCACTACAATAAATACCAGTAAAAAGATCAAACTGCAAGAGACATAGCAGGATGACATTTGATGAGAATAATTATTTCATCGGACAGTGGAACAAAGAACTACCTTCGTCAAAGAGAACCTGAAGGCCCTGATATACCGGCTTTAAATCAGCACAAGAGAATACTGGTAGCCACAACTGACGCAGTTTCAATAAACGTAAAATTACACTTACTCAATCGCTGTTTGGATACTGCATGAGTCCTTAATTAGCGTATTAATGTGATACTTTACCCTCTATTAACGTGTGGGCCTTCTAAGAAAATTCGAAGGTTATAATATTGCAAGTGCTATTACTACGTTAAAGATATACAGGTATTTTTTCCAATTGATATTATTAGATTGATAATAAAGAACGTTTCATTTAATTCGAGTAGTTCCGCCTTTAACATAAAAAAGAAAAAGCTTTGATTCATTTTCGAAATGAATGGGAAAGCCTTCATTATGTATCGCCATTGGAAGTTGCTAATTGCTATCCCAGATTCACAAAATGGCTGTTAATGCATTAAAAATTATATTACGTCACAGCTCGACTTCAAGAACACTGCCATATTATTGAATTAAATGAAACTGGCTATTTGTAGAATCATTATTTTTCTTCAAGTGCCATAAAGTACCAATCACGATATTTAGCACGAATTCTTATGCTTCATTTACGTGAATTCGATTGTCGTTAGCCCAAACTGCTTATGTTAAAAGGGGTTTTCCTGAATATTCATTCGGTATAAAGTAAGATTTTTGAAGGGTTCTGAGCACTTGGGATAACAGTAGCTGGTAAAATTTATTTATATACTTACACTGAATTTAAAAGGAGCAGTAGCAAGCTTGGCGAATGTCACTTAGTGCAGTCATACAAGCTACAATCACCAGAAAAAAACATTCAATCTTATTGTCAGTTCATTTTTGCTGATTATTTGAGCAGGTTCATATTTTTAAACAAATAACAAGGGTCACCCTAACATCCGGTCGAGTTCCGAAAGCGGGAGGCATCATATTATGTTGAACAAGATTAAGGCCCATTTTTCAATCAAATAATGTACACCCTATGAAAGAGTTTAAAACAACCGATTAAATCTCTGTTTCTCGTAGGAATAGCATTGTTTGAGGGCTCATTTGCGAGATACGCTGGTCCTTATAGCGTTAAGCTTGAATAGTGAGGTCCGAAGATGTGTTCAATAGATAGATAGATCAATATATCAGGACATAAATGAACTAGATAAGCCCTCTGAGATTGCACTAGCAAACAAAGCAATGTTAACGAAGAATTCAGATTGGTCCTGAAACCAAGATTTCCATTTTATCATCACCAAAATTTAGTCATTTGTGCCTCTTGATGTTAATTAATAACAGTTGCCAGTTTTTTTAAGATCCGCCCGTAATTTATTGAGCTATTAAACTAAGGCAGTTATCTAATAATAAAAATAAAGTCCACCGATCATAAAGTTTAACGTTTCGGGATGAAAAAAAAAATCCCATCATCAGAAAAAGAAAAATGAATATCTACAGAACAAGACCCACACTGAGAAAAATTTTGATGCACATAGATGCATCAAAATTACATGCACTTTTGTCCCAAAACCGAAACACGCTAGTGCATCATAAAAATAAAGTGCATCATGATTATACATATAGGGTCTTGCGATGCACTTGGCACAAATTGATACACTTATGTGTTTCGGTTTTGTGGCAAAGCCGATGATTCACCAAAATGCATCAAAAACCGGTAAATTTGATGCATCTAAAGCGACGAAACTTTGAAAAACAATAGCGATCCGCGTGTTAGTATGTAACCGCATCTCGCTTCGTACGTATAACAAAACTACAAAGCTTATGCTTACTTTATTTTTGGGGAAATTTGTTTTTCTGACTGAATTATGTTTTTTTTTTTTTTTGTCTGCTGCGATGATACACCAAGCTACGCCATGAACCACCTACGTGCATCCTGATGCTTCTCTGTTACACACTTACTTGCATAAAAATTTTTATCAGTGCAGCCTTAACATTGTGACCTCAGCTGTACCGCTTCACACAATCCACAATCAGCCCCACATCAGCCGACTGTACAGGAGCTGACATCCGGCCCCTCCACGTAGCTCAATTCATTCGCTTTTTAGACTTCCTCCCGACCACATCTCTGCTCCCCTCACTAAGAGAGAAAGACAATTTTCATTTATAAGTTGCAGATTTTCATTTTTCTTTTTCTGATGATGGGATTTTTTTATCCCGAAACTTTAAATTTTATAATCTGTAGACTTTATATTTACCATTGAGTTATTTTCTGACAAACATAATATCAAACACACCATCACACGAACCTATTACCACTATTATTAAGTCATTGGTGACTTTTAACATTATACAGAATTGCTACAACTTTCATGAAAATCCGGCCATTATTTTTTGAGTTATGTTGTAACAATGCTACTATATTCAATGTTGTAATGAAGTACTTAACACGGCAATCAAGGACACTTTAAATGATAGTTTGATACTACTACTTTATCACAAACAGTATTAACATCATATAAATATCATATACTTTTATTTACTTATTTTATTTATTCTATTTTTATTTTTTGCGGTAAGTGAACCTTGAAAAATGTAATTTCCTCAACGAAATAATCGAATTTCCATTGACAATGCACTTCGAAAAGGAAACAAGACATTCTCGCGGATACCCCTCAGGCTGTACACCGTAACAATGATATTGCCAAAATGTGAGTAGTAAACAAATTTTAGGGAACTTACGTCGCCTACATGGATGTAATTTATCGAAACTAAATTAAGATTGCATAAAACGAGTGCGCCTATAAAGAGGACTACCTGTTATATTTAATTAATTTTCACCAATTCTGGTCTGATGAAGAAGTGACGTCACTTAATGACAACCCCGCTTTGGCTAGTGCAGCTTGATAAAAACCATCAGTAAATTTGCAGATTTTCTCAGGCGCAATCAATGCGGCCAGCGCCCAATGGCGGCAAATATCAGGACGTGCGTCAGTGGCGCATGTCGTGACGTTAGTGAGTGATCGTATATGCCACTCAAGCTTTTGTGTCAGCACACTTGTGCTCGAGACAAGCAGCTAACAATAGATTAGATAGGCGACAGTAGACGAACCAAAAGGCCCATTCCCTACAATATATTTAAGTCCTGTTTGCTGGGATGGAATATCAATGTAAACACATTCTATTTTCAACCTCCTGAAATACAGGATATTATGATTACACCTGTTGGGTCGCTAACTGCGACCGAACAGAAAACACGCGGCATCGTTACTCCACACACGCGAGGTGAGTTGCTCAATGTCACCTGGACCACGTCCGAAGACCCACAAGGTATACTAGGGAAACAGAATTACAGGTAAATAAATAGCACGTATTAAATAGCACGTAACACGTATTATGTTCAACCGTACTAATAGGAGTTGACGGCACAAATTACCAGTTTCGATCTAGAAGCAAGAAATTAATGATGAGTAGGTCTTCTTGAAGCAAATATAACGTCAGTTTTCCGCCAAACAAAAAAGAAACCAAAATTTTGTATTATTTTACAATTTCGTTTAACTCACTCTAGTGCCATCCGTAGTCACTACATAAGGCAACTTGTCTCTGAGTTAGGGAAAACAGGACTGGTTCCTTTCATTTTCCTGCATTTTGTCTCATTTTCTGTAGGTAACTGCTGCACAATATGTCACAGAGATGACACAGGCATTTTTAGGTAGTTTTACCATTTCTTTCTGTGTCATACCTTCATAACGATCCAGATGCCGCTGTTGCCACTACTCAAAACGTAATGAATACAATTGTACAAATATTGCCCAAAGTACTGCTTCAAATTAGTCAATTGAGGTGGCCGCACTTGTAAAATTTACCAAAAAATTTGAACACACACTCAACAATACAGGGCCGGAGAAATACTGATGTGACTGACTTACATTTCCATGAAATACGGAAGGCCGCGTAAACAAGTTAGGATGAAAGGGATGAAAGCTGAGCCCAAAAAAAGGAAACCCTGACCAAGCCAATGAAGTCGTCCGATTGCAGTCGTGTGGCGATAACATGCCTTTGCTTAGATGCAATGCAGCGTAAGCAATAGGTTATACGTTAATATATATTTTTCTAGACCTTAGTGACGACGTTTTGAGAGAAAAAAGTATGTGATGTGTTCAACAGCTACGCAATGGCTAAAGTAAACAATAGAACCTTGCTAAGGACGTGACTATCCAGAGAGGATGGGTAAACCGAACCAAGCTACCAACCCTCCGTACAGACTATGGTATACAATACTGCCCCGAAAGATATTAGTTCCATTTGTCATAGTATATAAATCTAGCCAATCTCACCACGACAGGCAATGTGATGCAGCCCGACGCTGCTGTGCCGTAATTCACACCATAAATTGAGCGGCTGTAGAGCGAGTGTCAGCTCTTTGTTTGAGCTGAGGGCTGCCCTAGTGACCAATGGCAGCTTCAGTCCGCAACTCAAAGCTCAAACCTGAGACTCTGCCGGAACCACATGTCAGGATGTGCAATGCGTTTCCCTTTAGTACCGCCTCTTCTGGTAGTGAAGCAATTTATAGACAATATCTCCTGCGCAAATCTTGTTCATTTCAATCCAAAGTATTCAAAAGCATGCAAAAATGAACGTGTGTGTTCTCGCATGTGCTTGCCAGTATGGCCGTTATGAATACACCGGGAAGGAGTGAAGACGGCATCAATTCCCTGGCGCACATGGTTGTCATCGGGAGGATGTGCAACACCACAGAACAAAACGTGAATTTTTGTCTGCACCTAGATAATTTTGCAACTGTTTGTGATGGTACGCATTTTTCCTCGACACAATATGTCGTAACAAGAATCTCAAGCCTCTTAGTAACCGCGCTACAACATCACAACAGCAGACATCTAAAGTTGAAACTCCGCTCCGTTTAACGGACGCATGAACCACGAATATCTCGGGCCGGTAAGGTCTCGTGTAACAACACTACGACCGCTCTTTGTCCGGCAGCATTGTAGTCCTGGCAACGCGGTGAGCCTCACAGAGCAGCTCCGGGAATGGTTCGGCCCTTCCGATGATTCGAGACAATCGATAGGCGCACCACAGCACGAGATTGAGAGGGCGGTCTACGGGTGTCAGCTTTAGCTACTTCACCACCATAATACAGCTCGTGATGTCATCATAAGTGCGCTGGCCACATAGCAGATGCGGCGTGGGTGGCTAACGGTGGCAAGTAGTAGCTAGCTATTTATTAGCCACATGGTACATGTGTCAAGTTGACCCACATGCATCACTCGAAAGAACAGCACCACATATAATATATTATGTCCCAAATGAAGACTACGGCGTTAATGGGCAGTGCGTTTTCAGCAGAACATGTTTTATTTTCGTCGTGGCAGAGTCCACAGAGCGATGCGCTCTTTGTCAGGTGGACCGAGGTTCGTTTCTCAGCCAAGGGGGTAAAATATTATAATGCTAATGATTTGTAGCGTTTATAACATTCATATTTCCCTGCGATAGCACTGACCTAACCAATAATATGCATAGATTGTTGGGAATTGTAGTTGCTATGGAGTATACCACCCCGTCACCGATGCCATATAGCCCAGACAAATTGCAGTTGACTGCAGCTTTTGAACATAGCGAATTATCTACGGCAGTACACAAAGTTATGGATGAATTTCTTAATTGAGGAGCGCGCCCAAAGCAACTTTACCTCACGAGTATCCGACATGAGCAGTTTATAAGCTACTGCGAACTGGCGTTCAATTAGACGCGCGAACCGCCTAGCAGACATGGAGAGGCTGAACTATAGGACGTCTAGCATCAGCTGTTCCTTAGTACAACAGTTGACCGAGATGTTGCATTAACCTTATTACATGCAGCCGATGTTGCTCAATCATTCATATTGATGCAGGAATGCAGCTAGTAAAAGCAAATTTCGTTAATGTCCTCGGCAAGCAGATCCCACCACAATCAAAATACTGCACTTGATATAATGCATATTGCGAGACCTGCTGGACAGGAGTGAAACTACTGGTTTTCTCTCGCTAACGGTAACAATAGGAAGCTTAAACGATAGTGGAGGGAGAATGATTGTTACCATCTCAATGATGAGCTATTTTATCGAATGATAACATGACTTCTAGACATCACTAACATCGACATATCACACGCAACTAACGCTCAACGCCCAGCATCCCCAATTGTAAAGTGCGAAATGCCCGTCTGGACTAACCCATTTGCGTGTCTGCCAAAATCTTCAGGTTGAAGTTTAGAGGGAAAGTACATAACATTTTACTATGCAGGGGAGAGTGTTTCACACGCCTGTGGTTGTTTCTGTAGCAGCAGTATCAGCTCAAGTAATTGATTTCATTGCTACCGCAGAACGTACAGTAGAATGCATCGTTCGATAATGTGGAGAGTGTGGCAAGAGTCTGACAGCAAAGCGTTTGTTATAAAAAAAACGTGTACATTGTCAGAGCTAATAGACTATCTGAAGATTAAGTAAACAAACCGTCTTCTCCTCAATTTCACAACTTCAAAGAGTGACTCAAAAACTCGTATATATAGAATTCATGATCGCTGACTTGAAGAAGTTTGCTGTATTAATCTAGGGTAATTACCTAATTGAATTGCCGAACTAACCCTATTTCTGAACAAATAGAAATTATTTAACAAGTTTATTACACAAACTCATATAAGAGTTGTTTGTTTGGTAATAGGGTTAATTCGGCAATTGGGTAATTATCCTACTCCTTGACGTTCAGAGGCGACGGCCGAAAAGCTGTAGCCTCCGACATCGACAGGGCATCATAGTCGGTTTATTCATTCGCTTCATTAATCGAATGAAGTGAACATTTTAGGTTGCAGCGGAATTTTCATACTCAATACAAGTATCTCCATTTCGTAATATATCTCAGCACCAAGTCTGATACTTGAGTGCTTGGGACAACCTCTCAACGAGTCGAGTCGGGGCGAAACTAGACATCTGCCTACTACTGGACTATAGCGAGGGCCAAGTGCAAACACTCATAATATTACTCGCCTGCGGCCCAACAGGTGCAGGCAATACAGAAAACGAGGAGTCCAATAAGCGTCAGAGCTAAGCAGAGGCGGTCACTCTTTGCAAACAAACTGAGCACAAAAACCTCTAAATCTCACTGATTGGCACTTGGACTATACGTCTTCCAGGAACAGTGACACCTCACCCAGTAGACAGTGGGTAATTGCGATCGTAAATATCGGGCAAAATTGTTATGAGTCCAGCAATGAATCTTCGGTTGCTATACAGTCGACCGGGCTATTGCATTGTGAGTTTATCTACAGACGTCCATGCGTAGCTCATAAATGTATAGTATTAACTCTACAAGTGGGCTATGGCCACTGTACAATGTTCATATGCTACATAGCGCACTATTAGCTCTACACAAATGCCAAAGCAACTATGCGTTATTGCTCATGATGGTGCACTTTCAGCTCTGCACAAAAGCCATGGCAACTATGCGCAATTGTTTACACTGGTGCACTATTAGCTCTACACAAAAGCCATGACAACTATGCGCTATTGCTTATGCTGGTGCACTATTAGCTCTACACAAAAGCCATGGCAACTATTCACAAACTTTTCCATCGACAGCTCCAGACATCACGCGAGGTTATAAATCAACTGTTGAGAGCACCGAGAAGGTAAGAGTATGATCGCCATAAAGGCAACTGATAACAACTTCACGGCAACTGGGAGTCAGAAATAGGCATCGATTCGAGGCGCATATCGTCAAAAGCCGCCCTCATTAGGTATTAGCTGGCCATTGACTGACCCTCTCTACCATTCAGATAAGATTTCTCATACTATTCAACTGAAGATCAAATGCAAACCCCATTTGGTTAAACGCTTAACTCATGTATGTCGCTGCATGTACACTTAGAACGGAAATAACAGCATTAGCACAGAATTTATCATATCTCATTTTTGTACGATCATATTTTCATGAAACGTGAAGGGAAATCGTGACATCTTATGGCAACACTGTTGAGTTTGTCTACATTTTGCTGTATCTCCTGATTGACAACTCTTTGCATTTTTTCTCTTTTTTAGGTGAACGACAATAATAGCCTCTTGTATAGGCCCTATTCTGCTAAAATGGGACGTGGATAGCTCTAACTAACGAGGAGAATGAAAATATCATCAAAGAAACTGTTAGAGGCACCTCTCCTAATGTTATTGCCCGAAAAATACGACGCCATATTGACACAGTGACAAAATTCTAGAAGGACCCTTCACCACGGAAAAAACGATCGGATGCTGGTCACTCAAGGACTGTTACTGATAGATACATGAGAAATATGGTTCGTCAGCTACGTAAAAGACTAGGGCAGACAAGTAAATCAATTTTTACGGCTTCTGGGCTTCCTGAAGTGGCTAAAACCGCAAGAAATTACATCCTTCGCTCCACTACTCCTGTCAAATCCCCACTAAAATTGCCTCCTCACCCAAAGACATAAAATTTTGAGGATGGAATAGGCAAAAAAATACATGAAGATCAATATGACTCATGCTCTTTGCACCGACGAAACCCGGGCAACCCTAGATGGGCCTGATGGGTGGAGTAAGGGTTGGTGCTACCTGGAGGTGAGTGTCATCAATGCGTAAAACGTCAACAACAGGGAGGTCGTGTTATGATGTGGGCTGGTATCATACGGGATCGACTTGTAGGTCAGGTTAGAGTGCCTGATGGCGTGAACATTACATCTGCATCATATTGTGACATGTTGAAGGGCGCCTTGGACCCATGGCTGGATGAACTTTCATTGCTTCGAAACTTGATTTTCATGCATGATAATGCGTCTTCTCACTGTATTACTTTGGGCTATCATTGGTGCAAAACACTATCTTTAATTCATCGATAAATGTCAGGTTATCTTAGTCACCGAAAAAATTATATTTTCTTTAAAATCAGTATTGCAAAAATCATAAAGGAGGGACTGTCAATATTACTGAACAACTCGCGCAATATGAATCGCGTTGTGTGATTCCCTCAAACTCAATTTTCTGTCGCGTAGTGAGAATATCGCGCTATGTGAATCGTGTTATGTGGGATTTTCTGTACATACTTCGCCATACCTTGACCGTAGATTTGCGTAAACGTTTATAAAAATAGTTCTTATAAATATAAAGACCTCAAACAAAAATTAATTTTTTTTGGCGTACCGCAAGAAATTGGTTATAAAGCAGGCAAACCAAATTCATCATTACGCATCATCAGTGGGCTTTAAAAAATATGATAAAAAATCCTACCTCCGGACACCAAGAATAATTGAGAATTTGGTCTAATTTCTAGCAATATTAGAACTTCATAGAAAAATGGGCACATACGTACTGCATGTAAAGTACTTGAGTATCCCATACAACTGAGTTTTTTCCGTCGACGGACTAGAAGCAATAACCCCAGAAATTGATGCATGAAGAGCTTTTGGCGGAACTCATTCTACAGTAATGAGCGCAAGAAAAAGGAAGTTACGAAAACCTGCCGATACCTACCGAATTGAATTAATGCTACACTGTCACAAATTGGAAAAAGGACACATGTCCATACATGGCCACATAGAAATATCGTGAATTAACTTTGTGCCGGTTTCATCCATCTGTTCTCTAAAAAACTTCACAAATTTTCCGAACATGTGCCCTTTTAATGAAGTACGCAGATCCAATTCGGAAAAAGGGCGTGCGTACTGGACATGTACCGTTTCTCCAACGAGAGATTAGTAATAGCAACCTAAACATACTTCTAAATGGGGTTTACGCCGTTGCACATTGAGAAAAAGTAAAGAACTGTAGGATAGCATATAAGTCATCGTGGAGAGCTCAGCGAGCTGAGAATTTTGGTACCAATATCTTCAACATTTTCCCTTTTCCGAAGGACGGCAGCACAGTAATACAACAAAGCTATGAACCAAAAATTGACGATTAAACATGGTGTAAAGATTTCAAGATGGCCATGAAATAATCTAAAAAGACGGCATTTTGGTGCTGACACAACCCTTCACTGCTGGAACCATCTCAAGCTGCATATCGAAGCTGCCCATGTTATTTCGCATGACTGCCTAGGTACTCGTATATTAATTACATCACTTCGAGCTTGCCTACGTAACATCACTTCACAAGTGCCTATATCACATTACTTCATGGTTTCCTAGGTTAAATCACTTCATGGCTGCCTATATTACATCACTTCACTGCTGCCTATGATGTATCAGTTCTTGGTTATGTATGTTATTTTACTTCATGGTTGTCAATGTTACATCACTTCATGGTTGCCTACATACATCACTTCACAGCTGCCCATGTTACATCACTTCATGGCTACCAGTACAGTACCACTGCATTGCTGCCAGTGCAGTCTCGCTGATTTGCTGCCAGTGCAGTATCACTGCGTTGCTTCCAGTGCAGTAACACTGCATGGCTGCCAGGATAGTACCACTGCATTGCTTGCTACCAGTGCAGTATCACTGCACATATGCCAGAGCAGTATTACTGAATTACTGCCTGTGCTACATCACTTCATAGCTCCCAGCTGCTCCAACTCACCCTTCAGCTTTGCTATCTACACCGATTTTTCTCGCATAGCGCGTTAACCAAATATTTTTATTAATAGCTTCATTAGCTGCTTATTTGGAATTTCATTGCAAATATGAGTATACTACCCAAATTCCGAAGCCTCTGTTCTATAACATGACACTATTTATTTTACTAACTGATGCAAAATCATTCTAGTTTACTGCTAAAACAAATGGATATCAGAAACAGTTGAAGGACGATATTACAATCCAAGCTGTAATATTATTGAGAATTTGTTATTTATACAAGTTTTATAAGTATGCACAAGTTTGTCAGTCACTAGTGAATGCGAAAGAGGTAAGTAAAATATGCTACAGAAAGTATGAAAACAACTGGAATAATTCCATCAGCTGATGCATCGCATAGTCAGACTAACGTGCGAACCGCCAGTCTTGCCGATTCCTTAAATTGACGCCCAATCTTCCTGAGCTCTATGCTTCACCTAAAATAAATTTTGCATAACAACGGATTTCAGCTTACTTTGTGATAACTACTGCTGAAGAACAAAACCTAACAGTTTACTAGAACTGTTTTATCTTCTTCATGAACTGTACTTACTGAAACAAATTAAATAGAAAACACCGCCGAAGCTGCAATTCAAAGGGCATAATAATAATTCCTAAAACTAGAACTTAGCATTTTTCATAATGCGTTGTCCTGGACGTACTGTAGATAATTTTGCCCAGCTACCTCTGCATTAACTATTGGCGTTTCCCAGTGGTAAATATTCAAGTAATACCGCTGATAATATGTGGATTGATACCATTCAAGATGAGTATAGGTAGTTTATTTGTTAATCCACGTATATAAAATAATATTAGCCAATCTGCAGTGTTCCCACTCAGGTAAATTTAGGGGCTTCTTCCACCAACAACTTTCTATCATCAGCCGTCGATCTAGCTATGAAAATAGATGTTTCGAACGAACCTTAATACCATGAAATAATGAGAATATGATATGTCTCACTCAACAGATATTAGAAATGGTTGATTTCGTGATCATCAATATCGTAGCACAATAACAAGCTTCGGCTGCTGCTTACTAGGCAATAGAAATGGGACTTTCAATCATCAAAAAAAAAAAAGCATGGCACAAAAAGAATTTTCCATCATCACCTCTACGAAAAAAGTAGAAAAGAATTCCATCATTTGCAATGAGCAGGAACTGATGCTACTTTATGGCATGCTATATTTAGGGAAGTAAGACTTTCCATCATCGACTACAGTAGAGAAATTGCGAGATCAAGCTGAACACAAAGAAGTCGACTATTAAGCTATATCGCAATGTATCTTCTCAGTACTTTTCAGCGAGACAATACCAATGTCAAAATCTAGCTGCTAGTTAGTCAAGCTACAAGCAAAATATAATTAACAAGTGGACCCGTGCGTGAAGAATTCACGCAATAACCTATACGTTTGCCTAATGCCTCTATATATAGGCCGGTGCGGAATCTCCTCTTCTCTTATTTGCTTCTTAATTTTCTTCTTTTCTTCATTGATCCTTTGTCGTGCTGTCATCCTTAGGTCTTCTACATAGACAGGCAGAAGTAACATCTTGAGT
>LQNS02278087.1:3655155-3676230 GCA_001587735.2 Parhyale hawaiensis
CCAGAGCCTCCAACCTGGGCTAAATTCCGCCTATCTATTTCGTTAAGAGCGTGACACCGAACATATAAATATATATATTTATAAACACACGACGGTCATTCTTAGTATTAGATTAGATTGAATATAAATACAAAGCTGTGCTGTTTATACTTTGTAGGAACCAGTTGCTAACACCAATAATATGGTCCTAGTTGTGTTTTTATCTAACAATGAAATTGACGCTGTAGCATGAGTAAAATTTATTTCTTTTATTAAAAGGTATAACAATTTTAAAAACAACAATCAAAGTTTATAAATGGTTAAAAATACTACTGGAAATGAATCCAGAACTTTTAATAATTGTAAAGAACAAGGTAAAGATGGCAATACTTAGAATGTGCTCGATATTGGCTACGCGTACAGGACGCAAGCCAGTCGATGGGAATTTTTAGACACTGACGTCCTCTTGCTTGCATCCAGAGGAAGGTTCTCTCTCTCTCTCTTACCCATAATGTTTCCTTTAACTTGGCTGAACGTCAGAGGAGAAATGTTAACTTTAAACAGTCAAATCAAGTTGTTAAACCGCGAGGAAGATTGGTTATTCTATGTACTGGAACAAAATAAGTTTTGATTGCGAAGGGAATAGAACATATTGCCTTTCAACATGCACGTCTGGCCACTTTCACTAATTGTATGCATTGATTGTCTTACATACAGTATATCAAATAACTTATTACAAAAGCGCTTGTATTTCGATGCAGTAACAACTTTCGGAGGTCAAATATTATATACTGCACACTTCAGCAACAATAACATAATGTTCAAGCTTCCAACATTGCCGATTACCCTTGCTATGAAGAACATTACCTTTGAGCTTCCGTATCCTGCGGTTCAGATTCCTCAGTGGCCTGCTCACTGCTGGACGCCTCCGCATCGGCCTCCTCGTCATCCCCAACCTCCTGCTCAGTCTCATCTTCATCTTCCCGCTCCTTGGAGCTATCGGGACTGTCTCCGGTGGTATCACTGGGAGAGCTTTTGATTCCATTGGTTGCCCTCCGTCGCCTCGTGAGGCGGTTCAGATTTAGACTAAAGAACGGCATCACTCTAATTTGATTCTTCCGTACTACCTCCAGTAATGTAACTTGCCAAGTCAACTTCTGTCCGAAGTACACCGATACTGTAATGTTACTCCCGTTAACACTGTTTTAATTCAACTTTTGCGTAAATTATACTAAGTGCGTGGTATTTTCAGCACCAAATAGTATTTCTCCAAATTGTGCTAGCAAATGAAAGAAGTACAACGAAGTCTAATGCTGAAATGGAAATTAACAAATGTTGGTTAGCTGCTTCCCTGCGTCGAGAGCTCATGCCGCCAGAAACGCAAGCAGCATTTGCACCTAGCCACTCACTAAAAGGTTAACGGTTAACCCTGCGATTTTGGTCAAAATTATCCATATTTTGTTTATTGTTAAAAAAGAATCCTTAGGTAGTGGGGAAGTGTGTCTTGAAATTTTATGGGACTAAGGGCATTAGAACCCCCCAAAGAGGGGTCCAGGAGGGGGAGGCAGGGGATCAAAACTATCATTTGTTGACCTATTGTTCTAAAATTCGCACATTATATGTATTTTTGACAAAAAAGTTTTTCCTAGAACTTTTGCAATCTAGGTCTTAGTTTTTGAGATAATTTAAAATAATTGTATATTTTTACTGATATACATAGGACCCCCAAAGAGGGGTCCTAACCGGGGTGGGGTAATGGGGTAAAAAATCCTGTAATAATGCATGCATGTTCTTTGTAGAAGCGAATAAAACATAAATACCGCATTCAAATCTCATTCACAGTGCAAAAAAGTGTATTAAATGACATTTCACCACAATATCCTATGTTTTTTGGCTCTCCTGTAAAATATGATTTTTCTCCTAAAAATGAACAGAAGTCAGTGAGTTTTCATGCTAGGAAAAAACAAAGACAGTTTTGGAATCTTTGAAACATTCCTAACAAAACAACAGAGCCGGATTTTTCATTATTGCCCTCATATTTTTTTATCACAGCTCAAATCCAAAAATTTTGCTTTTTTTGCTAAATTTCAGTTAGCGATCGAGAATCGCATATCAAAACAAAACGAAATGGAAGATGCAAAATCCTGCCTTGTTGATGTTGAACCTTCCGTTTCGGCGTCATAGTTCTTAGCGACCCGTGGTCGGCTGCGGCTCTACTTAATTGCTCCTCTGGGGCCAATTGGCCTATAGCTGCAGCACGAACCACTGCATCTGGGTCTCCCAGGGAGGGTACAGTCAAAGTTGACTTTACCTTTAACTAACTAAGGCCTGAATCAAAAAACTTGTACGAGCAAAATGTGTTTCTTTTTCAAAATTACATAGACTGAGCAAATTTTAAAAATCGAGCAGGAAATAAAAAAGTTTTGAAAAATTTGGGTTGACCCCCATAAGCGTTTCTGCTAAAATCTGACAGAGTATTTATGTGAAAATTTCGTTCACACATATTTTCGGTATCAGAAATACACACAGAGAATAATAAGATGGTCTATTAATAAGGACTTGTCTATGATGCACACGCAAAAATCATTTGCATTTGATGGTAGCACACCCCCGAATGCCTGTAATGAGTTTATAAAGTGTAAATCGTGTCGAAACCAACAGACAGAATAATTCAGAGCGCCAACTGACACAGAGCGGACCTGACACTGGTCTGCCACACCCGCCAATAGCTCACAGCGCGACCAGCAACGGTAACGAAAAATTCCAAATGGTTCGGACACCGAGATTTTTTTTGCATCAACATGAAAATCTATTCATTTGTGCCTTTTAAAAGTTTTAAGTTTCTGCAATTTTCCTGAAGATCCGTTCATAACATTTTGAGTTATGCTGCTAATATGCATTTTAACAAACAGAAGTCAAACACAAAAAAAAAACGGATCAACCAATCATCACCAAAATTTAATCATTTATATCTTTTGACATTACTAGCAACTCCTGTATATTTCACATAGATCCATTGACAACTTTTCGAGTTATTGTGTTAACATGCATAAAATTAAAAGCAGTGACAAACGAACGAACAAACAGATCATCACAACAATTTTGATATTTACTCTTCGTGATATACCTAATAACTCATGTAAATATCATAAAAATCTGACCATACCTTTTTGAGTTGTGGTATTAAGAAAAATGAGACACACAAACAAACGTACGGATGAATGGATCTCCACCAGAAGTTAATCATCTAGTCTTCCTAACATATCTACCAATCCCTGTAAATTCCGTCAAAATCCGATCATAACTTTTTGAGTTATCTTGACGATAGATAAACACACAGACAAATAGACAGAACGGCGAACAACCTGACGAAAACATAACCTCCGTGGCAGAGGCAACCATCGTTTTCTTGTATTCGAAATGAGGAAAAAATATTTTAAAAACGCAAACGATATTAGTGATACTATATAATATTATTACTGATACTATTACTACCAGTTTAAACACCATCTTATCAATCCATGAAATACGCAATTTTCTAAGAGAGAACTGAAGGCATTCGTCTTCTAAGACAATTTAAGACAACCTATGACAAGAAAATACAAAGTACTTTCGGGATCCAATGCAGCAGCTGCGTGATTTCCACACAGGGCATAAAATTGGGACATATGCATCATGCATGAAGAATTACAATCGGCACGTATATAAGAACAGAACAGCAGAACCGAAGCCCTATAGATAATTGTTTCATGGAACGAAGAAATTACCATCCAAAGTTTGAAAGGTTGAGACGGTAAGAGGACTTTCAACTGACAAATTGCCTTTGGCAAGGCTAGCACTCGAACGAAACTGGAAGCCGATACTGGACAGTATCTCGATTAATTGTAGGGCTAATACGAAAAGTACACTAACACCTTACATTATACCTAAGGCGTAACGACAATGCACATAGTTGCCCTCCAATTATAGTAAAACTTTCAGGGTGAGGGCAAGTTAGTTTGTGAGCTGTAGAGATTAGCTAAGTCTCCTTAGAAGTGCAGCCAATACTTCAGAGACGAATAGCAAAGAGGGAAACGTGAAACACATACACGACGGTAGTCCCACGCTGGGTCACTATATTTATGAACGAACAGTAAATCGACAAGGAAGAAAAAAAACAGAGCAAAGCATTACTAGTAAGAACATGAAAATGGAAGAACGCAAAGTGGGCGCGCAGAAGCTAGTCATATGGGCATAACTGAGGCTAAAGTAACCTATGAGTTCGCATGGGAGAGCAGCCCCCATAGCATAAAATGGACGAACCAAACTAAATATCCCTGTGGCCCTTTGCTCATCCTATGTCTACTGCGGGATGGTGAAGGTAAACAAGTGCGATGCATTCTGATACCACAGTTCATGTTTAAAAAACTCAAGCTGGTCCAGCAAAGAGAACTAAATGGCATATCTTACCAAGCGCCTGTATATCTAATACATGGAAAAAGGATTAAAATATTATAACCTAGAGTGAGTGGGTACACCATCGTACCCACTCACTCTATATTATAATATTTTAATCCATTTTTCGTGATCAGCTTGTATTAGGTATATAGGCGCTTGGTAAAATATGCCTTAACATTTAGTTCGCATTGCTGGACCAGCTAAAAATCTTCGTGTCTGTAGATCTGCTAGCTGTCTCGATCCTTTATTGTATAAAATACCAAGCCAAATGATCCCTAGTACACCGCAAGCATCAGATAGCAAAGTGCTACCATTTATGAGTGTATAAGACACGTATATCACCTAGCCATGTGTTACCATATATGCACACGGCACGAGAATCAAATAGCTAAAAATTACCATAAATATTGCACGTATCAAATATCGATCTTAGTCAGACAGGAAAGGCACATTAAATAACTCTGTGTAGACTTAATATAAACTGTTAGCGGCTGCACGCACCCGACTGCCGAGTGGCAACGATTCTGTCCCGAGGTTGTTTCCCCTGCAGTGTCCGGCTCCGGTTACCTATACCGAGCAGAACACTGTACTGCACTGCAAGAGTGGCCCATCACTCATATATAATATTAACTGTAAATAGTGCCTTGACACAATGGGACTAATGGAAAGTTCGAGCAGTAAGGAACGGAGAATGCAGCAAGTAAAAAAGAACATAATCATCGGTAGGAAAACTGAGTTGGCGCAGTTTGTTCAAACAGACAAAAATACCCGTATAGTATGCATCAACCGTTTGAGTAATGGAACTGTGAGTCCTTAATTTCTATATATTCAGCATTTTTCACTTCGAGCAGTGATTTGCTAAAGTAATGAGTGGCTCGTCCGGTGACGGCGTTCCGTCTGTACATTATCTACAGAAATCTTGCGTCATTAAGTCTGCGGAAGAGACAAAGAGTATTTCATTTACTTTGTAGCTCATGCCTGAACTATGTAACCTCATTCAGCTATAATGAAACTAATCTCCTTTCAACACTATCGAATAGCAGTAACTTGCTGCCCTAACCTATCGCATGACTGGGCCATTGATTAACCATTTCTCGATCTTTTTTCTCTTACCTCTTTCATTGACATTCCTTACTTTTACTTACAAATCTGAGCCTACAGCGGCGGAGGGACACTTTAGTCTTTGAAGTATCGGCCTTTTTCCTATCAGGCTCTCAAATAATAAGATAAAGTCAAAGGTACCATCGGCATTTTACTTCCGTTGCGTTAGACCTGAAGCGTGTCATCATCACAGCCCCTGTGTAGCGCACGTTATGTTACACCAGTGTTACCCACCGCTCAAACAAATTGTGGCGCAATCAGGCCTGAGAAACTTTCATACAATTATTGAGAACTGCTTACAGCGACCGCCGTGCGGGTTATGGTTTGTATTTTTTATGCAGTAGTGTAACTATCTAGTGACTTAACATGACTCTTGATGTAATCGACATACAGGACCAGCATAACTTGACAGAAGTGAATTTTTGAATACTGCTGAGCTTGATCAGTCAGGCTTCCAAGTAGCCGGCCGGTAGTAGGCAAGTGGTAAAATATCGAGAATATAAAAATTTCTGCAGGTTTAACGGAAACTGCATGTGAGAAGTGCCATATGTAGCGCTCGAATTGTTCAACATCCCAATGAATTAACAGCTTCGTTATATCGTATAATAATGAACCTTTGAAATCCACTTCCTTCATAGAAGTAGCGTGTAACAACTCACTGCTTTACCTTTTTAGTAAACCAGCACTAGATATGCCATGGCCTCTTTTCAACTTACCGCAATATACACAGCGTTATTGTACGAGTTGGTAACGTAGATTGATGCAATTTTCAGCATGCTAAGACGTATTGCATTTTGTGTCAATGGTTCCTACATTTCGCTTCACTAATAAATCAATTTAATACCTGGGTATATTTTTTACTATAAACCCACTCGAAAATTAGACATTTTGGACCATTATTTTAGCTTAGAGAATTTTATGCGCTGAACACGAATTTTTCGGTCAAAGCCGACGGAAATGCTTAATGTTGAAGATACTATTGTGTTACAGTTCACATTAAAGCAGTCTTGGTTCTCATAACTGCACCTATTCCTGTGTAAAATGTATGCCTAAACTGTGATGTCAGTAGTAGAACCAGCCTTAAGCTCCTAACTAAAAAAGCAAAACATCACTGGATTTAATACATACGGATATAACATTCACAATTTTCAATGATGGTGTTCCCAATACAGGCTAAAAGTGGGGAGCTGGTTCAGCCATTTACTGCAACTTACGATTACGATGCGTCCAGCACGACACTGCGTAAACAGCAAGTCCTGCACTATCTCCACGAGGGGGCGACGTAACGGTTGCTGGGCGTCTTTCATTTAACCGAGCAATATCGCATCATTTCTGTAGAGGATGTGCTGATTTTGCCTTCAGTATTACCTTTCCAAAAAAGAAATGTTTGTTTCTGGGAAAACTTGATGTTTTCTAAGCAAATATTATTAGAGAATCACTTCATGTAATAAACGCGGCTAATTACTTGGATCTCAAGTAATTACGCTAGATTACTGATATTATGCGTAATTGGTTAGGATGCAGTAAATCAACCGCGTTCATTATATGAGGCGATTTTCTAATTTTGGCCAGTATTGGGAACACCATCATTGAAAATTGCGAATTTTATATTCGTAAGTATTATATAAAGTAATACTTTGCGTTTTAGGTTAGGAGCTCAAGGCTGGTTCTTCTGCTGACATCACAGTTTAGGCACACAGTTTACACAGAAATGGGCGCAGTTGTGAGTTCCAACACTGCTTCAATGCTAACTGTAACACATTAGTATCTTCAAAATTAAGCATTTCCGTCGGCTGTGACCTACAAATTCATGCTCAGCTCATAAAATTCACTATATTAGAATAAGGGTACAAAACGTTTAACGTTTATAGAGAAAAATTAACCCAGATACTGAATTCATTAGTTAGTACAGAGACATGTAGTAACTATTGATACAATAAGCAATACATCTTAACATACTGAAAATTGAAGCAAGCTAAGTTACCAAATCGTACGATAACGCTACGAATTTTGCGATAAGCTGAAAATTCATTGAAAAGAGGCCACGGCATATCTAGTGCTGGTTTGCTAAAAGGTTCAAGCTTTGGGTTGCATTTTAATAATTTAGTCTGTCGTTCACAAAGTTGCGTTTACATCGACTCGACAAAACTTTCAGACGAGTGGACGAGTTGATATGAATGACGTGAGCTCGGCCTCAGATGCCGGCTGGGTACTCCAGCATATTCGATAAACGTCAATATTTGCTACAGTAACATTAATTTAGTGAAACTAAGTGAATTCGAAAGGTATGGAAACCAGTGGCATTGAGCAAACACCAATTCTGTTGTTGAAGCGTTACAGAGCAGGTAAGACTGTTCACACCGGACGTGCAACTGCAGCCAATAGCGACATGAATAAATGATGGGTTTGATCGGCCGGCAAACCGTCACGCAATCTGCAGAGCGCAAGACGAACACCACAGCTTATGCTGCTCTTTATATGTACTAAACAAACGCGCATGCTGCACAAAGCAATACAAGCGCAATAATTCTGAAGACTAAAAGCCCATACGTAGTTCACAGTAACACCGTAATGAGAAAACGGCTATGGTATTGAAGCACGTACGGACTTACATCAGGAAACAATTGTCTCAACCCATGGAAACGTAGGGCAACTATGCGACAATACGTGCAAAAAGAATCATATTTAAACTTACGAAGCTTGGCAAATACTGTATAACGTATTAAGAGTGTGTTTAAATGAAAGCTTGTTGGTCTAGTTATATCAACAAAGTTTCGCCGATGCAGAAATATGATGTTGGTATTTCGTAGAGGTAACCTCACTTAACGAGTAGCAACAGCGCAGTTCTAAATTGGTGTCGAACTTGGTAAAAAAATATAATTCCTAGTGTCGAACTAGAGGACTCTGAGAGCGCATATCTCCGGCAAGCTAGGCAACGGTAGCGAAAAATTGGAATTAGTTCTGAAGCCAAGATTTTCTTGATTTACGTCGTATCAACACCAAAATCCAAACTTTTGTGCCTCTTGATAGTATTAACAATTTTTGTAATTTTCTTGAAGATCCGTTCATAACTTTTGGAGTTACGCTGCTAATATTGATTATGACAAACATCAATCAAACACACAAACGGGCAAAGCCATCATCACCAAAATTGAATTATTAATGTCTTTTAACACTACTGACAATTCCTGTAAATATCATAAAGATCCATTAATAACTTTTTGAGTTAATTTTCTTACAGGTATAAAATCAAACACAACGACGAACAAATAGATCATCATAAAAATTTGGTCATTTAGACTTCCTATTATACGTTACGATTTATGTAAGTTTCATGAAAATCCATCCGTAAGTTTTTGAGTTATGGCCAAAATTATATCATCCGTTACTGTTAACGTGCCTAACAATCCTGTAACTTTCGTAAAGATCCGTTCATAACTTTTTGAGTAATCTTTGTCACAGACAAAGAGACAGACAAACACGACAAAAACATAACCTCCTTGGCAGAGGTAATATGTCAATAACTACAAGAAATGTCAGGATCAAAGGTGCAGCAGCGACGTCGTACTCAGCACCAATGCTCAGGTTGCGGCCCATCGCTTACACGGGCACAAAATCCGTCAGTAAAAGAATTATAAGAGACCGAGGTAAAGTGCGTTAGTAAACCAAACCCACGCTGGGTCCTGGCATTTACGCCATCACTGAGTGTAATATAAGAAGAATATGTCCGTGCGGCGGTGAAACTGAGAATGTAAAATTCCCAGAGCTATATATATAAAATTATAAAACATCAATAAACGTGATGTTATTATATTATTGAATATTAACGATGATAGTAAGCAAAAATTCGATTTTTATTTTTTTTTTTTGCTAATGCAAAACCAGATCATCCAGATTAATGTTGCAAAAATAGTAGAAGTAAAACTAATGTTACATTTTCAAGGCAAAGAAGAGACTCGTTGACAAAGAAAGTCAACACAACGTCAGCACCTCACTGTCTCACATTCCACCATCTTGTCACACAGCGAACAAATTTAAAGGCTACTCCTGAATTATGAATTTCACCCTGAAGTCAGAGCGTCACGATCTCAGCCTGCCTGATTATGCTTTATAATGGCTCGCACTGATATCTAAGCCTCACGCAAGGTAAATGTTTGGTAAATTAAACACTGCGTCCAAGTTATGTCCAGCACAAATATGCATAAATTCGTAGAGTTTGTGGCATAAATCACGGCCAATAATTCACTCACTTGCGTTTTTTGTCGTTTTCCTGGTGCCATTTTTCTAGGCACGAAGGCACGTGGATGTGTATAGACTGGGAGCCGAAGCCTCTCTGGCACACGAAGCAGTTCACGAAGGAAGGGGGGCCCATGCTGCCAGTCACGTGACGGCTCAAGGGGCGGGGCCTGCACACGATAGTACGATGTGTTAGTAAACACAGCAACCGAGTACTGCAGGTGCCATGATTAGTACAGCAACCGTAATTATGTAATGGAAAGGTGCCTTGTCTAATATAAGCACTGGTATTTTTGGCGTAGTTAAAATAATCGTATTTGCATGAAAGCTATTGCTCGCTGACCATACAACAATGATGTATTGCATGTGCCATGATGTTCAGCAATCGTTAATATAGGAATGGTATAATGTTTCTATAGTTCTGTTAATGTCTATATTCTACCGCTGCGAGACGTACTGAAAGCGAACAATAGTAAGCAATGCCAAAGAGTACTATAGGTGTCATAATCTGCATAATGTAACGACTGAAACAATGCAACACTAAAATATGGTATTGTATTAGCATTCTCTTAGGTTTACCACCGCACCCACAATAAAGTGTGATCCAAGCAGTAAGGCTCACCACCGTGGGGCGAACACCACGGACGACCCGTTATTTGTATCGAGTCAGCCACGTGCGCCACTACGGGCAGGGAAACGAAACACAAATCATCTCAAAGAGACGAAAAAGGAGACGACAGAAGCTTTCGTGTGAACGGCTCTCCTCCTGTGGCCCGCCGCACCACAGAAGGTACAGTAGGAGCTCTGCAGAATAGGTCGGCCACCTCGATCGCTGACCCGCCTTACGGAGCAGAAGAGGAAGTATATTGGGAGTAAACGATAAATTGGGACTATCTTTACATGACAATTTTCTCTTTTCCGATTGAGGTCCGAAACTTCTTTATTCAAAATGAAAAATTTAGCATTTTTTAGTTTATGAATCAACAGCCAAAGGCACGGAATTTAATTATTGGAATCTATGTCATTGCAGAACTGTATCGCGCTTGTAACTGTGGATTAGAGCTTATTGATGTTGGATTTTTACATAGCATGATAGGTTGACTTTCAGATGGATTCGAGGCAATTACCTTAAGGTTTCTGCGATTACCCACCTCATCGATAACAGACTTTTTTCTCGCCAAAGAAGAAACGAACAACTCTTTCTGAGGTGTTCATGTGGTTTAGCAGCAAGAGGCTCCTCGCTAATCGACGGTAATGGCCTTCGAAAGGGCTGTTAAGCTGATTCGGCCCCTTCTAACATAAGATTTCATTTCCAAATCAACTTTAACGGCTCTGTATGTGTTCATTTTACTAATATTACTGATTTTTACCGAGGATGCCATCGACTTGGATGAATTGGTCTTGTCGGAATTTTTTAAGGCGGTAAAGAAGCGAGGAGTGCGTTTTAATTCTCTTTTTGGACTATGAGTTTTTCGTTCGACTCCTTGGGCTTTTAAGCTTGCAACAGTGCGAAAAATGAGGCTTCTTACATATCCTGTGACCTTAATAATCTCTATTGCACAGTTAGGCCGGTGCCCCAGCGAAGCAACAAGCGACGTGTGACGCAACAAATTTGTTGAATGAAAAAAGTAACATCGGGTACAGCAATCTACTGTCCCTACCGATGCAACCCAGATCGCGCGACACACTATATGTTGCTCACAGGCGCCATATCTCCGGTAAAAATCGCATTTGCATCGTTTGTTGTGTCAGTGGGGTTCCGGCTTTCTCAGCACGATACAAGTCGGCATTTGCATTTCTATAATTATATTCATTGCCTTTAGCCATTACAAACTGATAATAACTATTGATTCACAAACTAAAAATGATAAATTTTTAATTTGAAACAAAAAATCGCAGGGCTCACCTGGAAAGAAAGAATTAGGATTTCAAAACAGTACCAATTTATCGTTTATACCCTGTAGAGAACCTACCTAATCTTGCAAACTAACCCTCCTCAGCAGAAACTGCGGCCAGACGCAATATCCCCTGCGGATAAGTCACCCAAGCCCTGGGGGCCTGAGGCTCAATGTATTCTGACTGGGATCAGGTCCGCCAAGATATCCCCGTGAGAGAGTACAATGCTGTGTCTATGACCTATCTCATTTCCAGCGAGTTATTATCATTTGAATAGTTCTACTGTTCGTACCAATTTCTGTAGATATAGCCCGGGTAGATATATAACTTGAGTGAAACCCGATAATGGATCCATATTGATTGATGAGACGTCTAGTCCACGGGTGATTACATTTCAGCCTGTAGACAAAATTTAAGGATGAATTTCAGGTACAAGTACGTGTCACGCTTAACTGTAGGTCGATTTTTGAAAATAATTTAAGGCTTAAGTCACAATACCAATGTGATATTCAATACAGGAAGGGTTTTCACTGAAGTCAGTGAAACGATGCATTTTCAAGAAGACTGATGTAGTAAGCGCCGAGTTATGGGGTTTTATGTATTTGACCCATTTGCTAATGTGTAACGCTTTATTGCATACGCCTAAAATTTTCTTTTTCAGTGAAGAAAATGAGCTATATTTCTGGTAGCAACATATAATTCACCCAATGAAAAAGAGAGAACAATTGGATTTGATTTGATACATATGAACGGCAAGTATTTCCGGTTATATGCTACTAGCCGGCACGCAGTATTACATTTTTGCACTTTCATTTTTGTAAGACACATCGGGTGGTGCGTAAAATTTTCCGCTACAACGCTCAACGCGTGGCCGAGCTTGATCAACATGAGACAGCCATAGAGATTCTTAGCTCTGTCCTGAGTGTAGAGGCCCATTCTTCCAGTGTGTAGTTCCTGCAGTACCTCCAATTGTGGTGGCTAGCCTGTTCTCTTATCTTCGAGTACATCGGTACTTTAAAGTCAAATTGTGCTTATCGACTCAGATTGGGACCTGTATTAGTGCAGTAATTTTATGTACAGCCAACGGGAACCCATCATCGTGAAAAGCGTAAACGGACTCATTTTCACTCTTTTCTTTATCTGTCTCCTTCAACCGGCCACAATTTGATGGTTATTTTAGTGTTAAATAATCTACTGTCTACTGTAACGTAGTCGCTAATACATAACGATAATTGTCAGAATGTAGGATTTTATACATATATTCGGGCGACAATAAATGTACGTAATGTAGCATTAATTATTCAATGACTCGTGCGTCATTAAGTAATTAGCAGTATTCATTGAGCTCTGTCACATTAGTAATTCGTAAGCCATAGACACACAAGATTTTATTTGCTCAGTGCTATTCGACGCCTATACCATTTATGTGATTAAGCGACGACATGATAATACTACTTAATTTATTTTAAGTTTATCATTAAATGACTTGGATTATCACTGTTTCTTTTTTCGGCACCGCTAAGTGCACTTCAGTCCGCAAGCCTCGCGTATGAGCCAGTTCCGAGGAAAGAAACTACTACTATTACTTTCAGTATCCGCACCAGCAGGATTGAATTATGTTTAATAGAAAGTTACATCCAACTGGATGGATGGTTGATTCCTTAAAGTTCAATACCGATAATTCAAACTGTTACACGAGGTTCTCCAAAAGGTGCCGGAGCTTGGCCCATCTGCCGCGGGGGTCCATCTAAGGTAGTTCGAACCTCCTCCGCAAAGGGGACATTGCGGAACTCTGTCTTCATGTATTTCATTGCCCATGCGATGCTATTCTCCCTGTGGGATCTGCTCAGAATGGGCTGGGATGGATTTCATATTCTTGTCCTCCTCTGGGAGAACCCTGCACCGGGTTCTTTTCGACACAGGTCCAATCCCATGGGTTTGGAGGTGCTGCAGCACCTTCGAATAAGGCCGTACTGGTTGTTCAGAGATTTCGCACGACCTGCCTACGCATTCTCCGAATATATCCCTCTCGGTTGTGGTCCTCTTGCCTTTGTCCTTCTTGCCCTTCCTGATGACAGGGTTCTTCATATAGGACTTCAAAGTCCTTAGCTTGACTACAGAAGCACCATCTGCAACCCATGGACAATCCGCTCTTTCTCTGCAGTTGTCAATCGTCGTTGACTCGGCATCTTGTCACACCTGATTAGCTAGAAATTGGATCAAAATACATCAAGTCGCATAACTCGGTGTTTACAGCATCAGTCTTCTTGAAAATGAACCCCTACACTGAGTAAAGCGGAAACTTTTCTTGTATTGAATATCATTTTAGTGTTGTCTTTAAATTGAAATTATTTTTAAGAAATCAACCCGCAATAAAGCGTGACACGTACATTACAAGAAGTCGGCAAACAAACTCTTATTGATGTTGCTATTTATTTCATGACTGAAACTATACTCAAGTAGAGGAAAATAATCAGAGTTTCAAAAACAGCAATGGGAGTATTTTTTTTGCCAGGCTGTGTATGTGCAAGTTCATTTAAATTTGTTACATAGTGACCTGCGAAGTCATTTTACTCCAGGAGCTGAAACCGAAGATATAAGTATACTCCAGGCGACGCAAGTATGATTATAATTATCCACAAAACTAAATGCTATAAAACTATAAAAATCCTGAACTATCATGGATTAATTAAATGTACATAAAACGACAAATTTAATATACAAGAGCAAATCTAAATAAAAGGTTTGACCTTGGTTAAAACACCAGTGTCATAAGGATGCTCTAGATGAGTTTGTGACAACATTGGTTATAACGTCTAATTTGGCCACAAGAAGCTTTCCGTTCTCTTGCTGCATGACTGTACCCGAATAAATGTAACTGTTGTCCTGCTTTGATCACGCGGCGCTGAATTGAAACAAGCTGCTCCAATGCTGCTTCTTTACGCATTCATCTCTCAATTTAGCAGTATTGCGACTGGCAGCTGACCAACAAATATTATAGAAGTTAAATACGATTACAGCTTCATTCAAGTTAAGCCTTCCTTCCCACAACAAAGACGATTTCACAGAGGAAGAAAGCAGGGACATACAGTAGGTCGATAGAAACGCAAAACAAGGGCGACTTCCCACACAAGATCAACGCGTATGGGAACAGCAAGTCAACAAAAAAAGAGGAAGAACAGAGGAAAATAACATCAGCAGGAATATGAAAGCGGAAGAAAGCAAAGTGGTCACAATGGAAAGCTACCCCGAAAGTGTAACTAAGGCTAAACGAACCTACAGGGTATCCCTGGGGTCCCTACAACAATAGCAACCACTAGCATAAAAATGTGCGTGATCTTTAGATGAAACAGTGTGAATGTGTGTAAGAAGAAAGCATGACTTGATAGTGACCCACTGCCGTTAAAAGAAAGCTAGTGAACTTCTACTGTGAGCACTGTAAGGACAAACAAAGGAGGCCGCACGGCATGAATTCGTTCTGGAGCGCAACTGCAGTAAACAACAATTTATGTGACAGGCTAAGGACGTCATCGATTCGCTACTTTACAGCGCGTGGCCTTAAACGTGTTCAGTTCGTCACATAACAAAGTTCGAGTCGAAACTGCCTCTGCCTTCCGTGATGGAGATAGCAAGTAGCGCTTTTCCTACGAGTATAAACGATAAATGTGGGTAATAGAATAGTAAGCGCCGCGTAGCTTAATTGTAGAAGTTTATACTAATCCAAATTTCGATGTGATCAGGGCCGTGCAAGGCGTTGACATCTTAATCGACGCCCTCCGAGTTGTGAGCGGACGCAGGAAGTAGAGGCGGCTAGCGGGCAGTGGCCACAGCCGTGGCATAACCTGCGGAAGCGCAGCGAGGTCATCGACCTCTTGATGGAGCGACGACCTCACGAGCTGCGCACAGGCAACTCGGCAGCACACAGGAGACAAGTTCTTCAGTTGCAGCTACTCTTACCGCTTGAATTATAAATCAAACTGCCATTGTCTTTATCATTTTAATTGTTAGTGTTACAGTATAATTAATATTATCGCCATGTCTTATGTCTCATATCCATAGGCTACTTGTTTTGTTTAGTTTTTTTTTTTTTTTGTACTTATTAGGGTCAATATTTTAGCTAGAGATATTCGACACGTGTAATGGTGCATCAAATGTGCATTATCAACGATACCTGGAATTCAAACTTTGCAACCTAAATAGAAAAACGGCAAAAACCGTGTATGAGTTGCTGTATATCAAAGACTTCTTGTATCAGTTTGTCCTGCCATACCCTCATAGCTCCGGTATGAACTACATTCTAGCTCACATTTATATCGAATAAAGCTCACAGACATTTATGAAGCAACGCAGAAGAATATTAATAAAGCTTTTAGCTATTTAGGGCACGTCGGGTATAGAAATAATATGATCCACGACTGGCATCGCGAGTAGTGGGCAGGACAGCACGCGAGTGCTGAGGAAGATTCCGAGAGGAACGTCAATAATGTATCAGGATGAGCCAGGAGCTCGAGAGCAGCAGTAAGGACAAAGAAAAATAGGAAGGAAGGATAATACGGACGATTCCATACTTGGGGGATAGTACGGAAAAGTTGCCACTTGCTTAGAAAACGACATTTGTAAAATGAAATTAATAATAATAATAATTTTATTGAAACTTGTACAGAATTTAAAACCTAATACAGGACACATCAATAGATCGATGTAATTCGAGATCAAAAGATACAAATCTCAAGCCCCTAGGGGTACTGACCCATTTACTGGCGGACTTACAAGTTACGGCCAGAGGTTCTGACCCATTTACCGGCGGCCTTACAAGTTACGGCCAAGAGTACTGACCCATTTACTGGCGGCCTTACGAGTTACGGCCAGGGGTTCCGACCCATTTACAGGCAGCATTACAAGTTACGGTGAGGGTACTGACCCATTTACTGGCGGCCTACAAGTTACGGCCAGAGGTACTGACCCATTGACAGGCAGCCTTAAAAGTAACGGTCAGGGGTACTGACCCATTTACTGGCAGCCTTACAAGTTACGGTCAGGGGTACTGACCCATTTACTGGCAGCCTTACGAGTTACGGCCAGGGGTACTGACCCATTTACTGGCGGACTTACAAGTTACGGTCAGGGGTACTGACCCATTAACTGGCGGACTGACAAGTTACGGCCAGGAGTACTGTGTTACGGCGTGGTGAATCCTATTTGATAATTACATAAAACTAGGACACCATATTTTGGAGAGGCGGGCGACCTCCCCTACAAGAAATATAAATAATCAAAATATGCAAAAATAATTATTGAAATTGTTGAATGAATGAAATAGATGAAAAATAAACATCTTAAACTACTAATTGCGATTTCTGACGAGGATGCTAAATGAGACACACAATAAGCAATGAAATAATTTATTGTAATAAAGAAAGACAGAAATTTGAGCAAGACAAAAAGGTCAAACAAATTTCGCATCGTTAAAATTTTGTAAAACTTCCTGTGATACTTATACATCTCGCTTGGCAACAAAAGACGGATTATGCAAGGGAAACAGAGTGAAACATTTTTTTTTAAATTTGATCTCTTAATGGTGAGCGCAACGCACCATCGGAAAATTCAAGCTTTTGACAAAATAAATTTTGTTCGTAGTTAAATGAGTATCGCTTAATATCGTGAGAATAAAAACAGTACCTCGTCCACCTATGATGAGAAACTTACGTTTCACAACATAGAGGAGTTGTGGAGGCCCTGGCGAAAACACAACTCACGTTTTTCATAAGAGAATGATCACAGCACTTGACTTGACAACAACATTAAAGATTCTTTACCGTGCATCAAATAAATGACAAATATTAATTAAGTGATAATTTTTGTGAAAAACACCTCTTCATCCATTGAGAGCTGTGGCCCGAACATCTCCCGATACATAAAGAAGGCCATACGTGTCGTTGCATTATAAGCTTATAATTTTAAGTTTAGGATCGAATTCGCACAGTCAATTACGAAACTCCCGCAATTTCCTCCGCACATTTTAGTCAACATCACTTACGCTACTCATCTTCCTGGTGGTTACGCATTCTTTTTACATTTTGCTTAATTTGCACCGTCTAATACAAATTTTCGCAATTAACTAGACACATCTTAGTCTACGTCTTACTTAACCTATTTTTTGGAGATATCTCAAATTTTTCCATTTTTTTATAGCTTGATCCTTAAACTAAAGAATTCACCTCCGTTGACAAATATTCATTTTCTTTCAAATTTTTCTCGAGTACAAACCCGGCGTACGAAGATTCCCCACACGAGTATTTTGCAATTTTCGCAAATAATAAACGTTAATTATTAATTATTATTATTATTATAACCAATTTTGAAAGTTGACACGCTGCACAATTTCTAGGTAGAATTATTACAGACGTTCCGAAGATCACGTTGAAACCCGTAGCACGATCCTTCGGTAGAATTATATACGGATGTAATGTAGATCGCCACAAAATGGAGAAATTAAATTCACTCCCGATGCTCCTGCAGAATCATTTCAAAACGTAGAGAAGATTATGTCAAAAAAAGAACTAAATTGCGTTGCATGATCCTTGAGCAGCTGTTCAAAGTCCCCGCAAGAACTTGTGACATGGAGTCTGAGCAATTATATATCATCTCACAATGGTTTCACTACACGTTGATGGTAGCATGCTGGACCCAATCCCAGGCAGGAGACTTATTCACGGCGTAGAAGAACCACCGTAAGTAGTTTGAAGAATTCCGAATGATGTATTGCAGAAACAGATTCGCGTCCATTGCGAAGATAAGCACTGGCACTGCCTGCTTTTGATGACAAGCACACTGATTGGCGCAAAAGGCGAAGCCATGTCGTCACATAGGGGACTGAAATTACAACGTTAGCACCCATGGCGTCAGTGATGCAAAAGGTGCAGTTGCATGCTATCTCAAAACACTTGGCTTGGAGAAGGCTAGAGGCCCATACCCAGAAAGGAGCCAAAACAATTCCGTTTGCAGCACGGATCGGAATCTGGGGAACCAAACGTGAAACCCACCGACACGGGGGAGAGCACAGACACGTGCCTCCGAAGGAGAGAAGCGCTAAGTAACTTCCACCAACTCCTTCAAACTCAGACTGACTACCCTCTTCAAACCAGACCTAAGTGATAACCTTCAAGCTTTTCCCCGATAAACATTTTTTTAACCGTTTTCTCGCTCAACAAATTCTGAACAACCGTCTCCCACACCTTAAGTTGAGAAAATACCCTGTTCTTACGAAGGCCAACAAAGACCCTCTCAAAACCGTTGGTTGCTCGCTGGGAACATATAAACATAGTCAGTCTTTATCTTGTCCCTACTAACACAACAGAGCAGCTGTTCTGTCGTATATCTCACTGTCATAGGCTGCACTAAAGCCTAAATATTTTAGAGTTTAATACTCGCGTTCGCTTAAAGAAAGGAAGATACTTTCGAAAACTTTGTTCGAAATACCAACTTATCAAATTAAAATTTTACTGCACCCTGTATATGAGAAATAAATTCATAGTAATGAAGAAACAAAATGAATAATATATCGCTGTTGAGTACCCAGCAATGTTAATTAATTAAGAATATAAATATACATAGAGCACAATATTCGTAACAACTGACCCATTTACTGACAGCCTACAAGTTACGGCCAGGGGTACTGGCCCATTTACTGAGGGCCTACAAGTTACGGCCAGAGGTACTGACCCATTCACAGGCAGCCTTAAAAGTAACGGTCAGGGTACTGACCCATTTACTGGCAGCCTTACGAGTTACGGCCAGGGGTACTGACCAATTTACTGGCGGCCTTACAAGTTACGGCCAAGGGTACTGACCCATTTACTGGCGGCGTTACAAGCTACGGCCAGCGGTGCTGGAGTTCTGTCAGTTATTATAGCGACAGAGAGAGACGAGTATATTCTTCACTCGGGCGGCAGGGCCGTTAGTTCCTATTGCTGTTCATGGTAACAACAGTAAATACGTTTAGCTAAGAAGCGCCCATCGCAGATCACGGTTCAAACTTTTGCAGGATGCAGATCCAGGACCAAGATCTTTGCATTAAATTTTGAAAAAAAAAGTCCGAAGAACCTGGATTAGAAGCAATAAAAAGGCGGCGCAATGTACTCATACAGCTCAGTATTTTTGTACGTTTAACTTATCTTGTTCACCAGAATTAATCGTCACCAGGCCACTGCAAGTAATACTTATACTTGGATCATGCACCCCAGTCCCCACTCAGTCCTCTTTACTGTAGAATGACTCGGCTGGCACGATTTATATTATAGTTAGTCAAAAAGTATTTTCTATAATTTTCGTTTTCTGTGAAGAGCACCATTATTAGGGGACTCGCTGAAATTGAAACATATCGCCAGTGGTCCTACCTACCGCTAATGCGAAGCAATTTACGAAATAAAAGATGCAGCAAATTCATTTCATGCAATTAGTTTCACATTAGCTTAAGCTTACTGCAAAAAAGTATTAGTTCACACCTTCTGCCAACACACTGCAGCGAAGTACGCATTTGCTACATGCAGTGCACTTTCATTTCAGTTAAGGAAGACGAGACTTGTTACTGTTCATTTTCCTGTTGTTCACTCATTGTCTGAACGTAATTGTAGTAGCTCTGTCAGCAAGATGGCGCTTGCATTTTATTTCTTTTTTTTTTTTTTTTTTTGTCCGCCATGCCTCCACAACGATCCGGTTCCGCGCTCGCCACCACTCAATTCGTGGAGTACGCTATTTTGTCTGCCGCAATCACCCTTTCAAATCACGTGAGTTAGCCAAATTGTAAAAATTACCCGAACTATCCCGTTTGTACCATATATGCCAAAGCAAAAATTATGTCAGGTATTATCTGCATGCCTGGTAGCAATTTTCAAACTCTGGCTTACAGAAACAATTAGTCTACTTGGCACTGTATACTCTTCGCATGACTATCCAAATTACAGTGAAAACTTGGCAACTAATTTATATTTCCAATTTAAAAAATGCAGTTTTTGCTATTGCCCACGTGAATCCTAAACTGGAAGGTGATTGATAAAAATGACGCTACGGAGGTGCTAAGAAATCGAATGTATTTATGGTGAGAGCTGTGAGCTATTGTATTCAAATCTAATCTAATCTAATAATAATGCTAAGAATGACCGTCGTGTGTTTATAAATATATAAATATATATATTTATATGTTTGGTGTCACGCTCTTAACGAAATAGATAGGCGGATATTAGCCCAAGTTGGAGGCTCTGGTGCTCCTCTCAAGCTCCTTTGAAAGTGATAGGCAGAAAATATAGGCCGGGTTGCAGAAGATGGCAAACGTATCTTAAGCAGGGACAGATGAAATTCCAACAATGAAGACATTGCAGGCTTAGTCTGATTTGTACGAGTATTAGCTTCTCCATACATCGAATCTAC
>LQNS02278087.1:3676404-3689876 GCA_001587735.2 Parhyale hawaiensis
GACGGTATCAACGGTATCTTTGCTACCGAGCGAACACATTGTATATAAGCTCCTATTTTGTTTAAGTTTGTTGAAGTGTTTTACTCAAGACGTTACTTCTGCCTGTCTATATAGAAGACCTAAGGATGACAGTACGACAAAGGATCAATGAAGAAAAGAAGAAAATTAGGAAACAAATAAGAGAAGAGGAGATTCCGCACCGGCCTAGAGGCATTAGGCAAACGTATGTGTTGTTGCGTGAATTCTTCACGCACGGGTCCACAAGTATTCGAATAAATTTTGTAAGAAAGTAATCTGGACATGACAGTTACTGGTGAGAAGGTAATAACACGTCATTTTAGCTCTTGAAATAGTATAGGTAAGCGTACTGTATAGAACGCAAAATAAGTTATCATGCATGACACAGAAAATACCATCATTTTTTTTCAATTGCCTGCACCTTTCCAGGAAACCCACACCACTACATCGGACGGCAACACTCAGGCATAAGCCGAGCAGTCAGCCCCGAACAGACATGGTCCATAAGGGCGGGCAGTGAGGACACACAACACACTGTCGCGTAGCCAGCACCGCTTCACTATACAACGAGCCGTAAAATATGAGCGTGAACCGACCGTCGGGTTCTCCAGGCTGGTGCAGCACACGTACTGGCTAATATGTGTATTGCATAACCATTCGGGGCAAATGGCGATAAGGTTATTTTGGGGGCAAACAATTTTTACGCCTCACACATTCAGGTTTTAACTTAGGAAAGCTATACAAACACTGACATGACCGCAAATGAATGCTGCAAAAGTTTATGCACTCATTTCTTGTTCATAATGATTCTAAGTCTCCTGAAGCCGAAGTCATTTTTTGCCCCCAAAATGACCTTATCGCCATTTGCCCTGAATGGTTGTAACACTGAACATCTCCAGTAGTGCAGTCGCTCTGGGCAGGGTCCTATCTTCGGTACACTGAGCAGCTACCATCATTAGGTGTCAGCGTTAGGTATCAGTGAGTGGCTTGTTGAAGTCGAGTTAAGACAAGCCCGCAAGGCTTGACGTATCAAGTTTTCAACCAGAAGCGTTGGCTTCGCCAACTTAGATCGTTCTGTTACAGATATTAGAAGAGATATTTAGCTTTCGGAAGTCTGAATGGCAAACGATTAAGAGTCGACGCCTGAAAGTCGATTCATCGGGTTGAAGGGAACTCGCCTAATTCAAATGCACGACAAATGACGAGTCGCGCCTGTTGGACTTAATGCCACCGTCCAATCGATGACACCTTCTGATTGTAATGAAACAGAACAAAGATATGCAGCATGAGTCGACTGTCGCGCGGCGGAACGTACAACTTGGGCTCAGTAGTTCAACACTCATGTGCTGAAACTGAGGTAATTCGGCGGTGAGGATGTTAAAATTTTGTCACTACTACCAAGACGCATTTGTCTTTTACAAGATCACACTTTATTCCCAAACTACATACTGTAGAGCACTTGAGAGCGCATAACTCCGTCTAGCAAAGTTAACAAAAAAATCAAAATGAATGTTTTATCATCACCAACATTTGATCATTAAGCCCCTCTTGGCATTAATAACAGTTTTTGTAGTGTTTTCAGTTCCGCCGATAACTTATTGAGTCATATTCGGACAAAAACAGAGTCAAGCAAACAAATGGATAAACCGATCATCACCAAAGTTTAGTCACCATGTCTTTTTAACATATCTAACAGTTTGTACTGTACAAATTTCATGAAGATCCGTCCGTAACCTTTTAGTTATCTTAGTGACAGACAAACGCCGACATAAACAAAACCTCCAAGATGGAACTAACGAGCAAATCTGCTTCTCAGGCAGCTCGAATCTTTGCATAATCTCAAGCTGGTTCCATCCGGCCGTACCATGCATATCGACACTCGTCGTAAATATCGACACGCGTCATTCATATCGACACACGTCATGCTGCACATCGACACGCGCCATGCACATCGTCACGCGGCATGCACATCGACACACGTCGTGTACATCGACACGGGTTACGTACCTTGAAACTTGTCAAGCACATCGACACACGTCACGCACAGTGACACGCGTCATGCACATCGTCACGGGGCATGCACATCAATAAGTGTCACGCATATCGATGCTGGCAGCTACGCGCTCACGATGGGTATTAATGTCACTTTGATAGTTATTCGCAAGGTGCCAGCGCTTCGTGTACCCGTAGCTGCTCCATGACTACAATAAGCAGCACCGGAACAAAGCATTACCAAATTACAGACGTTAGGTCGGTCATCGTGGCTATGTGCAGTGATTGATGTACGGCCAACCTTTACTTCCAAGGCGTTGCAAATTACGCATGAATATTATATCTATTGCTGAAACGCAGAAGGAAATTTTTTTTTTATTTAATATATCACACAATTCGCAAATGCATTATTGGCGCTTATAAAAGGCAAACCAGTGCAGTCAAACTTCCTACTCGCGTCTGGGAACACTTCGTTTTTCACTCTCTCTTTCTCTCTCTCTTACTCTTTCTTTGAAATTTCACAAGGTCACCACACACACAATGTTTTAAGCCTCGAAATGTTGATCACGCGCTGATATCCGAGTATAAAGTACCACAGGCAAAAACAGCTTTATGGAGGAAATTAGTAGATACACTTCTCAAGAGAGCAGTCAATGTAGACCACATATAAAATCTGATATAGGTATATCGTCATTAGTGCAAATTTAATATGGAATATTTCATCTAAATACGATAGAATACAGAAAGTTGCTTGGACGAGCCGTGTCTGGACTGCGCAACGTAGTGTGGACGGACTACCACCAAGTCTAGACTGCGGCACAGCCAGTCTGGCCCAGAAGGGAGGATGCCGATGCCATGGCTGCATTTCACTTGCTTTTCCTTTACCTGCCAAAAGATTGAGGGTCCCAAGTGCCTTCTCCGTTGAACATGTTGCAGCTTGCTGCCGCAATTCCTGCTGACGAGATTTTTTTTTTTCCTAGATAGGCTCTCAATACTCCCCCCTCTGTTTCGGGAGGTGGGCCGCTAATTGAGGTGGCCGACCTATACCACGAGGCCTCTACCTTCTCCCGTACGTGCAGAGGACCATGGAAGAGACCGTCTACATGGGCGTAAAGAAATCGAACTGTGTAATCAGAGACAGAATGAAAATGTTAATCAATCGCTGGCCAATCTTGTTGCATTTTACATTGTTTTCGTACGTCTAATTTTAGTATTACATTTTCCTCATTTTTATCATAGAATGAAGACGTTAAACAAAATCTGGCGTCTGGCAATTTTTGCCCCGTGTTAGCTTTAAGCATAAAGATAAAAACACTCATGTTACGCTGTTAGCTTTAAAACTAAGAATTAAACACTCATGCTGCTGCGCCCTCCTAATAAGTTGAGTACCGCATCCATATGAGAAAATAGTTTATTTTCACTCTGCTTCTTTGCTAAAATTCTTAAGGTAACCGTGACAGACACTCTCGAGCATAACAAACATCTTAGCTAATTCATATCTTCTAATGTGATCTCTGCTTACTATTCTTTTCTAATGCCCCACAGGCTGTTTTACGTATATAAATCCTTGTCTATCACAAATAGGGAAATCACGGTTATATAATTTAACTAAATTGGAAATATGAACTGTCTCTTTCACTGTAATATAATCTACCTATTCTATTTTAATTCAATTTTGTTCCATTATTATCATTACTAGCTATTTCTTGGAATTCATGTCTATTTCTCACTCACTTCTGAATATGGTTAGCTTGTCTATATGTTCTAAATTTCCAATCGCACCTTTCTTTTTTTTTAATCCCTGTAAACGTAACATTTTTTAATCCGCGACTACTCGCCCTAGCTCACTTTAGGCTGCATACTGTATTTCATAATCCAAAAAAAATTCACATCACTTCCGTGTAACCAACGCCCCTCTTAACGGAAAATAGTGTCAGTATCATCTCCTTATTTAGATGCGGGCCTTGCTCTAGTAGATTCATTGCAAATTTAATGCCAATTGTGTCTTATGTTATTTTTTAGTATTATTCTTATGTTAGTGCCAATTGTCTCTTATGTTACTTTTTAGTATTAGTCTTATGTTAGTACTAAGCATGAAAACCTCAGGATGCTGTGTCCTAACCTTGTTGGACACAGTCTCCAGATGAGAAATAAATGTTATTATTATTTCAAAAATGAAAGTCATTTTTCAATAACTGATTAAATGGAATCTGCACCTGCGTCACGCCCTACAGCGCAGGTAGTGAGGCAAAATTAGGAATGGCTTCACTGCAATCGAGAAGAGATATTACTCCATACACTGTGCAGCAGTTGCGAGATCTCGAAGTAATGTTAGTTCACTCCTGCGTCATTAGATGTCATGATGACGTCAAAGTACCACCGGTGTATACTGGCAGAAAGTATACGAGAGGTCCTTTACTATACTTACGATCAGTTCATTCTGAAGCGCTTCTGCCGATCACCACAAGTTACATTTTTTGTACCTCAAGAAAATCTCAGTCTCTCATGTATGAACGTTTATTATAGAGGCAAAATCAAATAATACAATAAACTAATGAGCATTTTATATCAACATTATTTGCTTCGAAATGAGCCCACCATCAAAACTACAACACAAGGATGACACAAAAACGAGATTCTATTTTCCATGGCAGTTGCTAGAAGCCTTATTGTTTCCAAGCCAGAGGGAGGCGACAGCGTTCGCTGCAAGACCATGAAACAGATAAACACGGCGTCTAGGCAGTGTCTGCTCACTTACAGCATATAGAGAATAAAAAAAGTAGTGTTGTGTCAGTTGCCGAAATTGGAAGAATCGCCTTGACGTCATATATAATATTATAATCCTGAGCCGGTATAAGAGTGCCATGTCATTATAAGATTTTCATCCACATTGCTTGCGAGTTGTTTTCTTCATTTTAGGCATTTGAATGTATGAATCCAATAAATAATATATAACTTATATCCTATTTTTTATTTCTTATGTGCAAAGAGCACACAATTGGCATGACTATTTAGAAGCAGAGCATTTTCTGTTAGAATATCAAGAGAAACTCTAGCAAGAGCCAAGTTTGTGCAGGCAACAGACAGAAGGCAAGATACATGAGTAGCATTATTACGCAATATATTGCAGAATTGCTTAGCACTTGCTTAGTTTCGTGTATCCAATAGCCAGTCTGCAGTCACCCAGTTTTGTCTCGTATGCATCGCCTTCGGCTACAACCGATCACACCTGCAGCAGACATGGGGGTCAAGGTCTGGCCTGATTTTCGATGGTTTTTGAGGCTCATGACACGCACGCTATTGACGACACGCACACGAATCGATCCGTGCACAGCATCACGAAATGTTCGTGGTGGCGCGTATGCACTAAACTAAAGAAAATTCATCCACGATTTTTCACGACAATTTGCTCCCGACAACATGCTGACTGATTCCTGTAATTAGGACGGTTTGTAATGACAGCAATTCACGTTCAACAGCATTCAATACAACCCAGTAAGACGGAAAGAATAGAGCAAGAGATAGAGTTGAAGCTACTGGTACTCATTAGCCGCTCGATAGCGCACCAGACTATACAAAGCGCTCAATATATATTAAGTTAATTTTTTAAGGTGATGGAGACACTACACTGAAATGGGTGAAAAATAGAAACATGGACAAAGAATAGATCTTTAAAGTCACTTGCTTGGTATTTATATTCTCTGTCCATGTTTCTCGGTTTCTCACATTTTAGTGTAGTAGTAATTATTATAAAATAATATAATATTTATAGTTATAGTCTTAGGTACTCATGGGCACATTACATGGTACATTAAAGATTATAGGTTATCTTAAGATTGCAAATAAACAAGGGTAAAGGTAAAGGTAAAGTCAACTTAGACCACACCCTCACCTGGGAAACCCACATGCACTGGTTGTGCTGCGGGTATAGGCCCACTGGCCCCAGACGAGCAAGTGTAGTCGCAGTCGCCCTCGGGTTACGAACTATGGCGCCAATTTGACGGAAGGAACAAATAACCCGACACCCCCCACCCCTCTCATCTCTGACCTCTTTACGTCCCATTTTTTGGCCTCCTTCAGGCAGCAGTATGCTCTGCCATCGTAATGGATGGCCCGAAAAGTTCGAGTCTTTTTTTTTCTGGGAAGGAAAAGGTCAATAAATATAAGTCATTGCATATTCTATCACCCAAATATGGACCATTTTGCTGCGCGAGGGATCTCAACCTTTCCTTCAACTTGAAAACACCCAATTCCCAAAATTTGGGTGGTTTTATGGCATAATTAGAGCATTCTGCGAGCGCATGCCTCCGCAAAGCGAGGCAATGGGAACGTAAAATTCAACTTGGTTCTGAAACGAAAAATAGAGACAACTGTAAAATTGTTTATAGTTGGCGCTTTTTTTCGTTTCAAGGATAGACTCCCTCCTGCTATGTGCTCTTCTCTGGTGTATCAATTTAGTTGTTCACGTTGCGAATTGCGGTATATAGGTTCTATCTGTCGTACCCTCATGACCAGAGTTTCTGTGCACGCTGGACGCAGTTGTAAAACCGGTCTTCCACTCTGTTCCCCTCCGCTCTCTTCAGTTAGTTCACATGCAGAAAATTGTAACGTCTCTGTTACAATCAATGATTTTGAAATTTTGGCAAATATATGATCAGATCTGCGCATCCTCGAGTCTCTGTATATTTTCAAATTCAAACCTGCTTTTAATGATACCCAAAGTGCATTCCCCCTTCTCATTGCCAACTATTAGTTCCCCACATCATGTTTTCCTTTTCACTCCGCACTTTTTTTCCTATTTTATTCGTTTTCCGTTTTCTGCATTTGTCCATGGCTCTGTTTTTTTTTCTATGTTCGCACTATAATTTCAAATGCTCATAGAATTGCATCGTTTTTTACGATTGATTGTTATAGATTTGATATTTGATTCGTTTTAGTGTAAATTTTTTATTTATTGTTTCACAGAATTTGCTGAAGATGGACTGTTTGTCCGAAATGTTCAATTTTGTCAAATGATGAGTTCAAGCATCTTAGTAAAATGATTTTACGATTAGCAATTTTCGCCTTGCTCTTATCTTAAAAATTAGACGCATTAATGCTGAAATAACATTAGGATACATACTGTATAGTGGCGCAGGGATGCAGGAGCAATGGACGAGATGAAAATTGAGGCCCAGGCGCACTAGTAAAAAAAAAGCCCGTCCACCCCCCTGTTAAGTGGTAGTATAGTCAAGTGCAAAACTTCACCGTGTCCTATGGTGTTGGTTAGAGAAAATTTTTCATGGATATAGAGGAAACAAGCGCACTGTAGAACTTCACTTAAAACTGAGGCTCCTCCTCCAACAGAAACAATATCCCTGTCTACGTTGCTCTCTACTTGGGGAACGTCCGTGACTTGTGACGGTGGAGTTAGCGGAAGACAAGAACAAGAACTGCAGCCGATGGCCAAGACGAAGCACACGGAAAACGATGGGACCAAGGCAAGCAAGGAAAACAACAATTTCCAGAAACAAAGGTTACCCAATGTTAGTTAAGAAAATATCGCTATTCGGGTACAGTTCTGCACCTAAGTAGCTTGAGTAAACTCATTAAGAAAAATGAAAGAAAAAATGCTAAATCTGGCACAGAAATTGCGAGAGAAAAAATAAATTAATGCACTCTAACAAATTCTGCTTTATTGTGGCAGATTGCTAAAATGAAAGAACTGACGAATAAAAATATAGAAATTGGAGAAAACTGCGTATCGGCCACTTATTAAGCATTTTCACCTGAAAGATATTTCTACTAGAATGGGAAGGTACCGACGCAGTGGATTTTAGACGGAAAAGAGTCTTTTAGATGAAGGTATCTAATGGCCGCCTGAAACGCAGTTTTCTCCAATTTTTATGAGTTCGTAAATTTAATCACTTCCACAAGCTGCCAAAGTATTCCACTCTCATTACTTTACCTTTACGCTTCGTAGCTCAACTAATGCGCCTAGGAGATTCTAAGCGAATACACAACTAGAGCACTCTAAGAGCTGATACCTCCGCCAAGCAAAGCAACATTAACGAAACTATTATTTCCTTTTTATCAGTATCAAAATATGGTCATTTGCGCTTTTTGACAGTAATAAACCCTCGGTAATTTTTTTTAAGATTCGTCAGATCAAAACTTTGCAAATTATGTTAGTGAGAAATATTTCTGATAAATATTAGTCAAATACACAAACAGATGAGCTGAACATCACCAAACTTAGATTATTTCCTCTTCAGAATTGATCTAACAACCCATGTAAATTACTTTAAACTCCGTTGATTACTTTTTGAGCTATTTTGCTAACAAAAATGAAATCAAACACAGAGACAAGCGAACAAACAGATCATCGCAAAAATTTGATCAACTACTCTTCTTAATATGCCTAACAACTCATGAAAATTTCATAAAGATCCGTCCATAACATTTTGCATTTTCTTGGTGACAGACAAACTGACAGACACGAACAGACATGCTCGATAACCTCCTTTGCGGAGGTAATGATGCCATTTTGAGCACCATATGACATTGTAATTTGCCACAATTAGCTACTTCCTCACTAGAGGAGCATTTTGAGAGCGCATACCTCCGCCAAGCAAGGAAATGTTGGCAGAAAACACATAAATCCTGAAGCCAGGATATATATTTGTATCATCACCAAAAGTTGGTCGGTCATCTGTGCCTCTTAACATCTGTAACAGCTCCAGTAATTTCTTTAAGCTCCGTCCATTACTTTATGAGCTATATGCTCCTAAATATTATTAAAAACATATAGGTAGTCAAATACACAACGGACGAACCGATCATCACCAAAATTTGATCATTTGCGTCTTTTATTATCCCAACAATTCCTGCAAATTTCGTTGAAGATCTTTTCTTAACTGTCGGTGTTATCCTACTGACATACATTAAAACAGAGCAACAGCCAAACGTACAAACAGATCATAAAATATAATGAATTGCTTTTAGGAACATTCCTAAAATTCGTGCAAATTTCATGAAGAACTGTACATTATTTTTAGAGCTATGTTACCAAGAAAAAAGTGGCCAACAGAGAAACAGTTAAACGAATCTTCACCAGAAGGTAATCATATGTTCCTCCAAACATACTTCACAAACCCTGTAAATTTGGTAAAGATCCGCCCATAACTTTTTGAGTTTTCTTGGAGACAGACAAATAGATGGACAAACTCCGAAAAACATAACTCCCTTGGCAGAGGTAACAAATGCATTCTCAACTGAATGATGTTTTCAATAGCTATTCTCAACATCTGGCCACGCTGCACTTGAAAGCAACAACACACAATTATTCCAGATTATAGCCAAACATATCCGCCATGAAGTGTAACAAGGAAAGCATAGTAGAACTTTCCCAACTGAGACTTTCCAAACAGAAAAAACTCTTGAAAGCCTAGATAGAGCCAGCTGTCGTGAGATGTGACACCAGCCGGCGCCGTATCGAGTGGCTAGCAAAAAATGTTATTGAACTTTATTAGGATCATATTCAGCTGTACAACTTCACGATTTCGTATGGTGTTAGCGAATTGAAATGGCTTATGAATGCAGAAGAAACAAGCGAGCTGTAGAGTCATCTCGAAACTGCGACTCTTCCCTTAACTTAGGCAATATGCCCTTCTGCTTTCCGGAGTTCCTCCGTACCTGTTCAATTACTTTCTGTGAAAATTATAATAGACACATACAGCCAAGTTACTACCGTTATACTGAATAGTTTAACCTCGTTTCCACTACAAAAATGATCTTACACGCGAAAAAAGAACAGTCATATTGTACATATATTGATAGAAACGTGGAAGCCATGCACGAAGATACTCCCACACAGGATGAACTCGCATGGAGAAGGCAATTCGGGAAAGAATTGGAAGAATAGAATTAAGCATCAACAGTAAAAGGATAAAATTGGAAAGAAACAAAGTTGGGAAGAATACAAAGTGGCCACAAAGGAAAGACGTCCCTAAGGTCTAGCTAAGACTAATGGAATTTATGGGGTCTTTACCCCATAAGCGCCGCACCCAATAACATAATATGGGCGAACATAACTACCTATAACCTTGTGACCGACCCTACGTCCCTGAGGGACATGCATTTAAAACACAAGAAGGAATAGAATTTTACAAATAAAGAGTTTGTGCATGCGAGGCCAAGAATGCGATTTAAATTTTATCAGTTTACTGGGTGTTGTGACCCTAACGCCGTAAGGATATCAGTATCTTTCTGCAGCAATTGCTCTGATCTGAAGAGCGGTGATGAAAATAGATCTGTACCACCACTATTCATTTTAAATCAAAACACACAAGCTTGCCAAATCCATCAAACATCTCACCACGCTGTATTAGAGAGCAATGGCACACGAGCAGACTATGATGCCAAATGTGACCTCTACTCCCGACTCTGCCGCCGTCCTCCCACACAGCCGCACGAACTGACTCAAGCTAAGTGACGTAAGCGAGCGCCTTATTTGGTCGGTCGGAGAAATCCCGTCTAGCTCTGCAGCGGCCAATACCAGTTCAGTTCCGCCTCCGCAGACGACTGTAAATCAGACCCATCTTACAGCTTAGACTGACAAAACTGCACACAGTATATAACTTTAATAAGCCACAAATATTTTGCCGCCTGCTTTCACATCTCCTTCAAAAAAATGATGGTTTGATAATAACAGCTTAAACTTAAAGCAAATAAGGCCCAATGCATTGTATTTGGCATTTCGCAACTCTACAAGCAACTGCGTCCTCTCTCTTTCAACTTTAATAACTCTATATGAAACTTCCCGACAGGGTCAAATCGCTTCAGTGAGTTGATTGAAATTATATTTGACTTTCGCATAAAAAATTATACAGAACCGTGAACGCTACGCTAATATTTCTCCATTGAATTAAACATCTATTAGAGCAAATATCACGCTCCTTCTCATCGAATCGCTTGTTAATTCTCTCTCACTTCAACTACTGCACTTTGACCTGAGAAAAGCCTCTGAATATCTTATATCAGATGTACAAAAAGCCCAGAATTCTGCAGCGAAAGTGGTTCTCATGATCGCTAGCGCCATCATTCTAGTCCACTGTTAAAAAAGTTTCAATGGCCACGAGTTAGCACAAAATTAAAATTAGACGAAGACTAATATGTTTATCATTCACTATATGGTGCTCCTGTAAATAGCGAGTTTGTGTAGTTTACTTCCAATAGTGAAATCAGCGGCGAGAGTATCTCCAAGTGTATTACACCTGCATCAGGGCTGGTAAACGAACACTTTCTATTTCTGGAGCTCAGCTTTGAAATAATCTTTCTAATCCAATACTGTATTTCTAATTTTAATAATTAACGGTGGATTTCCCCCGCCTATCTAGTATAATAATAATAAAACACTTATCCCAGTAGCTTTCTACAGTATACGGAAAATGCGGCGTTACGTGTACCACGGCCTTGATAATGTATGCACACTGATCGTCAGCTCGGGTAAATCAAGTATGAATACATTTTTATACACTTCTTAGAATACTGATAAAATCGATGATAGTGGCGTGTTTATAGTGAATATTCACGTCACAAAAACCCAGTATGACTTTGATGGCCTCAAAAGTACCACGATACACCGATTAAAAAAATTGTCCATCGTGTGTAGCGGAGTGGTAGTCAAACCCTGAAATTAAGTAGAGCTGTCTGAGAGCCCATACCTCCCCCAAGCAAGGCAACAGTATAATGAAATATTCAAACTGCTTCTGAACCTATGATTTCCTTTGTATTAACAACAAAATCTAATCATTTTGCCTTTTGACCGTAATGACAGCTGCTGTAATTTTCTTGAAGATCCACTCATAACTTATCGAGTAATGCTGCTAACAAACATTTTGACAAACATTAATTAGTCAAACCCACAAACAGACCAACCGATTTTCACCAAAATTTAGTCGATTATGGCTTTCAACGTTACTAACATTTCTGTAAATTTCATGAGAACTGTTCATAACTTTCTGAGTTATTTTGCTATAAAGTATAAAATCGAACAAACAGATCATTTTAAAAATTCGATCATTCACTCTTCGTAATATACCTAACAACCGTACTCATGTAAATTTTATAAAAGCTGTCCATAACTTTTTGAGTTAAGGTACTCCACGGTAGTAGCATGCTTATTTTCGCAGCTTACAATCCTTCTACCGCTGGTTCGCTGCCAACACAGACACGCGAGCTCTTTGCTGGTCTCGATCTGCTGACTCGGCACTTGTGTACATGCACTGGGACGAAGTGGAAATTGCCTTCCTCAGAGATGAGGGGGGGGGGTCAATTGAATCTTCCGTCAAATTGGAGCCATAGCTCTTAATGGCCCGTGGTTGATTGCAGCCGCACATTTCTCTGGGGCCAGTGGGCCTATATCCGCAGCACAAACCAGTGCATGTGGGTTTCCAAGTTGAGAGTGCAATCAAAGCTGACTTTACTTTTACTAGGAAAAAATAGGCAGCTAAACAAACAAACGGTTCAAAGTATCTTCACCAGAAGTTAATGATCTGTTACTGCTAACATGCCTAGCAATCGTTGAAAATTTTCTAAAGATCTGTCCATAATTTTTTGTGTCATCTTGAAGACAGAGTAACAGAAAAACACACAGACAAACACGGCAAAATATAACCTCCTTGGCGGTGGTAATTAAAACATATCAAGTAACGTGTGGTCTATGACCAGCTGAATGACACCCGTTTTCTGTGAAAGTAAAGATCGTGCCGGTGGTGGCCAAATGGGTCATAGGCCGTCTTGTATCTATATAAAACTCTGATAACCTTGTTTGTTTGCTTACTTGTTTGTTTACTCGCTTGCTTGCTTGCTTGCTTGCTTGCTCGTCACCTTACACACAATATTCACTATTATATGCACATGGAGATTAACTGAGAGGAGCTTAGAGAGCTTAGAATACATATGCTTCAGTTTATTTCAGTTCATCGTTATAATATAGCTCTGTGACCACTGTATCCTGACTACGGCTCAGCAGTACTTTTATTACCTCCGCCAAGGAGGTTATGTTTTCGTCGTGTCTGTCTTTCCGTTTGTCTGTCTGTCACTAGGATAACTCAAAAAGTCATGAACCAATTTGGATGAAATTTACAGGGATTGTTAAGTATGTTAGGAGGAACAGATAATTAACTTTTGGTGAAGATATGTCCATCCGTTTGTTTGTTTCTCTGCCTCATTTTTCTCGATGCCTTAACTCAAAAAGTTATGGATGGATTTTGATGCCATTAACACGAGTTGTTAGGTATATAACAAAGAGTATATGACCAAATTTTGGTAATGATCTGTTTGTTCGTTCGTTTGTCACTGTTTTCAATTTTATGCTTGTTAGCACAATAACTCAAAAAATAATGAATGGATCTTTATGAAATTGATAGGAGTTGTTAGTAATGGTAAAAGACATAAATGATCAAATTTTGGTGCAGATC